>JADBJO010000041.1:1283550-1333550 GCA_016801955.1 Conus betulinus | reverse complement strand
ACATGTAGTTTTATGATGAACGCTAGGGAGCTTGTACAGTTGGTTTCCCATTTGATGTACAGTTTTGTCACAGCACACTTTGTTAGGCAGGGCTTCATTTTGCACGCCAGCTATAACTTATCAAATCAAAACATTAGACAATGGATATGACAGTATGAGCCTACACCAAACTGGACAAACAGATCTTCTTTTACTGGACCAAAGAGTTCTTCTTTTACTGGACCAAATAGTTCTTCTTTTACATCTTCTATGCCCTCACATCTGTCTACAATCTCATACAAGTCATCATTGCTCTGCCCTCACACCTGTGTATATTCTCACACAAGTCATCATTGCTCTGCCCTCACACCTGTCTACATTCTCATAAAAGTTATCATTGCTCTGCCCTCACACCTGTCTACATTCTCACACAAGTCATCATTGCTCTGCCCTCACACCTGTCTATGTTCTCACACAAGTCATCATTGCTCTGCCCTCACACCTGTCTACATTCTCACACAAGTCATCATTGCTCTGCCCTCACACCTGTCTATTCTCACACAAGTCATCATGATCATTGCTCTGCGCTCATACCTGTTTATATTCTCACACAAGTCATCATTGCTCTGCCCGCACACCTGTCTATATTCTCACACAAGTCATCAATGCTCTGCCCTCACACCTGTCTACATTCTCACACAAGTCATCATGGTCATTGCTCTGCCCTCACACCTGTCTATATTCTCACACAAGTCATCATTGCTCTGCCCTCACACATGTCTCTATTCTCACACAAGTCATCATTGCTCTGCCCTCACACCTGTCTACATTCTCACACAAGTCATCAGTGCTCTGTGCTCACATCTGTCTATATTCTCACACAAGTCATCATTGCTCTGCCTTCACACTTGTCTATATTCTCACACAAGTCATCATTGCTCGGCCCTCACACCTGTCTATATTCTCACACAAGTCATCATTGCTCTGCCCTCACACCTGTCTATATTCTCACACAAGTCATCATTGCTCTGCCCTCACACCTGTCTATGTTCTCACACAAGTCATCATGGTCATTGCTCTGCCCTCACACCTGTCTATATTCTTACACAAGTCATCAATGCTCTGCCCTCACACCTGTCTACATTCTCACACAAGTCATCATGGTCATTGCTCTGCCCTCATACCTGTCTATATTCTCACACAGGTCATCATTGCTCTGCCCTCACACCTGTCTACATTCTCACACAAGTCATCATTGCTCTGCCCTCACACCTGTCTATATTCTCACACAAGTCATCATTGCTCTGCCCTCACACCTGTCTATGTTCTCACACAAGTCATCATTGCTCTGCCCTCACACCTGTCTATATTCTCACACAGGACATCATTGCTCTGCCCTCACACCTGTCTACATTCTCACAAAAGTCATCAATGCTCTGCCCTTACACCTGTCTATATTCTCACACAAGTCATCAATGCTCTGCCCTCACACCTGTCTATATTTTCACACAAGTCATCATAGTCATTGCTCTGCCCTCATACCTGTCTATATTCTCACACAGGTCATCATTGCTCTGCCCTCACACCTGTCTATATTCTCACACAAGTCATCATCGCTCTGCCCGCACACCTGTCTATATTCTCACACAAGTCATCATTGCTCTGCCCTCACACCTGTCTACATTCTCACACAAGTCTCATCATGGTCATTGCTCTGCCCTCACACCTGTCTATATTCTCACACAGGTCATCATTGCTCTGCCCTCACACCTGTCTATATTCTCACACAAGTCATCAATGCTCTGCCCTCACACCTGTCTACATTCTCACACAAGTCATCAGTGCTCTGCCTCACACCTGTCTATATTCTCACACAGTCATCATTGCTCTGCCCTCACACCTGTCTATATTCTCACACAAGTCATCATTGCTCGGCCCTCACACCTGTCTATATTCTCACACAAGTCATCATTGCTCGGCCCTCACACCTGTCTACATTCTCACACAAGTCATCATGGTCATTGCTCTGCCCTCACACCTGTCTATATTCTCACACAGGTCATCATTGCTCTGCCCTCACACCTGTCTATATTCTCACACAAGTCATCAATGCTCTGCCCTCACACCTGTCTACATTCTCACACAAGTCATCAGTGCTCTGCCCTCACACCTGTCTATATTCTCACACAAGTCATCATTGCTCTGCCCTCATACCTGTCTATATTCTCACACAAGTCATCATTGCTCTGCCCTCACACCTGTCTATATTCTCACACAAGTCATCATTGCTCTGCCCTCACACCTGTCTATATTCTCACACAAGTCATCATGATCATTGCTCTGCCCTCACCTGTCTATATTCTCACACAAGTCATCATTGCTCGGCCCTCACACCTGTCTATATTCTCACACAAGTCATCATTGCTCTGCCCTCACACCTGTCTATATTCTCACACAAGTCATCATGATCATTGCTCTGCCCTCACACCTGTCTATATTCTCTAACACAAGTCATCATGATCATTGCTCTGCCCTCACACCTGTCTATATTCTAACACAAGTCATCATTGCTCTGCCCTCACACCTGTCTATATTCTAACACAGGTCATCATTGCTCTGCCCTCACACCTGTCTATATTCTCACACAAGTCATCAATGCTCTGCCCTCACACCTGTCTATATTGTCACACAAGTCATCATGATCATTGCTCTGCCCTCACACCTGTCTATAGTCTAACACAAGTCATCATGATCATTGCTCTGCCCTCAATCCCATCCAGGTTGTCCCATCACTGTCACCTTCCAGAAGGATGTTGGTTTCATATTGTTGTGAATATAGTCCACCAGAGCATACATTTCATTTCTCTGAACAGTGACACACACACACACACACACACACACACACACACACACCCCTGTCAAGAGAGAGAGAGAGAGAGAGAGAGAGAGAGAGAGAGAGAGAGAGAGAGAGCTGGTAGCACGGGTACTTATTCTACGAGACATTGACTCGTGTTCGCTAATTGCCTAAACAGCAGTAGCTAGCTAGGCTGCAGGCGATACTTACATGAAATTTAAATCCTTGAGACTCTCAAAACAAAGTTCAAGCGCCCACTTTCGTAATACGTAACAACACTAAGTTGACTGACAGATACCTACTAAGCTAGGCTGGCGTGCGGCAGACACACAGGTATGCATTACACATACAATATGACAGATGCAAAGGCATCATCATTCGCAACATTCATGGTTAATTACTTTACCTTGACAGCCACGTCACTAAGCAGACAACCTTTTTTCCCCCCTTTAATGCTTTTCTTTCTTCCTCTTTTTTTTTTTTCTTTCGTGTGTGTATGTTTTTGTGTGTGTGTCAAGGACAGCAGGCTTAAAGGGAAAACACTTTCCGAAATCATTGAAAATGACAGTGTGATGTCCCTTAGCCTACCACTTTGTAGAGGATTGCGGGACAGCTGAGCGAAGTATCGGTGTAAGTTTAATTTTCAGTCGCTGAACGAACTCGGACGAACTGATTCATGCATTCTACACCACAACCACCACGTACGCTACCCCACCCAGTTCATGAGGGCAAAAAAGGGGATCAGGTGGGGATGGATCAAAAAGGGAAGCAAGTTCTGGATCAGGATCTCTGTGGTTGACACTGTAACAGAACAATATATCAACACCTTCAAATACCAAATTGACAAATGGCAGTACTTTGTTTGTATGAAGTATGATTATGACGATTAAAACCGTCACAAAAGACTGAGGGATCATAAATGGTCATATATGACCTACATTATTTAAAAAAAAATTCTTCAAATGATGGGATAATTAAAAGCGTAGATGGCTAGATGTTTATATGTCCCTATCTCTTGAATCCTGATACAAATGATACTGGGCGATGGGATAGTGGTGTGAAGGAGTGGGTGGAAGGTGGGGTGGATCGAAAGAGGGTGGTTCTACATTTTTTTTCTATTAGTTGACGTCCTCCTTCATCCATTAGAGGGTTTTGACAGAAATATATATTCATGTCTTCATCATCTCCCTGCAAGTATAAAACTGATGACAGTGGTTATGGCGATTATTCGTCAATAGAGGATGGACTTAAAGGGCTTAAATGGACAAATAAAGTAAATAAATAAATAGATAAATAAATAAAATGAAATGAAAGAAAAACAACCAGTCTGGAGGCCTTTAATACAATGTTGATAGTCTTGGTGTCAATGAGTTCTAAGGTCAGTTTATTCCAGTCTGAGATGGATCACGGCAGGAATTAACTGCTGGTACAGATTCTGCAGTGCAGGTGTGAGCTATCATCAAGTTGATCTTGATGGAGGGTTTGGGTTGAACCTGCAGGGGGTTTGATAGTACATAACCGCTATGGTGGTATAGGTTAGGAGAGAGGTAGTATTTGTAGGTTGCCAGTTTTGCTGCTGTGTGCCTCCTGTCTCTGAGTGGAGTCCAGTGCAGCTGCTGAACATATCTTTTAGTCTTTTATGCAAGATGTTTGGCAGTGCTGGTTGACCACCCAGCAGGCAGTATCGCATTGCACCTACATAATGATCTTCCCCACTCTGCTGATATTGGTAATATATAGGGCGCTCAGATGGGTGACACATACTCCAGTGTCATGAGTGTGGTTCATTCAAAGCTTTGTATGCTTTCGATTTGATACTGACCCCCTGTGAAATTTTGATGAAGAAACTTAGAAAGTAAAGAGTGTTGCTGGCTTTGATTTGAATGGCTAATGTGTGTGTGTGCCAGCTAAGGTTACTAGAGATGGTGAATCCCAGGTACTTTTTCTCCTTCATTGCTCACAGGTGTTGGTCATGGAGTTGTACACTTCGATCGGTCTCTTCCCCTTCAGAGCGACATACTGTGACACACTTTTCAAGGTGGAATGTCACCTTCCATTTTGTCACCCAGTTCATCATTTCGTTGAAGAGTTGCGTGAGGTTCTCAAGGAGTGTAGGGGAGTCAGCTGTTCTGGCAGTGTATGTCATCTGCAAAGAGATGAGTGGTGAGAGAGTTGCTTGGGGAGGTCTATAATGTGGAGGAGGAATAGAGCAGATCCCAGAATTGAACCATGAGAAACTCCAGTCTCCACAGAAAGGGCCTCAGATGTAGCATCATCCACAACCACCTTTTGCCATCTGCCAAGAAGTTGTGTAAACAGGTGTTGATTGGACTAGTGATCCCATGAAAACGGGTGTTGATTGGACTAGCGATCCCATAGTGCCTTATCTTGTAGATCAGGAGAGAATGGCTGAGCTTGTCAAAGGTCTTGGAAGACTCTAACACCAGGGACATCAATCTTGGTTCTCTTTTTCCAAGTTTTCTGTATGCTCTTTCATGATGAGTATGAGCAGTTGGCTTTCACAGGACTGGCATCTATTGAAATCATGCTGCTCTTCACACAAGATCCATTGGGGTCACTGGTATCAGCTTATTCATAGGGGCTGTAGTTGGACGGACGTGGTGGTGTTCAATGGAGGGAGAGCTCACTCACGCCAGCTCCGTGACTAAGCAATTATTGTCATGCATCAGTAGGGCACTTAGTATGTGGTGTCTTGCGCATGTTGGAGCAGAAAAGGCACCGAAGTGACTCGGCAGCAGTGCGGTTGGTTGCTTCTTGGTGACTATTTTTTTTTTCTTTTAATTTCTTTTTGTTTTTGCTTTTGCTTCTTGGTGACTTGACATTGACTGTTCCCAGTAGATTGCAAGTGCTGGGGCTGTGGCAGGCTGGGCTGGTCTGTAGCTGTAGACGGGGGTGGGGGTGTCAGAATGCCACTGAGGCGGCACAGAAGATGGGACATCAAAAAAAAGAAAAACAACAACAAGAAAACAAAAAACAGAAAGAAGAAAGAAGAAAAAAAAACAAAACTGATCTAAGAATACCTACCTGAATCCTAAAGTTTCTAAAAATTACAATTTGTCTTTTTACGGTAATTTTACCTTCTCATTTTTCACCTGAAGTGATTTAAAAAAAAAAAGAAAAGAAAAGAAGGTCTCCATTTTTAATTCTGTCAACTTCGAGCTGAGGTCCTTATTTTCTTTTTTCTACATAAAATCCTTACTTTCTTTTTCCACATAACTATATGATGCTTATTCAACAGTTTTGTGTGTGCTTGAATTTGAAAGTTCATCCTGAGTAAATAAACATGTTGAAAGTATATTGTTTTCTGTTGCAGGTTTTGTGTCTGATACAGGTAGTCCAACCTGTCAGTGAACAAAGTATTGAGGATCCAGAATGAGACTGAAGTGGGTGTTAGTGCAATGGGGGTGAACGACATTCGTCTGTTGATCCAGTATCGCCAGTACAGTCATCGGCGCTTCATGTCTCTTCTCGCCACTGTGGTATTGCTCTGGGTTTTATACAGGATAGGTAAGAGTTGAAATTAAGACAGAAAACAACAACAACACAGAAGGCAACAACAACAACAGTAATAACAACCAGTGTGCAGCAGCATGATGACCACAAAATATTAAGATGAGTGTTCTCATGTTCTCATAGAGTTATTGTGAATAATGTGTAAATTGATAGTAAATACAGGAGAATTGCATAGATCTATTGTGACAGCAAGTTTGCATAATTTGAACCTAATTTAGTAGTTACGTTTGAAATCAGATTTAATTCCAGGTGATGATGATAGCATTATCAGGGCTACCCAATACTAGAGAAAAGAGATATAAGGAAGAGAATTTTCACATACAATTCATCTTTGTATTAATCCTTTCAACAATCAGTTGATGTATTCAAGTATTCCACTGTACTGCCAAAGACAATTCTTTAAAAGAAGGTGGCACAGGAGATGGCATCTTTCCACCTTAAGATTTGATGTATATAAAAAGTCAACCAAACACACACACACACACACACATACGCACACACACACACACACACACACACACACACACTGGAGATCTGAAGTGAAGCAGGAAGAGATAAACAGTAAACAAAGACAATAAAGAAGATGAAGAGGTACCACATGCAATATTTACTTGCAGTTATGTGCCTTTAATTGTTCCACCATGAGGTTGCACAAAAACTATTGTCCTTGTTTATGGTTTACATGAAAAGGCCATACTGGAAAGTGATCATGCACAAATAAATCACAGGTAGGTACATTTTTTGCTTCCATAATGAAACAAGGCAGATAACTCCAGGCAGTGCTGGTGGCTTTCTCATTGACTTTACTCTGATGCAAACAAGAGACATACTAAGGAATCAAAGCAGCTTTCATTCTGCAGAAGTCAACTTTCCCGTCTGTGATTTTCTGTTCCCACCAGTACATGATGAGCTCATCACAGTCACAGAGTTGCCAGTATTGTCTATTAACAGCTCCTTTCTTATTGTGGAATTGAAAATTCAGTTCATTAAATGTTTCATCTAAAGGTTCATTTTCTTTTTTTTAAGTATGTAAAATTGAACAAGCACTTTTTGTGATGATCTACATATTCCTAGTGTCTTTTGTAACAAGTGTGATAAATATGTATGATAATATCTATCATAATTTCAATTCGATGTGAATTTTTGGGGTCATTTGTTCAATCAATTTTTCAGAGAGCGTTTCCTGTTAAGAAAGGTGTCTTTACATTTTAGTTAGTCATTTTTCGTTTTGGTAATCTTTTGGTCATTGTTATTGAAAGCGAACTTCTTTTCGCATTTGTATTTGTTTTTGTGAATAAATTGTGTTTCTAAACATGGGTTTTTACCCATTTAAATACTTGCAGAGCAGGGCATTTTTCACCGAGGATACATGCAAGGGAATCCTACAGTCGTGAGTATCTTTCAAATATCGCAGTGTGTGTAGACCAGTGACATGTCGATTCACTATTACTCACTAAGTATGACTTCTCTTGGCTTTAGCTCATTTTTTCCTTCTACATGTTAAAGAGTTTCATTTGAAAGTAATGATGATGTATATCAACATGATATATGTGACATACAAAAGTTTGACCTGATATTCTTGTGGAACAGTCTTGTTATGGCATATCGTGGTTTCATATTCTTAATTGATAAACAACTTAAGCATGACTTGAACGCATTTATCTATCTAGCTAAGTCTGGTCAATGTAAACATTGGAAGGCCTTTGACTGGACATGTCATTAGCAGCTATAAGCCATGAGTAAGTTCAGTTGAGTAAACTGTAAGAAAGCAGTATGATTTTGATATGGGATGCTGAAAAATGTCACTGGTGTGTTTTACATCTGCATATTTGTGGTATATAGAAACCCCTCTTCTTCTCTGTCCTCCTGTTTTTTTTCCCATTTTTCTTTTTTGTGGTGGTGGTGGTCTGTGTGTTTGTCACTGTGTGTGTGTGTGTGTGTGTGTGTGTGTGTGTGTGTGTGTGTGTGTGTGTGTGAGAGAGATTTGGTTTTACTTGTTTGTCAGTGAGTCCATATGTGTGCGTGCATGTATACCTGTGAAAAGAGGGGAGGGAGATGCGGATCTTTTGTGTGTGTGTGTGTGTGTGTGTGTGTGTGTGTGTGTGTGTGTGTGTGTGTGTGTGTGTGTGTGTGTGTGAGGCATAGAGAGAGAGAGGAGAGAGGGAGATGTTTTAATTTTTAATATAGTCAAGATGTAATTATTTATAACTACAATTTCTGATTTTATTATTTTATTTATAAATGTCAAATGTTTCCCTGTTAAGTTTCCTGTATGATTCCTTACCACTAAGTACTATCATCAACCCACCATAATCACTACCGCACTCCACTGCCCACTGAAATGTCAAAGCAGACATCTGGTCAGAAAACAACAGGACAGATCAGTCAGATTCCACATTACCAACTGCTATACTTTCTATCGTGCACAGGTTAGACTAAGAAAACAGATTATTAGATTATATTTCTTATAACTTAAACTGTTAATTTAAAATAAAGAAACCATTGATTTATTTACAACTGAAGACAAGTTTTTCTTTTCTTTCTGTGTACGCAGGCTGATACTCCTGCGGACACTCCCTGTATAGACAGGCAGTGGGGGTTTTGTGTGTATGACCGTTCTTTATCCTGCCATTAAGGGAGCCATACTCCATCTTCGGGGAAAGAAGACAAGTAAATTGTGACTGTTTGACAGGACCACTGGTGTGACAGAGAAGAGCTTCCCGTGTATTTCTCCAAGGCAGACCCAGAGGAGATCACGATTGTGACAGCATTCTTTAACCTTGGCACCTACCGAACGGCCCCAATGCCTGGGATTACAGCAACCCTTACCTTCAGAAACAATGGATGAGACCTCTAGGAAGAGTGGCCAATCCTGTTGTTGCTTACATAGAGGATGACGATGTCGCCGACTTTTTCCATGAAATTCGGTCATGCTTACCACCAGCCAAGACGACGATTATCAAAGTGACTCGAAAGGAACTGTGGAGTTTCAGGCTGCGGCCGCAGTTTGAAAAATTTACAACAAGCCTGAATACCCGCATCATTATCCCAACACTGTGTTTCCTGATCACACCTGCGCTTCACACGCTAAATATGAACTTCTTCAGAAAGCCATCTCAAACAATTATTTCAAAACCCCATATTTTGCCTGGATGGACATAGACTATTTCAGAAACTTGGACCAGACGTATTTTCAGGTGTTCAAACTGGTGCCCCCGGCAACATTCAACACTGACATGGTGTCCATGACCCAGGCCTATCCTCATGACCCCCAATATTCCAGCCAAAGACGTCATTGGGCACAACTTGGTGTGGGTGTCAGGGGAGATGCTGTTGGGTCTAGGGAGACCCTCACCAATTTCACCATGCTCTATAAGGAAACTGTGCATCAGGTCTTGAAATCAGGGCTGTCAGGGGGCGATGAGCAGATCATCTACTTGATGTATTCCACGCCTTTGAGGAAGAAGAAGCAGGTGATGATCAAGACCTACATGTGTCACGAAGGTCAGCTAGGACGTACGGACGAGACACTCGGTTTCTGTGCCTGGGCTATGTCTGTAGGAACACGTGGAACAAAATACATAAACCAGGTTATAATTAACAGGTATGCATGTGCGCATTTTCATTTATGTAGCAGAGATAAAACAAGAGTTGTACATGAGTTGTACATGGCTACATGATTGTGTGTGTGTGTGTGTGTGTGTGTGTGTGTGTGTGTGTGTGTGTGCGTGTGTGTATGACATGTGTCTTTCTTCCTGGTTGTTAAACCAGAAAAAGCGATCGTCTTCCGAACACGGATCGCAGGAATATTCTTGAAGGTCGTCGTCTAATTCACACAGCAGCACACTTACATCATCCGTTTGATGGAACACATCCTTCCGAAAAACTTTTTGTCTATAGCTTGCTCCAAACTTGTGTCGATGTCCGACTGGTGGATTTCTGGGCCCCTGCTGTTGCGCACCGACGGATCGGGGTGCGAGCACCGGAGCGTATCCTGAATGGGCGTGGATGTGTATGTGCGTGCGCGCGTATGTGTGCGTGCATGCGTGTGTTTATGAGAGTGAATGCATGTGTGTACGAGTGCTCGAGTATGAGTGTGTGTGTGTGTGTGTGTGTGTGTGTGTGTGTGTGTGTGTGTGTGTGTGTGGGCGTGTGTAAGTCTGTGTGTGAGTGTGCAAGTTTGAGTGTATGTGAGGGTATGAGTGTGTTCGTATTGAGATGCGTGTATTTGTGTATTTATGTAAGTGCGTACTTTTGTGTGTGTGCGCGCGGGCACGCGCGTCCGTATGTGTATGTGTATGTGCGTGAGTACGCACGCGCGCATGTGTGTGCGCTTGTGTGTGTATGTGTGCGCGCGTATTTTGGTGTGTTAATTATGCTTCTTTGCTTTGAATGAAAAACGTTGGTATTCTGTTCATAATGTTTTCTTAAATGTCAGTACAACTTTGAGTTAATCTGACAATAAATGGTTTCAGTCAGTCAGTCTGTGTGTGTTCAAGGTTGTCATGTTAAAAGAGCATATCATATGAACCCTGACAGGTTGCTTTTAAACATATCTTTTATGATCAACAATGAAAATATACTATACTTTTTTGTTGTGTTATGGTTGTCACGACAACTTGTTGTGAATTGAATTTTGTGTCTATTACTGTTATAGATGAATAATTTCATGTCCATTCCGAATCCTACTGTTGGTATTTTAGTGCAGTTGCAATAGGGGAGGAATCTCAGCTTTTGCACATTTGCAGTAGGCAGTGTCCTTGGTTTACAAGTGAAAACAGTAATAATGTGGCCATGCAGACACAAGATAGGTTGTGTATTAAACAGCTCTTTTCACTTTCAGCTCAGTTGCTGTCAGTGGTGCTGCTGTACTGGCACAGTGACAGCAGCTTTTGATGGCAGTGCTACATGAGCCATTGCATCCATGTCGTTAGGGAGGACCTGTCCACTCTGACTTGAGACAAAGTGAATGTAAACATTCCTCAAAGATGCCCTCCAGTCAGAAGACGTTTCTATTCCTGGTATACTGAAGAAAGATGAAAGTGGTACATTGTTGGAAAAGATCTCCTATGACTCACAAACAACATGGATCAAATTCTCATTGAAGATTATGTGGTTTTAATTGAAAGAAATGGCATCAGAGACAGAATTGTTAAACCCCTGCTGTTTTGTTTTTGTCTTCTACTGGAGATGCAAATTGATAGAAGTGTTGGGCTATATGACAAGACAGATGTAAATTTTTTCAGGATTTGTGTTCACTTGGCACAACATTTACCTGTTGTTATGTCACCCTAGCAACCTACAGTTCAAGGTTCCTTTTCAACATGTTCATGCAAAACCCAGTGGTCATGAATACCCCAGATGAACATTTTTTCCTCCTGGTTATGAGCATAGGAAAACCAATGATATGAAAACAATCTGGATCTAGCAAAGCTGTATATAGATATATGGCTACAGCATCACTTGGAACATTCAGTGAACAAAAGGAAAAATTGATATAATAGTAAATTTGAACTGCACTTCTGTGCTGGCCAAATAGCATTCTTAGTCTACGATTAGCTCATCTGTTTCAGATTGACTCTGTGCTGGCCAAACAGCATTCTTAGTCTACGATTAGCTCATCTGTTTCAGATTGACTCTGTGCTGGCCAAATAGCATTCATAGTCTATCATTAGCTCATCTGTTTCTGACCATACATTTCATATGGACAGGCTGACCCTATGAGATTTCAGATGGTCTTTCCTAAAAGTACAGCATGTAGTGCATGGGTGTAGTGCATGGGCTGGAGGAGCCCACAGTCATATGTTACAATGTTTGCCTGCTTAGACAGTCCGAAGTTCGAACCCCTTTTGGGGCTGGATTTTTAGGGTTTGAAAACCAACTCTGTCACGATGGAAGCGGAGGGATTGGCTTTGCCTTCCATCAAGCCTTGCCCTGGACACTGTGAATCTGGCTGTTCACCGCCACTACAGCCTTTGGGCTTGGGGAACTTAACCTTAGACACTGTGAATCTGGCTGTTCACCGCCCCTACAGCCTTTGGGCTTTGGGAACTTAACCTTAGACACTGTGAATCTGGCTGTTCACCGCCCCTACAGCCTTTGGGCTTTGGGAACTTAACCTTAGACACTGTGAATCTGGCTGTTCACCGCCCCTACAGCCTTTGGGCTTTGGGAACTTAACCTTAGACACTGTGAATCTGGCTGTTCACCGCCCCTACAGCCTTTGGGCTTTGGGAACTTACCTTAGACTCTGTGAATCTGGCTGTTCACCGCCCCTACAGCCTTTGGGTTTTGGGAACTTAACCTTAGACACTGTGAATCTGGCTGTTCACCGCCCCTACAGCCTTTGGGCTTTGGGAACTTAACCTTAGCCATTTTAATAGCTGAAATAGGTTATATAGCAATGTCTAAATAAGACCACTGTTTCTGCCTGGCCATTTCCTGGTGTGGCTATGAGCTTGAAGTAGATAGGAGACGATGATATAATTTTTCATCTCATAGCAGTCCATTCAGTGTGTATTGTTGCCAGAGAGGAAAGAGTATGTTGAAAATGTGACGTGAATGAAGTGTCATGATGAATTCCATTTTTGGTTTGCCCCGAGTATACATCATCAGTTTGTTTCAAAACAGTCACTGATGTTATGTTCCACGTTTAATTGTTGTAGTTTGCGGATTTTTATGCTGCATATATTAAAAAAATGGGATGAAAAATGGAAACAGTGATCATTGTTCACACTCCTTACCTGTGTGATTCAGATCAGTCACTTCAAGATGTAGAGCAACTGCCCCAAATGGATTGACGCCATGCAGATGTTTTTACAAAAATTCAAGTCTCAGTAGCATGAGCTTTAACCAGTGTAGAGTGAAAACCGTACATCAACGTCCCCTTCATTTACACTATGCTGCATTTTGTATGGCTCAGAACGGAATTGTGCAAAGTGGGAATACCTTCCATTTGTTGAGTGTATCATTTGTAAACATATCGTGGTTGTAACTCTTAAAGTGATTTTGATTTTTTGACAGATACATGCTCTTCCATTGCCTTTTAAAAAAAATTGGTGTCACCAGTTCTTTCCCCCAGCAATGTCATTGGTCCTTTTGAGAGTTTTAAGCACTCTTGTTGTTTTCGCTAGAGGGTAGAAGTCAATTTTATGATCTTAATAGTCTTGAGTAGGACATCATATGATGGTGTCTGCATGAATAAAAGAACTATTACGCAGTGTTCCTGTAAAAATTAACCACATACATATAATAGTTTGATGTAAAGGACTTTTTTTTTTTAGAAGGGAATTTTTATTTATTGTTTTCCTTTATGCAGCTTGGTGACTTTACTGTCGTACTGCTTATTCTAGCTTCTCCATACAAACCACACACAGATTGCTGTGTCAAAGCGTAGATCCACGTCCACAGAGAGCACTGAATATTTGATCATTATCAGGCAACCCACAAGAGGAGATGCCACACTGCTGTGGTGACAGCGGTTGATATGTTCATCATGCTTCTTGTCTGAGGCATTGGAAAGATCTGTTATCGTAAATTGAAAGGCAGTGCCTGTTACACACACACACACATACCCAAGCAGTGCTTGAAAATGTTTTTTTTTCTGATTCCAAGATCATGAAGGAAGAGGCTTGCTGAATTGTCCTGAATTGTGTATGTTGGTCCACTTTGACTGCAGGTGTCCTGACGATCAATATCCATGTATAAACTGTCCGTTTAATTCTGAAAAACACCACTATGTCTGCAGGTGTCTTGACGATCAATATCCATGTGTAAACTGTCCGTTTAATTCTGAAACACCACTATGTCTGCAGGTGTGTCTTGACGATCAATATCCATGTATAAACTGTCCGTTTAATTCTGAAACACCACTATGTCTGCAGATGTCTTGACGATCAACATCCATGTGTAAACTGTCCGTTTCATTCTGAAACACAAGACACTACCTGGCAGAGGTGTTTGAGAAACATGCTGCTCTGTAGCAATCATTGCATTCCAGTGTGCAGTAATTCCTTCTATGGGAAGACAAGCACTGGATGTTGTTGCCTGCATTCTGTTCTGATCTCCAAGGTTGATTTTGTAAAACTTATTCATGGTGTACTTATCAGCTTTTTTTTCAGTGAATTTTGGGCTTTCTGGTTAGATTATTTTGATGTCTTTTTTTGCACAGATTTATTCAGCCAATTGACAACTTGGCCATATCAAGGCAGTTTTTTTTTCTTTGATGTGTATGTATGTGCGCATGCACATGCATGTGAACATGGGCATGCATCCATGTGTGTGTGTGTGTTTGAGAGAGAGAGAGAGAGAGAGAGAGAGAGAGAGAGAGAGAGAGAGAGAATGGTTTGTTGGCTGATATGTTGAATAACTTGGAACTCTTCATGAACTATAGACTCCTCATGTTTGAACAACATTATGCAATTTTTTGAGAATATTAAATTTAAAACAAATTCTTGATATGTTTTGATCATGTGTGTGTGTGTGTGTGTGTGTGTGTGTGTGTGTGTGTGTTTGTGTGTGTGTGTGCACGCACGCGTGATATAAAGGAAAAAACTTCCCCAGACGAGCATTCTAAAGAGGAATGTCTCATGACCTGTATGATTTCTAACACTGCTTTTTTTTTTATGAATTGACTGTTATTCTTGAAGTAGGTTTTGATACATTCCAGACAGTTTTTACATGAGGACAATGGATTTTTACCATTTGCTGGTCAAACTTGTATGAGAAATATATGCAAAATCAAACTTTTTTTGTGCCACATGAAACCTCTGCTTTCCTTCCTTCATTTTGTGTGTGCATGGCAAGTGTTTTAATGCAGCCGTTATTTATCAGTTGTTTTCCATGGCTTCCTTACACACATTATGCACAGTCATGCGTGTGTCTGTGTGTGTGATCTGAATTGTACAGTTCATAGCAAAAAGTGATATGGTGAAAACTGCTTGATTTCAATGTATTGGGTTATTTCAGTTACCAGACAATGTCAAGATTCTTTGATGTCCAGCCTAAGGTGCTCTTTCTCTTGGTTACAAAAGGTTGCTTTATTTAAGTTAGCTTAATTTCAGGCACAGTCTTTGTTCCCGGTGATTCAGAGTTAAACTGAATTGTAAGGTAATCGCGTTATTTCAAATCTGCACAGTTTGAAGGAATATTTTGTTTTCAATCTATCTGATGATTAACTGATTTCATATTTTTTTTTCTATTTTACTCACATTTTGTGCATATGATCTTAACTTGATTTTTTAAAGGGTATTGCACTAGATCTATTACAGACTAATATGGAGTATTCGTGTGTGTGTATATAGATTTGTGTGTGTGTATGTGTGTGTGTGTGCGCGCGCGCGCATGCGTTTGCATGTGCGCAAGATCTATAAAGAGAAATGGGGAATTGAATTACAATCCAATTACTTGCATAAATCAAAAGAGCAGAGACTGATTTGATGTTTGTTGCCAAGTCAACTGTTTAATTTCACATTCACATAAACCCCTCAAATATTCACTGCCTGTGTTCTGGCAGTTTTATAGTGTGCCCTTACGTAAAGATGATCCTTGTAGTTGTCTATTAGATAATGTCACCATTACATCATTAAAGAAAAGACGAAAAAGTATGCACATGCATGATGTATCTTCTCACGGATTTCTCTGACAGAGCAGTAGCACCACTTGATGCTTTGTGCAGCACACCGCCAGATACTGCTCCCAAAATGACATGATAACTGATATATAAATCACAGTTAGGAATGTATATATTCATTTTGAGGAATAACCTGTTGTTTTGTGAGCAAAGATTTGTGTACAGTCTGGTGATATGCTTCATTATCAATACCAGGAATTTCAAAGTAAGGTGCATGGATCATGAATATGAACTGTACTGTTTCACTTTATGTTAATTTTGTGATGTTCACATTAGTATTGAGAATGGCCTATCATATAATTAAGAAGGCAGAATAAGTCAGTATTTATACCAAACTACAAAGCAAAACGAATTATGGTTTCATGTATTTTTTTTCATACATTGTATTTTGTTCTGAGAAATTGGTTTTTGAAAGCCAGGTTAACTTAATCATAAAATTTTTGTGAACATAGTTTCTGGTGACTGTAAAAGAAGATTGTTCTAAAGTTAAATTGACTTTTTTTCCAGCTTTGAAAACCATGTGGTATGGTGTGATGTACAAGAATTAGTTACCCAGAATGAAAACATGTCTTATCTACATAGGCTATGAGGCCTAATGTAAACTGTGAAACAGATACACTTCTGCATCCAGGATGTCAGCAGAGAGTGAGAGAAAGATCTCCTTTTTTCCTGTCTCATTCAAGTGCAGCTAAAACTGAGAGTGCAAATTAGTTTATATTTGTGGAATCTATGCAACAAATGTTGAAAGAATTTTGTGTGTGTGTGTGTGTGTGTGTGTGTGTGGTACAGACAACATAAAAATGAACATTTTTTCTTAATGTAATTTACCTCATTGTAAATCATTTACACCATACTGGACCAAGTAAGAATTGATAATCTGATAATTTAAAGTTTGGATTATTTCAAGTCATAAGGATGTTATCATGTCAGCTACTATTACACGTTTTTTTTTTTTGTTTTTTTTTTCATTTTCAGGATCTGACATTTTCGGGATATGAGCTTCTTTTTCTCTTTTATTTTTGAATGAGTTTAACAGACCAGAAAAGACCCTGTGTTTGACTGGGGTGTATGATTACAAACAAACAAGCCAACAAACCAATTCTGTTAAATTTATCCACAAAACAAACAAGCAGCCAAACCATTCCTATGAAATCTATACAGGGTGTTCGCTGCGACAGAAGTGGTGAAAATGTCATTTTAGTATGTTTTCAGGTCATTGTCATGACAGCTTGGATCACTGTCAGGGTTGGAGGGAAAAAACAGCAGTCCCTCCTGTCCTTGGAAAAAACGAGACTGATATAGAATGTAGACAATTATTCACAACATTCATTTAAATATTGCTGTTCTTAAAATGAATAAAACTGTAGTGGGATGTATGCATCATGCCTAGTTTAAAGCAGTAATGATTTTTAAGAAATGTTAAAAGGAAGATGACAAATATTTCAATACATATTTTCAGTTCACATGTGGTTTCGAGAGATGAAGTGTGAAGCTGAGAAAACCTTGTCAACCTTTGCCACTTGTTGCTTTTGACTGCAGACCCCCAGTAAATTGGGTTTCTAATGACCCTTTTATTTCATAGAGGTTTTGTCTTTAAAGTGTACAGGCCTTGGACAACCCACCGTCACTGACAGAGGGGGAGACATGGTAAAGTTTCTGTGAAATATATGGGCTGTGAGAGCCTGGTTCACTGGAAAATGTGTGGACAGAAACAACTGAAAATGGTTGTGTAAGGGTGGTGCTGGACCTTTGCTGTCAGACTTCTGTTGTTTGAATTATGTAACTGATCAGTTGTTCAGTGTAGGTTCAGCTCAGGGAAAGAGAAACTGGATGACAAATAGTTCATTAATTCTTTGACAGTTCCCTTGATTTTCATTAGAATAGTTTGAATAGTTGAAGAGTTATTGTGGCTTTTTGTGTCACTAGGTCATATGTGTGTCCCAGAGAACAGGGCAAAGGTATTCAATGTCTGAACGTTGGATGAAATACCTCATCTTGCACAGCCATCACACCAGACTGCATCTGAAACTTTACATCATTGTTTATTCACATCAGAAATGCACTGTTAATTTAAGTACAGAAAACACACATACACACACACACACACACACACGCACATAAAACACATCGATGCACAAAAGAAAAAGTGATTACATCAGCAAACCAACATCTTCAAATTCATTAATAAGCTAAACATAAACTGCGTTTGCAAAATATTCACACAATAAAACTGGAACTTTTGGCATCTGCAAATGCGCATAATGCACAATTTCATCCCTCATTTGTACAAATGTCATTTTCATCAATTACAATACAACATGCTGATCAGAAAACAAGCAGGAATTATTCTCCCAGTGTTTGTATACTGAAGGTCACCAGTCTCTATGCTGCAGAGTCATGTATTTGACCACTCTGTCATATGTCTGTCACATGAGTGAAGATGCATTGTGCTGCCGTTCTTCCCCTGACAAGTCAGGACCAGCACATCCAACTTCGGCTTTTTTTTTTTGTTTTTATAGCAGAGTGAACGCTCTCCTGGACTGGTTGCCTTACTGGGCTGACAAACCCAGTCTACCTGGCTATGTCCATGGCTGGAGATGGTTTGTTCACTGGGGTGTCCTTCCCCAGGGCTAGCACTTGCACAATTATCAGCTCTAGGCAAGTATGTTGGATGGGATGGTGGAGGGGGGGGGGGGGGGGAGTGTATGGGGGTAGGGATGGATTATATCAATAAATAGAACTGCACATTGTTCCATAATACAGATTTAAATTCCAGGTTTGGACCCTTTAAGAAGTTACTTACTAGACTTGTGACTGGTTTCTTTGTTGATGATGGCGATTAAATACATTTGGTAATGATAATGCCATGGATTTATAAGCACATAATGTTGTGGAAGGTGAGGGGGATGAGGGGGGTTGATGACATTGCTGACCATTTAACGAGATGTTTGGGTGGAATCAGCAGGCAAGTTCACAGTGATGATGAGACTGAGATCTCTGTTGGTTCTAAATTATGGAATGACATGTATAGATTATGTGTGCGTGTTTGGAGGAAATGTCAAAACACTGAAAAGAAAGAAGACAGCTGAAAATGTAATCAAAAGGCTTGTCATGGAAATCAAGACAATCAGCATAAGACATCATTAGTATTTTTTTTTTACTCAAGATTAATTTGACTTGTGTACGAAAAACAAAGAATGACACAATAACTATTTGCTACAAGTTACAGTCACATGTATGTACACACTGAAGTATGCAGAGAGCATCATGCACATTTTACTTACACATGTCAATACTGTTCAGTTCCCATGCCACACACCAAGTGTTTTTGCTGGTCTGAAAATCCGCTGCTATTTGAGAGTGAGGCACCTGGAGGGAGGGAGGGGGGAGAACATCAACACACTAAAAGGAAAGTCTTCACAACGTATTCATAGCAGCAAATATGATCATCTTCCAACACAAAATTACAACACAACATTGTGTAACTTTCTGTCATTGTCCACAAATCTCACCATAAATAACAGGGAAAAAAGGAAATTGACCAGCTTTTAAAATAATGATCCATTTTTGTCCGTGATCCTCCACACAAGAGAACAATATGTACTTTTAACAGTTATACGTGATGTACACTAAGGGTTTCACATCAAATGAAATGTTTTTGATATTTCTATAAATTCTGTAGCATTTTTATGCTCCTGGCTGAAGGGTTTGTTTTTTACTACTAGAATCCTGATGCCTGTTTCATCCATGTCGGACTCGAGATAGTCAATATTTCACTTCCAACAACCTTGATGCAAGGTTTGCACTGATTGGCCAATAAATGACCCTTAATCTTGATGCAAGGTTTGCACTGATTGGCCAGTGAATGACCCTCAATCTTGATGCAAGGTTTTTGCACTGATTGGCCAGTGAATGACCCTCAACCTTGATGCAAGTTTTGCACTGATTGGCCAATGAATGACCCTCAACCTTGATGCAAGTTTTGCACTGATTGGCCAATGAATGACCCTTTCCTGGCACAGGAAGTAAAAAGGGAACACTCTTTCTCTGACCACTTGTAGCCAAAGTTGGTTCAAAACACTGTCTTCTACTGCAGCATGATTAGCCTCCCTTTGACTTAAAGTGAAACTGATTTATGTTGCAAATAAGTGCTCGTGCCTTTTGGCTACCATTTTGTGCTCATGAACAGTTTCAGCATGTATATATCTCTTAATTTTCTACACAATCAAGGACAGTGGGGGGGGGGGTGGCCACATAGTTCCACAATCCATCCAGGATTTTCAGGATAGTAGTGGGTTGGCGTGCGTGTGGGAAATTTTCTTCCACTTCTCAGAACATTGACATTTTGCAAAGAAAGTTGAAAACTGCTCATGTTCAGTTTCAATAGTTTGGTGGACGTTGTTGTGCCGCTCTTGGATGCATATGCTCAGAAGGTGGCAAAGATCTTTCTTTGCATACGATATACAAGCAAAGGGAAGAAATGGTGGATGGACAAATGCACTGATACAGATCTGTAGAGCAATGTATCATTGGCTAAGCAGCCTCAGTCATTTTAGCCACTGATTATTAGCCAGTCAGAACAGACTCTTTCTGTTGATCAATAAGAATGTTACTTCATATAGATGTGGGATGACTCTTCAAAGTCTGCTACCACAGTCGTAGCACATTCAATGCAGAGTGGTTCAAACCAAATTCTGCCACGCCTACAGATCAATAGCATGGATGATGTGTTTGGCCCAGGCACTGCAACAATTGGTTTGCAACATTTCATGTCGTCATGTTTGAAATAATGTGTTTTATGTGTTTTACTTGTATTAGGGCCATTTTCAACAATACTGCATTCTGCTTCAGTCTTCTTATAATCATTTTACTTACTATTGCCAACAACGATGGAAGAAATGATAGATTATGAAAGACAGCGTCTAATAAAGTTTACCAGTGTGTTTCAAAAACAAGGGTTTTTTCTTCTTTTAATGTGCAGATATTTGACTTGCCTCAGCAGTACGATGGACAGGCCACTGTGTGCTTCATAACTGTGACTGTGGAAACAGCCCTGTACGCAAAAGATTCAGCAAAGCACGCTTGCTGCAGTTGGCTTCCCCCACCATCCCCGTACAGCCCTGACACACTGTACAACTGTTTACAGTGTATAACTGCACAGGTGTTAGTACATACTGAACCTCTATTACAGAAGACTTAGAAAAACAAAACAAAACAGATTCTTTTGGAAACTGCATCCTTCCCCTGCTCTCTTTAACATGTAATGTGGAAAGAAATACACTGTGAAAACTGTTAATGAAATTTCATTCTGCAATGATAAACCAGTAACAGATAAACAAATTGCAATGCTTCTGAACAATGATGATGAATACTTTAAACAAAGATAAATACATACCACCGTCTGAGTATTAACAGGCGCTATAACGTCTTGATTAGCAAAGCGCCACAGACTGTCCTATTTGTTTGCTTATGAGGACCAGTGGCACACACTCCCAACATGTAAACAACTCTCTGATCATCATTCAGGATGAAGGGATGTGTACATTTACAGTCGCTGAATTCTCTGGAGTTTTCCATCATTCATGTGGACAGCATTCAGTAAAACAACACATGTCTGTGTACATATAGTCACTGAAACCATGTCAGTGTTCATCATTATTTTGTACTGTAGCCCCCCACAAAAGACAGGAGGAGCAGCCTGGAGATTCAACGAGAAGTCAGACAAGTTCATCACATGATGGAGTTTTGTAGGAAACGGCGAGGGTGCAGACTCCCACAGTGAGATGCAAGTTCTCATTTGCCATCCTTTGTCATTCCCGTCACTGGCTCACTGTACACAATGGTGTTTCTAGTGTGACTGGCTGTCTACGACACACAGCAGCTCAATTTTCTAGTAAGCTTTCTCCAGTTTCATCCTTGTGCTCTGCCACTTTTTTTTTAAAAAACCCACTCTGTGACAATCATGTTAGGTGGAATTTGATGAAAGAAAGATGAGTATCAATCGGCATTACACTTTACAGTGAAGCCTTGATGTCCCATTGGAAACTTCCTCCCAAAGCTTGCTTCCTGAAACAGACACCTGCTTGTCTTAACTAGCCCACTTAATTTAGCCTCTCTACACTTCTAATCCAACGGTCAAGAATTTCAGAAAGTTGTTATGCACACGGTTCACTGAATTTTTGTAAAAATGTACTTTCATAATTCTGTCACAAGCAAGCTGCAGCATACCAGACAGCACTGGCCATGAGGACCTTCTTGCTTTAGACTACTTTCAGGTAGGTTTTGAAACTTAACAAGCAATATCTGTTTGCATTCTGGCACAGAAGGAAGTGGTTACGTGTCTTGGCTGCTTCGTTTGAGTAGCCTCTGTCGACTTGGCGACGTGAGGATTGGGGAGTCCTCAGGATCAAAACTGGATGTGTGTCGTATGTCTTGTGGTCTCTGCCGTCGTCTTCATCCATGTCATCCTCCTCTCCCATGGGAGTGACGTCATCTTCTGTGATCTCTGGGCGAGACTCCGCCTCATAGCCACTGTCGCCATTTCCGTCCAGCATGCTGTTGTGGTTGCCCGGAGAGCCTTCCACTGAGGGGAAGCTGCTGTTGTCCCCTGGTTTCTGTTGTTGGAGAGAAACAAAACGTTTCAGTTCACAAACTTTGGATCTGATCTTTTGTCATCCTCCGTGGGGTGTGGAGGATTGAAAAAACAAAAAGCAAACAAAAACAACACGGTAACATCATTACTATGAAGCATAATGGTTCTTATATATTTGAAATATGAAGGGAAAAAGATATATATATATATATATATATACACATATATATGTAGAGACAGAAAGAGACGGAGCAAGAGAGACAGAGAGGAAAAGATATGACTTTCCTATCTTTGAATTTTTTTTTCAAGTAAAAGTTTGCAATAATGAACTGAATTTTCATTCCACCTGACACCAATCCATGTAAGTGATACTTGTTCTTTTTAGCAAGGGCATTTCCACACCAAGAAGGATTAAAGGCATCGCTCTGGTCTGGTGTGGATTTCAAAACAGTAAAGGATAAGTCCTTGTTATGCCTCCAGATGTGTAAAATTGTACATAAAGAACGCATTCTTTTGCTTTAAATTTAGATAAAATGCGCTCCCATTCCTGAATCAACTGTATCATACCTACTACAATGAATTGAGATAAAAACAAATATACCAGAAAAACATCAATAAAATTAGGCGTATGTTAATCAACTACCTTTGTTTATTTACTCTTTAGGAAATTTCAGGATTCAGAGCTGATGTTTTAAGAAAATGGTGAACTTTTTAATAAACAATATTTTGCAGAGCAATTTTCAAACAGGCAGTTTGAAGATACTGAATTCATTTTTAGCAAATTTGATTGAGGTTTATTTGTACACCTCTAAAGGGAAGTTGTCATGAATTCCTATAAACAGAACCTTTCTTAAAGAGGCAGAATGAAATGAGTCAAGCAAAAACAATAAATCCTTCTAGTTTCTTGTTCCCACACACACAGACACACTTGCATGCACAGACACAGTATAAATATGCATTCAAATTTTCTCTGTAAAAGAAAGAAAATGTTTGGTTTTTATTCATTTTGAGTATTTATTATCTTCAGTTTTGCATTGCAAAATAGAACAAGGAATCTATTTCTTGGAGAGAAGAACATATAAAGAGATCGCATAAACATAAAATAAGCAAAAAAGCACCATAGAATCAACTCCAAAGAATGTGTAGAAAGGTAAGCTAACTTAACAATTCAGTTAAAATTGGAAAAAAAAAAAAAAGAAAAAAAAGCATATTTTTAAAATGAAATGAAGACAAAGAATTAAGCTAAGACAATAAGAGAGAGAACACACTTGTGTTCAGTTTTCCTTCATTCAATTACACAACATATTTTGTTTCATACGAGCTTTATTCATTTCATGATAGTCGTGATTTGCTATTTTCTGTCATTCCCTGAGGTATTTTTACAGAAATGAGAAAAAAAAACTATAACAAACTTGTTTGAAACTACCAACGGGTATACACTTGTGTCAGGATTGTATTACGACCATCCCAACCTTTAAAGCATCAGACTATTATTTATTTTCTGCTCTCTCTCTTTCTCTTTTGAGTATGAGCATGTGTGGAAAAACTATTATCAATGTACAGGAATTTACATAAACACCATTCATCTTGTCTGGTAGTATTATCATACTGAAAATAATGTCATTATCATGTTGAAAATACGTTCATGTCATAAGAAACTATATTGATCTGATCAGTAAAATCATTTCAAACAACGTGTCTGATCTGGCTTCTACATGTATACATGACATCTAAAAAGAAACTGATATGTAAGGCGGAAATAAGCAAGGGACATCAATACATATAAGAGTAGCAAACCACCCGCTTGGCAAGCAAGCAATTCAAGCAATGACTGATAATGATAATACTTACAGTACAATGTTTTCAAATGATTCAAACAAATGGTTGTAATACCTTCATACCTATAACAATGTCAGGTAACTCAAACAATTAGCTGTACATGACACAACATAATGGTGGTGTTTGTTAGAAACCAATGCACATGCCTGTATATACATAATACAGTAGGCTAAAATTATACATGGAATAACTGCTTGGTCATTTCATCCCTGTTAAACAACGAACATTGTGGTCATCAACTACCATTTACAGCAACACATGAGAGCACTGTGTCTGCACACAACTACCACTGAAAAGAAGACCGTACCAACCTCCTTAAAGAAGGAATTTTGTTCAGACAGGCTACTGACATGGGAGTCTTCATTTTCATCCGGAATGGGCGCCAAAAGGGGCGTGTTGAAAAACGTTATGTCTTCCTACAAGAAATGCAATACATCAAAATGCACACATCATCATCATCAAGAGTGTGCAGGCAGATACCCATGCACACTAGGAGGTGGACAGACAAGGAGAACAGTTCAACTTCAAGGTAAAACTTTAGAATCTGCATGCATATGTTAAACTGGCTTTTGAAGACAATTTAGAAATCACCATTGTACAACACTATATGTATATACCTAAAGTATCTAAGGCTTTAAAAGCTGACTATGGTAAAGAGAAAAAAAGTGCATACAAAATTTTTTTTGAAGGCAAAATATTTGCAACAATGATGTCAACTATTTGCCATAGAACTAATCGTGCACTGGTGACACTTTTCTGACATCTTCCAAAGTAGCTGTGATTGACTTTCATCATTTTTTGGTGAATTCTTGCATTGATGTGCTTTCTGATAGGTGGACACAATTATGATGATTTTTAACTTAATGTCTTGTAGACACAATAACTAGTTCATGTCAGACATGCAGACGGCCACCCATGGAATCTCTACTGATACAATGATTGTATTTTTATGTCTGTTCTTCGCTTCCTTGGAGGAAAAATACCAAAATATAGTACAGCCTTTGAAAACATAGATTTGTGTTTGACCAAATCATTAAAAGTGATAAAAGGTCAATTAAGATAAATGCTTTTGAAATGCTGCCATGCGACATTCAAAGATCTGGAGATCAACAGTTATTGAAATCATGCAGGCAACATGGAACATTAAGCTGTCAAACAAAAGAAAAAATAAAACAAATAAAAAAGAAATAAACAAAAAAAAGAAACAAACAAATAAAAAAATAAGTACGTCAATAAACAAAGAAAACTTTGAACATAAACATGAAACTAGGTATTTTACTGTTTGAACCTCATGGTAAAAAAATCTTAAACATTTATGTTTTGAATGAACAGAAATGGAAAAAACTGCAATGGACTTGGATGGCTGCATATTTGCAACAGAAACATATATCTGCTTCTGGAAGCTGGCACACACTACACTCACAAACACAGGAACATAGCTTCATGACAAATATTAGTACCTAGTCTGCAAAAGTTTTTGAACTCGCATAACTCCATCTAAACCCGACTGAATCTAGTACAGCTTAGGTAAGTTGCCGCCAAGTCCTACTGTTAAGATGTTAGAACAGATTCATCTCCTGGTGCTATCAAAGCACAGTCAGTGCATGTTCTCTCCTGGCTAGAGTGCTCTTCAGTTTAAACCAGCATCTAATGTCAGTGAAGAAACTTTTCTATGTCATTTCACATTATGGTTCTTACAACTGCTTATGAATGTTTAGCTAGTTTTACTTCAGTAAATTGGGGGTCTCAAAACAAACCCTTTGTACCTGATGATTCATGAGCTAAAATCCATACAATTCACAAAGCAAAGAAAAAAAAAACAAAAATCATTACACATGAAACAATGACCAATGTGTATTTCACGCTGACTTTGACAAATTAGCTTTGATCGCTTCTGTGTTCAGCGCAAGAAAGAAGGCGTTGAATGAAAACGAGGCTGTTGGAAGGGAAATAATGTGCGAGTCAAAGTCGTAATGATGATAATATTACTGATAGGAATACTAATAATGGTCAAAATAATATATAAAAAAAAAAAAGAGACAAGATTACTACCAGTCTTGGTGTCAATAAGTAGGTATGGGAGAAAGGAGAGTGGGCAGGGAACCTTGGCGCTAGCGGGGAAGGTAGGGGCGGGCATTAGAGTCTGACATGGTGGTAAGTATACTTAGCCAAACAGGGAGTATAATCAAACTCCCCATTTTGGCGTCGTATACTATACCATGTCAGACCATAGCAGAATTTAAAGGAATAGGAGGAGGGCCGAGCGCCCTAATGGTTCCTGGGTTAACTGTTATGGCTGCATTGGCCGCCACAAATGAAACCCTTAGAACCATCAGCCCTGGTCATGCGGATGTCCCTTAGATAAAAGTTTATGAAAGGGTTCTCCGAACGCCAGTAGGCTGCCTCCAGGAGATGGCACACGGGGACAGAGTGCTGGAACGCTGTGGACATGGCCAACGCTCTGACCTCGTGGGCTCGAGGGGAAAGGGCTGGGAGGTCTTTGTGGGCCTGGGCATAGCAGATTGATAGTATAGATAGCCACCTAGAAATCGAGCCCGCCGAGATGTGTCTTTCTTGTTGTTGGGGTTGATGGAAATAAGGAGGCTTCTCTGAGAGGAACGCCTGGGGTGGGAACGCTCCCAGTAGTATCTGAGGCACCTAGAGGGTCATAGGTCCATGTCCCGCTGCCTTCGCTGCCTAAGATATCCGCTAGGGAGCGGATAACCAGGGAAGGAGAGGTCGTGCCCGGTTCCTGGTTCTTCGCTAAGAACTCAGGCAGGAACTTAAGCGAGACCGATCCGTCTCTGAGAAAGGCGATGTCCCGAGGGTCACAACTGAGGACCTGAATCCCACTTCGCCTCCTGGCTGAGGCCAGGGAGAGAAGGAAGGTGGTCTTGAAGGGGAGAATGACAAAGGGAATAGCACGGAGGGGCTCGAAAGGGGGGTTTTTCTGAGGGAGAGTCAAGAACCAGAAAGAGGTCCCACATGGGAGCGCGCCTAGGGGACTGAGCTTCCCGTAGGGCCCCCCCCCCCCGAGATAGTTCTCTAAGGAGAAAGTTATTGTCGAATGATGGGCCGCCCAGCTGTCAGATGGTGGTGCCTACGGCCGATCTGTAGCCCCGAATGGAACTAGCAGAGAGCTTTCGAGAGGATGAAAGGTGGGATAGGAAATTGCCTATCTGGTGGGATAGGAAACTTGCCTATGTGGATGTTGGAGGGGAGGAGGTAGGGGGGACCGAGTTAGCCGTGCACCACGTGACCCATCTCTCTCATCGCGGTGGTCGCAATTTGGCTGGCATAGAAGCCAAGCGTGTAGGCGAAGCATCTGGGGATTGGAGTGAGGGAGGCCCGAGCGAGGTTGTCTGAGTAAGTCCCACCAAGGGGCTAGCTGGAGAGGGGGAACGTGAGTGAGGGACCTGAGGTCCGGGAACCACAACTGAGTCGGCCACCACGGGGGGTTATGAGGATGAGTTTGGGTCTCTCCAGCCTGGCCTTCCTGATCACTTTGTGAAGTATGGGGAAGGGGGGAAAGGCGTAGGCGAGGGAGGAGTCCCGTCCAGGGGAGGGAGAGCGCATCGACCGCGTACGCTCGGGGGGTCCGGGAGTGGAGAGACATACATGGGGAGTCGATGGTTGTACCGGGTCGCAAATAGGTCGACCATGGGCTTGAACCAGTGTTCCCAGACGGTGGTTAGTGTCAGCTTGTTCGGGTCCACTCTGTGTGCAGAAGGGTCCCTGACCGGCTGAGAGTGTCTGCCAGGATGTTGCGTGTCCCCCGCTATGTGTCTCGCACGGAGGGTGGCTCCCCGTGCGTGGCACCAGCGAAGGAGGGCCTCTGTCCGTAGAGAGAGGCCGATGGAGTGAGCCCCCCCCCCCCCTTTGTTGATGTAATGGGCTACCGACGTGTTGTCCGTGAGGAGGAGAACCAGTCGGTGAGAGATAGATGTTGGAAGTGGAGGAGGGCCAGCCTGACCGCTTCCAATTCTAATATGTTGATGTGGGCGAGCCATCTGTGCGTCCCACATCCCCGAGGCATGACTGTCCCCCAAGTGGCCCCCCAGCCCGAGTTGGAGGCGTCTGTGTATAGTTCGAGGGACTGTGTTGGGAGAGAGATCGGAACGCCTTCGTGAAGAGGAAGGGTGCCAGGGAGAGGCCAAAGGGGAGAGCTTTGAACTGGGAACACTCGAGCTTGCCAGACAAACCGGAGGTAACGTCTGTGCGCCGGGTGAATAAGGATCTGGAAGTACGCATCTTTCAGATCTATGGAGGTAGCCCAATCTACGTGATGGATGGAGTCTCTGATCTGGGAGGGCGTGTCCATCTTGAACTAGGTATGTCTGAGGAACTTGTTGAGGGGAGAAAGGTCAAGGATGGGCCTCCATCCACCGAAGGTTTGGGGATCACGAACAGGTGGGAGTAAAACCGGGGTTGGGCTGGAAAACTTCGGTGATGGCCCCTTTCTGAGGAGTTCGGACTTCCAGGCGCAAGGGCGTCCGCCTGGGCAGGTGGGGGGGGGTCGCTGGGGGACGGAGGAGGAGAGCGCATGAGGGGAGGACGACGGTGAGCCCACGGTAGGCGAAACCCGTCCTGAAGAAACCGACACTACCAGGGGCTGAGGCCCATACGTCGCCACTGGCAGGCGGCGGGGGGGAGAGGTTGCCCGCCAGGGGAGCCGATGGTCCAGATGGGGGGAAGGGGGAAGAGTGGGCCGGTGCCTTGCTGGGCAGGTTGGGCCAGCTCCATGCGCACTACGGGAGTGTCCTCAGTCACCGGCGGGGCCGTGCTTGCTGGCCAACCAAAAATTTTGGCGAGGTTTAGGTTTAGGCCTCTGTGAGTTAAGTGGCCGCTTGGGGGCCTGGAAAGGCGTGGCTGAGGCCGGGGGGCAAAGGACGCCGCCTGCTTGTGTCCTCGAGCGAGAGAGACATAGCCTAGGTGGAGTGCTCGCCAAAGAGCGAGTGATCTGGCCCGGGACACATCGTAGGGATGCCCTGTGCCGGGGAGAGTGAGGAGCGTGCAAGCACCGCGTCTCTAGCCACTAGCAGACAATTAAAATGGCTTGTTGCTGCGCTGTCCGCCGCAGCCGCCAAGTGATGCGATATCCTGTTAACTAGGTGTCGCATAAAGGGGTCGCTGAATAAGCGAGGTTCGTCCTGGTGTGGTTCGGAGTTTGTATCCGAAAGCACTGGGACGGCGCCGTCATCCCCAGGCCAGAGTACTCCGCCCTCTGCAAGAGCATGCTAAGGTAGGCATGCCCTGCAGTGGTGTGTAAGATGCCCATCCGGGCTACTCGGTCCCAGTCCTTTAGCGCTTAAAGGGGATGAAATAAAAGAAAACCAAATGAAGTGAGGGAAATGGAGTGGACAAGTATCTGAATAAACAATAGACTGATGTGAGAAATAGAGAGGGTGTGGTGAGAAGGGAAAGGAAGATAGCTATAAGTTATGTATAAGGTAAATAGTGGGATATATGGTAGTATGTGTGTGTAGTGGGAAGATATTGTGGGCTGAGACTGAAGTGATGGGTTGGTACATGTAACTTTAAGGTGTTGATGGTAAGAGGGTGGAGGGAAGAAGGGGATGGGTTTATATACTGACTGGGGGGGGGGGGGGTGGGGGTGGGGCAACATATTCACACCTATACATTAATTCTACAATTATTCCTCTGCACTTACCACCGCTTTAAGGTGTTGAACCTTTATTACTTTATCACTATCATCATATCATTACCTTTACTGTTCTCTTCATCAACATCATTACATCACTACATTTAATTTACAACAACACTGATGTCATTGTTATTACCGTCAGTCATTTCACCTTTATGCTTCTAAGCATTATGTCCTCTGCACTTACCACCGCTTTAAGGTGTTGAACCTTTATTACTTTATCACTATCATCATATCATTACCTTTACTGTTCTCTTCATCTTTATCACTATCATCATATCATTACCTTTACTGTTCTCTTCATCAACATCATTACATCACTACATTAATTTACAACAACACTGATGTCATTGTTATTACCGTCAGTCATTTTCACCTTTATGCTTCTAAGCATTATGTCCTATTATCACTAATCCCATTGCCGGCCATATTGTAGAATTAAAATAATGATAATACTTAGAAACAATAACTTAATTTTTAGAGAGAGAGATAGAGAGAGAGGGGGGGAGGGGGAAGAGAGAGAGGGGAGAGAGAGAGAGAGAGTGTATAGGTGTGAATATGTTGCCCCCCCCCCACCCCCCCCCCCCCAGTCAGTATATAAACCCATCCCCTTCTTCCCTCCACCCTCTTACATCAACACCTTAAAGTTACATGTACAAACCCATCACTTCAGTCTCAGCCCACAATATCTTCCCACTACACACACATACTACCATATATCCCACTATTTACCTTATACATAACTTATAGCTATCTTCCTTTCCCTTCTCACCACACCCTCTCTATTTCTCACATCAGTCTATTGTTTATTCAGATACTTGTCCACTCCATTTCCCTCACTTCATTTGGTTTTCTTTTATTTTTATTTTCATTCACTATTTCTTCAACATGTACTCCTGTTCCATCTTCCCTCTTTCCTACGCATATGTTGTGGAAATGTTGATAACCACACACACACATATCCACACACACACACACACACACACACACACACACACACACACACACACACTAACAACCACACACACACACACGCACACACACTTCACCATCGCCTTAGCCTCCGGGATTGTTGCCACGGCAAACCCTGCTGTTTAAGAATCCTCTAACCCACTCTCCTTTCTCCCATACCTACTATTGACACCAAGACTGGTAGTAATCTTGTCTCTTTTTTTTTTTTATATATATATATTTGACCATTATTAGTATTCCTATCAGTAATATTATCATCATTACGACTTTGACTCGCACATTATTTCCCTTCCAACAGCCTCGTTTTCATTCAACGCCTTCTTTCTTGCGCTGAACACAGAAGCGATCAAAGCTAAGTGCATTTTCGTTATTTGTTTCATGTTTGTTGCACCTGAAGAAGACCTAAGAGGTTGAAACGCGTTGTGGTTTGTCTTGTGACTCGTTTGTCCACGTTTCTCTGGGCGGTTCGCTGACATTTATTTAAGATTTGTTTAGATTTCCGCCTGCAGTCGTTTCACTTTGCAACTAGATCTAAAATACAACAGATTAAATGGAAATTCTGTTTCTTCCACACATCCGATCACCAATCCCTATCCTCTCTACCACTTCCCTCCCTCTTCCCATAAACAAACACATCTATTCATGCCATTTTCTATTCATCCATATATGTGTATGTATGTGTAAATATGTTTTCAAACTCAACTGAAACTTTTAAACAAACCTCACTTGAATTTGATTGTCTATGTGTGCGTGCGTGCGTGCGTGTGTGTGTGTGTGTGTGTGTGTGTGTGTGAGTGTGTGCGTGTGTGTGCATATGTGTGTGTGCTAGTGTGCATGTGCACATGGGTGAGCACATTGAGCATGCATGCACGCATGTGCACATGCATGTGCATGAGTGTGTGTTGTGTGCTAGTGTTCATGTGTGTGTGTGTGTGTGTGCATGCGTGTTTGTGTGTGTGTGTGTGTGTGTGTGTGTGTGTGTGTGTGTGTGAGAGCACCAAATTCAAACTTATTCTACAAACTTATTCCCACCACCACCTTGACTAACAGAGAGAAAAAAATAATTATTTCTACTAATTGCATCAACTGCCCATGCAAGCTGTATTAACAAAGGGAAGTAACAATAAAGCATCCGTTTCCAATCACCTAAAACCGGCATGGACTACACATGAGAAACTGAGAAAATTAAGAGCACAGCGCAGCAACATATGGTTTGTTCTGGAGAAAAAGCAAGTTAAAAAAAACCCACTTCTGTTCGCAAGTTGTTGTATAGCTAATCACTAGTAAATTCCTTTGATCAAAGGCAAAAAGATGAGATTTACGTTGTAATGTCAGCATTTGTTGAAACATGGAAACATGAAGATACCCGGCATGGACCAGGAGAGGAGATGAGCACCACCCCTACGCCCACCAACATGCCACAATGGAGACATTCAAATGGCAGCAACGCCACAAGGACTGCAGTGGTCTGTTATCCTTTTACAGCATCTGGTCATGGGATGAGATGATGATCTCTAAAGAGCCTTCTCCAGCAAGAGAGAGAGAAAGGGCACTCTATGCAGGTCCCACATGTCTATCAACAGCTACAGCCAGTGGGACTCTTCAGCAAAGAGGACTATCACATGCTGTAGGAGAGCGAGGACAACTGTATGTATGTCAAGGCTCTTTATGCTATGCAAGAAGCAACAAGATGAGTGTAAAAGCTAAATGTAATGTATGCAAGAAGAGTGTGCTATCCACCTACTTGCTGTTCATTGCACTAGCTTGGCGACTAATTTAGAGGAGAAAAGTTGAATTATTCTCAGGTCCTTCAGGGGAAAGAATACCCACTCTAGTCATTTATCAGGAGGAATGATGAATGCAGTTGCCCTGATCTTTAAATTATTGACTGATTCTTGAAACTTTCCAAGTCCTGTAATCGTAAGTCCTGTCATGGTCACTCAGAATTTTGCTCACATGGTTAATGTGATAAATAATTAAAGTGTTTCGACATTTGAGACTGAGCCACAATCCAATTAATGCCTTAGATTAAAAATGTTTTATGACAGTACCTCAGGACTGGACTGAAAGTGTGAGCATGGCATGGGAGAACTGAAGTAGTTAAAGATTCTCTTGTGGTTTTGGACAAAGGAAAATGATCTGTACTTCTTTTTACCTCGTCTTTTATTGGTGGGCTGGAAAGGTAGAATGAAAAGTATTGATTTAAATAAGAATTTTGTATTAAAAAAAAAATTGTTTGGTCCCAAGAGCATACTGATTCATTAAATCCAATTCCACAGCTGGGGTTGGAAGATATCAGTTCATCCTGGTTTGATTGTCAGTTACTGCGGACCAGGTATGATACTTCAATTAATTACTACTGTATTCCTCAACCTCAGAGGATAACCCCGGAGGATACCCCCCCCCCCCCCCCAAATCCTTCAGTGGGATGTACAAGAGTAGGATACAAACTTGCCCCCTTGCTAATGCCACACTTGACAATGTACAGGCAAGAAAAAGAACAGCCCACACAGCCATGGACACTGGGGCCATGTGAGGGAGGAGACCATTTCCTCTCTATCAGAAGCATAACCCTAACAGAAAACCTTTACAACAGGTGAACAGGAGCCAGTATCATCACCAATGACACCTTCTGAAAACATCTATATGTTTCTTTCATTTATGACAGACAGAAAAAAAAAGAACTTCCACACCTACCAATCTCACAGTGCATTTTGTTACTCATGTTTATTTCATTTTTTTCCCCCAGTAATTTCCTTTAACACGGAGCTGTACAGAAGGCATGACAGACTGGTGATCTGAAGACTAGCACTGACCAAAAAGGATCAATACCAAAGGAAGCACCACAGATCAAAGGCAGCATAACCAACAGTAGGCATGGCAAACCACGACTCACGTAGGACAGAGGGGTGTGAGCATCAGTCTGAGGGTCCCAAGGCATGTCTCCCTCCCTGCTGGCTTTACCGGCTGGGTTTTCTGTGACATCTGCCAGAGTTGGTGAAAAGATGAGAGTAAGAAGGAGAAATATGGACAGAAGGTACACATGAACAATTCAAACACATGCTAGTTTTAGTTCATTGGAAGTACAGTCAGTGCACTTTCAATTTACTCACAGTGTAGTAGTAAAGACGAAAGATTGGTGTATGAGTTGTGTGTGTGTGTGTGTGTGTGTGTGTGTGTGTGTGTGTGTGTGTGTGTACGCGCGTAAGTTTGTGTGTCTGCAAGGGTATGGGTGTGCTGGAATAGAGATGTGTGTATTTTGCATTCATGTATGTGTGTGCGTGTGTGTGTGCACATGTGCATGTGTGTGTGTGCGTGCATGCGTGCGTGTGTGTGTGTGCGTCTTTGTGTATTAATTATGTTCCTTTCCTTTGAATCACAAAATGTTCCAATTGATCTTGATTATTACAAATATTTTTGTCCAGCTCTCAGTTGTCAATCTTCAAGTTCATTCCAAATGTTTACCTGTGCTGTTTCGATTGTTTTGCCTCCTCTCAAGTTCCTCTAACACCTCTGAGATGGAGGAAGCTGGCCGTTGTTTTTTCCTGTTGAATATTGGGTGCTCAAATGTCGCGCCTTCTTCTAACTTTGCCTGGAAAGTAAAGATAAAATAATTCCAGTAAAGATAAAATAAACTGTATGATTTAAACTCAGAATTAATAAATGGGCTAAAAGAAAAAAAAAGGTTCTGTTTCATACATTAAGCCATGAACTATACATCTACACAAACACACACATGCACACACACAGGCACACACACACACACACACACACACACATGCGCACGCACACACATATGCACACATGCTCTCTTCTTCTTCTTCTCTCCATTTATGTCAGCGGTCATAACTTTGACCATTACTAACATTTTTGGCGAAGTGCAACTGTGTGCTCTTAGTCCAATTTCGTACTCATACTCCTTATCTGTATGCCATTAATAAAAAAAGAAAAGCACCCCAAAACAAAACAAAAACAAAAAAAAAACTCATGCATGTATGCACGCACATGCACACACACACACACACACACACATACTTGTTTCATATCGCACTGGATTGTGTTTTTCCTTAATTTTTTTTTCCAAAGCAAATCTGTTAAAATGATTGCAGTAAAAAATCACCCATGAACATACAAAAATAAAACATTCAAAAACTCAGCCCTCCGTGTTCCAGGTTTAAGTTAAAATTTTCATGGCTCAAAGATCTGCAAAAAGAGCCGTTGAAAACTGTAACACTTACCGTCTTTATTTTGGAATACAGTCTTGAATTTTGAAGATCCATATATTAACCCCGAAGATTCAAGCCTTTCCACAGAATGAGATAAAGTGTACTTTTCAGACTAATTCTACTTTTCCTAATGTTATTCACATCTTTATATTCATTCAAGCAAGCTTGATTTTGAAAGCATACTCTGCAGGATTTTACTTTTCACATCATTCTCCGTCTCTAATTCCCTGCAACTTCCTTTCTTCATGATGCATGCTTGGCTTTTTGCTCCATACCAATACTCATATCTACATGGACAAACTTCAGCGTATGTGCAAGCAGACACCAGCCAGCTGATCTACCCCTCTACACGCACCAATGCATATATGCTTGTATGCTTGCATGCACACACACACACACACACACACACACACACACACACATGTAAACCCTATCACCATGTTAGTTTCAAGGTGAGGTGACTGCAGGCTGAAACTGAAACAAGTTTCAAGAGTAATTCCTAGTGAGTCCACCAAAAACAAGGACGAACAAATTACAAGACAAAATACGATGTATTTCGACCTCTTAGGTCTTCTTCAGGCAAGCTAAACAACACCCAGGGACAATGAAAATAAAGAACAGACAACTGCATATCATGTCATATTCGGTGCAAGATGCCTCTTCTCACTCTTAATACCGCTGCCAAGGAATCAAGCCTATGGGACAGCCAAGAATTTTGTCTCCTGGATGCAGATTCTAACAACCCCAATGTTTGAAAGAGATTCCTGAAGAATGGTGCTGTAACAAGAAGCTATTATTAGAAGTAGATTAGGATAGCTATCATTATTACTGTCATGTTATCATTTGGGCAGTCGGCAGATGAACGGCTTAAACACAGCCAGATGCAATCAGTACAGTGAGAAGTAGCGTTTTACCTGTGAAAAACTTTGTGACAATGATATAATAAAGTCAAGACAACAAGGTGCATAAAGGCAGCACCTGTGACTGCAGTACAAACCGATTAAAAATGTTCTTAAAATGTTTCTTTCCAACTTTTCTGTCTTGAAGAAAACTTACACCACTTGCTTGGCTCTGTCTCTTTGAAGACTCCATCTTGTTGGAGGACTTGCTGTTAGGCACTGAAACAGAAATTCAACACACGCTATTTCTCTTAAAGACTAGCAGGTAGGCCAGGAGGTAAGGTAAGGTAATGTTTACTTATAGCCCAGCTGACCGCAAAGGGCCATATCAGGGCTGTCACCACGTTAAAATCAACTTACAAGTCATCAAAAAAAAAAGAAAAAAAAAAAAAAAACTTTCACACATCTCTTAAAAATACATCTTCTAAAAGCGTACCAAAAACTTTCTTAAAAATCTTTCTTCTGTAAAATCTTAGATCTGAAACCCAAAGATCATGTTAGGTGGGACATCTCTGAACAGGGTTTTCATGGAGTCTGCTGTCAAGTGTTTATGTCTCACATCGTGCAAGTCCCAACAATCTAAAAGAATGTTTCACTGTGAGTGGAACATGATATGGAATGCACCATGGAGCTTCTTCACCATTTGAAAGATAAGAATGGGTGTAAAACGAGCGGCCTGTGCGGTGGGAGAAGACAAGGGAATGGGCGACAGAAATTATGATGGTGTCAAGGTGGTAACATGAAAGACGGAAGGAACAAGAAGAACTATTTGAAGATGAAGGAGAGGAGAACGTTAAAGATCAATGAGAAGATGAATCAGCAACAGCAGCAGAAAAAGAAGAAGTAGAATACTGGTTTGGGTCTGGTCACTGAGGGTGTCTGTGAGTCGGTCTAGTGCAAGACAGGTAAAAAAAAAATGTTGTGCAGATCATGGTCCACTTCTTCTGAATTTACAGACAAAAACAATGCCCCAGACAGAACAAAAATTTTCATTTGTAGGAGGAATGCCTTAAGAGGGTAAAGATTACACTCTTTTCATCTAAAATATTTTTCATTGCTCTTTCCAATTTAACTTTTTCTTGATGAACAGCTCATAGTGGCTGGTGTATGTGTGTGAACTCACTTTTGCATAAACATAATACATACACAGGTATATACAACACATGTATGCAGAACACGTACATATGTCCTGCATCTGCTACATACTGTTCCCAGCATAGGCTGATGACAAAACATAACCTTCGCCAAAGGCAAACAACTCAGCATGACCTGATGAAGCCGTTATTCCCATGGATGTGCTCAGTCGATGGCTGAAGAATCTAAAAAAAATTATTCCATTTTTTTTTTTTGTCTGCAGCCTGTGGATTCAACCCCTGTTAGTCCTTGACATAACCTGAATGGGTTCAGAATAGAGACACACGCTCTGAAACAGGGAATTCCCAAAGAAGGGAACGTCTGGCATTTCATGCCTCCAGTGGTTCAAAGTACTATGTGACTGTCATGGTTTTTGCTTGGATTACTTACTTTATACCTTTTCTCCCCTACACCTCTCTTTAAAGCAAGGTTGACATTCTTCCACCTTTTACTTTGTGTTACTGTTGTTATGCCAACCCTATAAATGTGAACAAGATTGTCTTCTCTTATGTATTGGTCATGTTGCTTCTGTTATAACAGTTTTGTGATTTTAGCTAAACAGTGATTAACCTGCACTGAGAAGAAAGTTTGCATTTTTGTCAGTTCTGTTGATATAACAGTTAGCTGGGATGTTTGTATTAGAAGCCATAGAGTAAAATATCAAAAATGCGAAAATTGTGTGTCAGCAATGGTTGTAAGCACACACACAGCAACAGGAAAAGGATTCAACAATGCCTGGTTCTGTCGTGAAAAAAACAATTCAGATGGCTTGTATTCACCATCGCATTTTCAATGAAACTGAACATTCCCTCCCTCCCCCACCTTTAAAGGAACCATCTTCATCTGTTCCCCCCCCCCCCCCCCCCCCCTCGCACAACACCTGTTTACCTGAAGGGCCCAGTGTTGCAGAGATAGTGCTGAACTCGTCCAGTTTGGCAAGGTGATCAGCAGGGACAGGACTAGACGGCGCTGCTGCCACCGACTGGTAGTTCAGAGGCTGCTTCAGCTCCATGTCCGCATCTTTCTTGTCCTTGTAGTGGCGGCGACGTTTGTACAGCAGCAGCAAGGTGATGATCAGAATGATGACCAGGATGACAGCAATGGCGACTACTGTGATAACTACAACAGAACAGAGATACCAAGCTGACAATGTGGCAGGGGAGACATGTAAAAGTTGCTGATGTTATGCTCATGCTCCTGACTCCATGTACACAGTGGATACAGATCTGCCCCATCACAGTCCAAGAACTACCAGTCAACAGGAAGTCATCTCTAACATGACAAGGTTACTCATCAGAGGAGACACTGCATGTTAGTGAGTCACTTTGTCTGAAGCATCCTCTTGAAGAAAATATTGAAAAGCACCATGTGGGACACTTCTGTGAAGTGGATGGTCCTAGCCTTTCCACTGGGGTCCACAAACACCAACCTGTGGACGCCAATAAGTCTGCCCCTAGACATAAAACTGAAGTTCTGAAGCATACATAATTATGAGGACATGGGCTTTCCCTTGAAACAAAGACTGCTCTACAAATCAAGGATGGACAAGTGTTAAAAATGCTAAAGCAGGCTATCATAGAGTATTATAACAGGAAACTTTGGATACTTTCCATCAATGCGTTGCGAGTTTGTGTTGCAGACTTTGGTGCTGGCAAGTTCACAGGGCTATCATCACATGCTATGGTGAGACCTCATCAGTGAAGGATAATCACTTACACAGGCTCCGTGCCTACATCATTATTATCATCAGTGCAGGGCTTGATATGTGATGTCCTGTGAGTGATGAATAAGACCATGCACCACTGAACATCATCAGGCCGACTTAGCAGCAGCATAGCGTCACCTCTGGTGGGTTTCCCATGATGACCTGATACTGATTGGTTCCTGTGGACTGCGGGCACCAAAATGCGACAAAACAAACCTGCAGTCTGTGTGGGATGGTTACACAATGAGCGGCGTAGGAGTAGCGTCACTGAGAGGGTGGGCACGTGGCGAAAAACCAAAGCTGCTGAAAAGGGACTATAACCTTGCCACTGGCTCTGTGACTCAGCAATTTAACAGTTGTCATGTAGACACCAAAAAGCAGTCCAAGACCAGGGCCCTCAGTGCCACACAGTGATGTCTGCATATTACGAAAGGAAGTACAGAGTAAAACACTGTCATGTGTCAGAACACCTCCATAGCATCGTCACTGAAAAAAAAAAAAAAGTTTTGAAAATTTGTGGTACTGTTGTAACATGACCTGTCTCACAAAGTGACTCACTCTTTGAACAGTAGTTGAATCAAAGCATCAGCAGTATCGTCTCTGGACGTGGCAAACCCTGGGACATTACCTTCCACTGGCTCTGGTGACCAGTGGACACTCAATGATGTCTGCACTCAGACCAAGCAGTGAACACTGATAGTGCAGGTGCTTCAGCCTGCTGTGACCTGAACTCAGCTGACTGCTCCTTGTGAACTGATGGTGAGCTGTGATGGAATCATATTCTGTGTGATTGGTAAGGGATTAATACCATTTTTAGCTTATGGAAGATAAGACACTGAAAAGAAAAATTAAATCGAGCATCAGGACATGAGTTATGGTGGCATTATTGCTTCCCTTTGTATGAGTTTTCTCCCATGGGAAAGGCAACTACTTGTTCATATTTATGATGGCTGACATGAGTCCTGATTTGTTTTGTACACGATTCTGATTTCTTTTTGTTTTGGCTGCCTTCCTTCACTGCCTACCCACATGCACTTGACACTGTGTGGTAGTGCTGAATTCTCACAACCCTGTAACAAAAAGGCCACATGTTCACCACATGATCAGGTTTTCCTGTCAAACTTATTTTCCCTTCTGGAATGGCTGACTAATTACTTTCTCCCTGTTACATCTATATCTGCACAGTGTATTTCATCTTCAGAACTTACTCTTTGGAGTCCAGCTGACTGTACAGGGTCATATCTGGGCTAATGTCACGGAAAAAGATCATCTCAACCGCCAAAACACAATGCATTAAGTCACAAAAAAGTTGTCAAACCTGGAAACAAAGAGTGTAGGAATGCTACAATCATGAAGACACTACCATTTATCAGGAAATGCCATCTAACAGGTCATGTCAGAACAGAATGGGTAAAAAGAATGGGTAAAAACAACCAACATATGTTTGGAACACAAAACAAAAATGTCTATGAAACAAATGGACAGCCAGGGTCCACCATACAGGTAACGATCACACCGACCAGTTTAGCAAAATATAGCCATCATGTGCATTAAACACAATGAAAACAAACAAAACAGTGTTGACTTTCTGTGCACAGTCAAACTTACTGATGGTGAGATCGTTCAACGAAGCCTCCTTGCTGCGAGTAATCATGGTCTGGGTCTTGTTGGCTGTTGTGGTGGTGGCGGCTGCTGTGGTGGAGATAGCCGCTGTCACTACCCGGGGTGGACTGAGCGTCACCATCCTGGCTGGGCCCACCCCCCAGGTCGGCATGGTCAGAATCTGTACAGATTGTGGATGAGCATGTAGCTCACCAGCCTTTGTGAACAGTGAGCTTGTCATCATCAGATGATTTGTAACCTACTCAATACCTTTGTGAACAGTGAGCTTGTCCTCATCAGATGATTTGTAACCTACTCAATACAAATAATTTGTAACCTACTCAATACCTTTGTGAACAGTGAGCTTGTCCTCATCAGATGATTTGTAACCTACTCAATACAAATGATGCTTGTAACCTACTCAATACCTTTGTGAACAGTGAGCTTGTCCTCATCAAATGATTTGTAACATACTCAATATTCTTAACATTTCTACAGATCATAACAACCACAAGGTGAGCAGTGAGTAAGTTTTATGATGGGTTTCAATCTGCATTGTGAGAAGTCCTGGCTGTTATACATCAAACTTCATATTGAGTTTGATTTAGCTTTATTCCATGTTGTTTATAGTTCAGCCGACCGCCTTGTCATAGCCACTCTCTATACAGGCATTCAGCATTACATTAACATTGTACAGGATACGTGACAAGATGATGTGAGTAGTTCATCAGCATTAATCTAAATAAGTAAACTGTACAGTAGTATGGTCTATCCCAAATCAAAGACAGAAGGCATTAGCCAGCTTGGTGGCCTTGTTAGACATCCATTAAAGATAAGATCTGGGTCACTGATTCATAACAAAACGTGGATGATACAGGATTTTTCAGACACTCTTCTAGACCCCACCTGATGGTGTATTTGACAGTCCTTTACATGAAATTGTACAGATTTCCTGTGTCCTGCATATACATTGTACAGGTAAAGAAACATAAAAGAAGACTGGCAATTTTCTGCAGAGTTATCCATTTTGACTGTTAAAGAAATAAAATGCACCATGCAAGAAAAAGCTATAAACCAATTGTGTTCTTTATCTTTTTGTGGGGAAAAATGTTGTGGATACTGTCCAAGACAAAAACTGTGAATTCATTATGCATTCAAATCAAGAAAAGGTTTTCAATTCAGCCCTCTAGTAGTAAAATTCTTCTCCCTCCCCCTCACAATTGGAAAACAACCAATAATTGCTCAAATATCCACCAGGCGACCAACCCACTAGCGCCACAACAGACTTGCCACATGTGTGTACCTCAAAACTTTTCGTCGTGACCTCCGCGCTTGGTGGGGCCTGGGTCACCACTTTTCCAGTCATATTGACCTCGGAACAGCCGATGACATTTGGCCCATGCACCTTGACCTCTGGTTTTTGCAGGTGGAAGTCTTTGAGGGAGCGGATTTTCAGCTCCACATTGGCCTCAGGTATAAATACAGTGTCTTGGGAAGGAAAACAGTTCAGTGTTTTTCATTTTTTAGTGTCCTGTCTCTTAAATTTCATGATAAACGACAATTTTCTAATCACACACACACACACACACACACACACACACACACACCGACACACACACACACACACACACACACACACACACACACAAACACACACACACACACACACACACACACACACACACACACACACACACACACACACACACACTGGTACACACACACACACACACACACACACACACACACACACACACCACGATACACACACACACACACACACACACACACACACACACACACATGTACACACACACACACACACACACACACACACACACACACACACACACACACACAAGCATGTCACCATGATGTAACTATCATTTTGCAAAGTCTGCATTAGCATTTCACATAAACCATCTCACGTGCCCCTTTCACTGAACCAGTGTCAAACTGTACACCTCTGTCCAAAATGTTAGCTAACTGCACAAGGAAATCACATTTCCCTCTCAGCATCTCCTTAAGAACAGGAGGGAGCCTCATTTCAGCCTGAGTCTACCAAGGAAGAAGAGCCATAAAGCAGAATGCAGCAGGACCAGGATGAAGTAATCAAACCTACATGAGAGAGGACAGAGAGAAGTGAAGTCTTAGTCACAGCTCTAGATAACACTGTACTCAGGATCACCTCTAACAGGTCAATGCTGGGGGAAAGTGACCCTTTCAAATGTCGTGAACCGACTCTGAACAAGAATGGCAGTCAGCAAAATTAAGGCTTGGCTTTTTTGTACCTATGGAGATAAGATAATGATTACAATTAGAGCCTATTTTGAGCACTTTTCAGTCTGTGCTCTTGTTTACGCTACGGGCTACCTGCCTGGATATAGCCAACTGAAGAGCTGCCTGCTGGTTCTGATTTTTTCATTCCCATGTTTCACTCATTCCTTCATGAAGCATGCATACTGTGTGTATACTTGACATCCACACCAACTGCCAAACAGTTGGGTATGAGATTGTATGAGCGCCGGCTGTCATGACACACCTTGGTTTCATTCAAAAGACTTCAGTAACTGGGGTCTGAGCCAATGTTTACAGTGGGGAAAAAATTCGTCTGTATCTGAAATAGCCCAGCAGAGATTTGAACCGTCGACCTCTATCAACTGAGGTATTGCGACCTCTAAGATTCCATGTCACCAGGAAGACCAGGGCTGGGGATCACATTGAGCTGATGGTGGACTTAGTGGCTAACAAATGGGCTGGAACATGTGTGTGAACACATATGTAGTGTCACTGTCAATCCATGCAAAGTTGTCAGGTTCTCTGTCCTCAAAGATGCACATAGGTGACATTCTGAGGCACAGAAATATCACTCCACGTCACTGTGACATGCATCATTTTTTAAATCAAATCCACCGGCCTGTTAGTCTTAGTGCAATCAACAGGCATTGGCTGAAGCGGGGAATGTCGAAGGAAATTCTTTTACATTATGTAGCTTTAATTGCACATTTTTTGCCACATTTGCAGCACAGCATATGCCACATCAGGAACAAGACAGTGCTATCTCTGTTCTCTGCTTAGGAGTGTGCCTCATAGAAATGGGAGGAAAAAGCAAGAAACACAGCTGAATGAACTTGCGGGAGACACCTGTGCCCTCAATGACAGTTGCCTCAGTGACTGAACCCCCACCTCACTCCACCCCTACTCCACTCAGTCCCCAAGAATTCTGAATGATTGCACCCCCCCCCTCCCTCCCTCCCCTCTCTCCTGCTTAAAAAAATCTGTGATGTAGTGACCCTCTGAAAAGTTTATAATGACCCTCCGGATATCGTATCTAACTGAGGTCTAAGTCTGCTATTGGTTCCTCAGTGAAGAGAAACTCTACAAGTCATGTCATGTCTGCCCTCAGAATGGATGTGAGGGCTAAAAATTTATTACAGACCTTGAACGATAAATTCACACGTTTATCAATAAATACTTCAGAATTTCAGCTTCTCATTAAAAACAAAACCAGAAACCAAATGAACAAAAAAAGGAGTTGAATGACACCTTTTCACACAACACTCCCCCTTAACACAACATGTCTAACACACACACACACACACACACACACACACATGTATACACATCTATGTATATTTTTCACAAGTCAATGAAGCTTATGAAACAAGATAGTAATTATTCATAAAAACAAAAGATGATCACAGTTAATTCATGAAGATCAATACAAAAAGAAACATCAGTGTAGTGTAACTGGTATGTATACTAAAATTACAAATCAGGTCATAAGACCTACTGGATATGCATCCAGTGAAGTTGGCAGTATCCGGAAACAAAGCTTCATCATCTTTCAGGAGTCCACCGATGATGATTGTGTCAATCTTCTCAAGGTCATAGTCAGGATAAATGACGCTGGCTTCTTTTACTCCGTCCAACTGCACGAGATATTTCATGATCTATACACATCTTTACACAACATTCATTCAAACAAACAAAAAAAAAGCAACAGGAAAGAAGAAGGATGAAAAAAGAACAATAACCTTAAGTAGCAGATCAAACAAACATGTTACGATTCACTTATTTTATAATATGAACAGTGCATTAACAACGTTCATCCAATGGAAAGAGTGTAACTGTACAACTTGATTAAAAAAATCATCACAAAAACTTAACTGAATAAATGGTGCTTTTTTCAACTGATGATAAATGACAGCCAACAGGTAGGACACTCATGCACCATGGTTAAATATACACACCTCGGAATGACTGAAAGAACATCAAATCTGTAAACAGGCTGCCAGATGTTGTGCGATGCACGCTCATAAGAAGTAAACCCAACTGTTAACTGTAAACAGGCTGCCAACTGTTGTGCGATGCACGCTTATGAGGTAAAAAGTAAATCCAACTTTCACTTCACTTCTGACACAGTGCCACTGGGGTCTACAAATTGCAAATAACAAACAAACAACAAAAAAAATCAAAACTGTATCAGTATATAATTGAAGGATCTCTTGTATGCAAAACCACACAAACATATCTGGAACACACTACATCTCTTCTCAGGTATGACCTGTAAAGTCTGAACAATAAAACCGAAATGCATTTTTCATTCACACACACACACACACACAATCACACACACACAAACACACACACACATATATATATATATATATATATATATATATATATATATATATATATAAACGCACATGTAAAAAAAATTAGTTTATAAACTACCAAGGGTTGCTTGCCTACAGATATACATATGGAAGCATGCGTGTGCAGAGATGCACATGTGCCAGCATGTGTGCGTGCACATGCGTGCATGTGTGTGTGTGTGTGTGTGTGTGTGTGTGTGTGTGTGCATGTGTGTGTGTGTGTGTGTGTGTGTGTGGTGGAGAAGGGATGTGAAAGGCAGATGAAAACAAATGGAGAGTCAGACTCAGATGTACACTGAGAGGTCTGAGCAAATGCATTAAAATATTGCTACAGTTATCATGATTACAGTAATGATTACCAGTATGCAAAACCGAAATAATTCTTTGCTAAATTAAAGATTATGCCACACATACGTTCCAACGTGTCATCACCGCTCACTTCAAATCCAATCCAAAGTGTCTCTGAAAACCTGTGTTTTTTCTCTGTCTGAAAATACTGGTTTTGTTTATCTAATAGCGTTTGAGCTCTGGAAAGTCAAAATAATGAAAGGGAAATCTCCTCTGATCAAAACAGATCAATACTTGGCGCTTCCACAACCTCTTTGGCCTGTTGTCAGCATTGGTGAAGAAGCTGAAAGAGCACCCGCACAGATACACCCATGTTGATGAAATTCGACCCTAGTTCCAGTCTTCTTACTTGTTTCCACAGCACACTCAACAACTTTCGACAGGAGCTAGCTGGGCTGAACAATCCCTCATATGCTTAACTTCTGATGTAGCGAAACCCTACGTCCTCCTGTCTCACAGCACACGATACTAACCGCCGTACCAGGACAGCTTGCATTATGTATATTTTTATGCATTCCTCCCCCAAAGTTTTCTTTCTGAAACCTTTAGTTATTGTGCAGACAGCCAGCGTACATCATGACACGCTGACCTTTTATATTACAAATACTTGACACAGTTCTGACTCACTCAGCACTCACCCACCTGCACCCACCACTCTGAGCAAAATCGACAGACTGATATCCGAGTCAGTCTCCGAGAAATTATATGGGGAAAGGCACACACATTAAAAGAAAACGAAAACAAAAACAAACACTCTAAGTAAAAAGGGGGAAAAAGGGAAAAAAAAGAAAAAAAAAAAAAAAAGGAAAGAAAAACACGCCCCTTGATTTCAATCGCAAACCTGCCCTAATATAGAATCGATTATTTTTTTTTTTTTTGCCTCTAGTACTGAGATGAAAACACGAGCAAAAATGACTATTCATAAAACTACATGATACGCCATAACTCACAAGGAAAAAGTTAGAATAATATCTACACAATGTACAGTGTGGACTATTAACTGTGTGTAGCTTTAAGGTTTTCCTCATTGCTACTAGATCCACAGCACCGTTAAGCAGAAGCAAACATCATCAAGCTTTTTGAAAAGAAAAAAAAATTGACTTGGAGCTGTGGCAGCAAAGGGGACAGCAGTCTTTGGCAAAACAATGAAGCACAAAAAAAGGGGCCACAAGTTCACTACATAGGGTGTGATGCATTGTTGATGGAAATGAATGAGCCAGGTGGAAAACGTGAAACAAAAGAAGCAAGCCATACTGACTTTACCTGCCACTTATCTGTAACATCTTTAACAATCATTAGGATTTTTTTTTTTAATTACAAAAAAAAAAAAAAAACTAACCAGGAACAGATGAAGCAAAAAGAAAAAAAGCTGCGAAAGTTTGTGCATTATAGTCATTTTGCTAGCAGCCCAGTTAACTACAGAAGTCGTTGTCATGGTTTTGAGGTCTGAGTCTACCTGTATATACAAAACTAAAACTGAAAGTTGTAGACACCGAGAACTGGGAAAAAGTGTGTTGCATCCTATCAGTGTTAAGTAAAAATCCGCAGGAATTAGGCCCAGATTTCTGTTAAGATATGCAGACTTCAGCTGAAATGTGTTGGGGATACAATACAGCAAGCACAGAGATTGTATGAACAGTAATCTCAACAAACTACTGTTAAAGTTCAGTGATACATGTGATCTTCCTTCAGTAACACACACACACACACACACACACACACACACACACACACACACACACACAGAGAGAGAGAGAGAGAGAGAGAGAGAGAGAGAGAGAGAGAGAGAGAGAGAGAGAGAGAGAGTGACACGCACACACACACATACACTGTGACAATAACTAGGATGTTTTACTGTTGTTGCAACACACTACAAAAAATGATGACAGATGCTTACTGAAAGAATGTATTTTCTCTGAAGAAAAAAAGGTCAGAAATAAAAGAAATCATGTTAACATCAACTGTCAAACATCTACATCATTACTGCATATATTAAAAATGTATTAAAACAGCAACAAAAAAAAAAAGCCTTCTGCAAAACTATGGTTGTATAATCTCTGACAGACGATACACATCTTTTCATAAATATATACAGCATGGTATAATAGATTAAACAGTGGATCACATGTGTTCACATTTGTATGCACCCCATCTACGTTATATGGAAGAATTCATAAACCGTTATATCTAACACAAGCTGCCTTTGTGTAGTCACTTGGGATAACTGTTGCAGAAGGAAAAAGTTACAATTTGCCTTTATCAATGCCCATATGTACAACCTTTTTTGTGCATGTATATATTAATTATGCTGATCCGCCCATGGTGGTTTGAAGACAATGTCATTGGGATGTTGTAAAAGCTGTCAATATGTGACTTAACTGATAAAGCAATCCACAAAGACCACACATATCTTTAAATGATAAAACAAGGGTTCAACTGCTGCGTGAAAATAGCGCAAAATGTGCTTCAACAGCTAGGGAAGGAGGCTGGGAGAATACGCGCTATGGACAGGCAAGGGCAGGATGGCGGAAACTGGAATGTAAAAGTGCCCATCTACTACTGGGAAAATACAGGTGAATCGACCACTGAAACAAAACTTTGAAAGAAAAGAGGGTGGGTTAGGATATTACCAGTATGTTGTGCCTTTACTACCGGTCACATACTTAGAATCGCAGACAAAGGATTGCCAAAAAACAACAACACAAAAAACGAAACAAAACGAGGAATAATTATCATTTACTCACTATCCAGCTGCCCAGAGAGTCTAGTGGTCTCACCTGTTGTGTTGAGCAAGTGTGTATGAAATATTGAAGGTATTATAATGCTGGTAGTAAGAAGAGGTGGTTAGAGGGAAGAAAAAAAGAGTAAAGGTATATACAAACTCAACAGTTCATCTTGCAAGAGAAAAAAAAAACCCTCCGGTCAAATGCACACGTTCGATTCATGAAGGCACAATATAATCAATTCCTAAATTACTGTCATATATACAGATAAATCATACATATAAAAATTGGTTCTTATCAAAATGATATTGAGGTACATAGTTAAGCATGCATAACTGAAAAAAAAAAACCCTCTATACAAAGGCAATGGTAATTTGATTGAAAATAAGAGAGACGGCCAAAATAGTTTCAAATCAATTCAGTCAAAATTGAAGCATTGACAGTGGACACAACCATGTTGAGTGCTAAAAGAAAGCACTTCATTCACATGAACAACTGGAACATGCTAACACTGAAAGTACACTTTTGGCAAGATCTCTAAGGTCATTCATTTAGAAAGACATACACCACCTAACACACATACAAAACAATTGACACAAGGTGAAATAATATTCATTCAATAACACATTTAAGTCCTTCAGATTTGGTACATACATTTCACCATGTCACAAGCAAACAGCTTCACCGTATGGTCTCTAAATTTCTGGCGGATAATTGGAAAACTGAATCAGTCAATACATAGCATGGTGACCAATTGTGACACACATTCAGTACATTTGTGTCACTCATAGGAAAACCATACTCATATCGGGTGATGACTGAAATAAGACTGGGCCCAACTGAACTGAAACCTAACCAGTTAACTAGGCCCTCCTGATTTGATCTATGTAAGTAGAATAGACAAAACGTGAATTGTGGGATACAGAATTTCAAAATTTCTTCTTTTTTTTTTCTGTCTCTCTGACAGCCCACAGTGGCAAGACAGCATCTCGGTCAGCACATTGCCAGGTTGAAAGCTACACGGCTGTGTGCTGCCAGACCTGCATTAAAACACCAAACACAAACAAACAAACAACCCCCCCCCCCCCCCCCCCCCCCCCCCGCAACAGATCATTCCACGTGACCCTGCTACGGTACAAGTGAGTAAGAGTGTCAGTCTCCTTTCTGTACACAATCATTCAATTCAATACCACTGTGTGTGTTTTCTTTCATTGGGTTTTTGTACTCACAGTTCTTATAGAACAGGGCATACTTTACAATGCGAACGAAGAAAATGCTGTCTGTGTGTCTGTCTGTGTGTCCGTGGTCAAAATGTGTTCCACTTGCTCCAGACAAAACTGTTGGGCTGATCTTTCTGAAAGTTTTGTAGGTATGTTCATTATGGGTCACGGATAATGCCCGATGTTTTACTCTACTGTTATATTCGTTACTAACGGCTATAACGGCCCATAACGGTTTTTCTTCTTTATGGAATGTCTCAGAAAGTACTTGGCCGATCTTTCTGAAAATTTGTAGGTATGTTCATTGTGGGCCATGGATGATGCCCGATGTTTACCAGAAGAGCCGTTACTAACGGCTATAATGGCCCATAACAGTTTTTTCCTCCTAATGGAATATCTCACGCGTATTCAAGATAAAC
>JADBJO010000041.1:1266050-1278550 GCA_016801955.1 Conus betulinus | reverse complement strand
TGGGCACGAAGGTTCACAGAATCTAAGTTTTATCTATGATGATCAAAGACGATGTGCATACGAAAGTGCTACATGGAGTTCCACTCCGGTCAGAGAATACATGACCGGATTGTGCTTCATTCCACGGCCTGTCCTGTTGTCAGCTACTCCTGAGAGATTCTGCCTGCCCCCGCGGTGTTGGTCAGCAATTTGAGAAACACTTTGAGTGCTAAAAGTGCTTAAAGATCACATCCCATAGCCTTGTGACCGTTAGGGTCGTTAAGCACCAGCGGTGCACTGCGTCTGGGGCACAGCATGATGAAAGGCGGTGGTCGTCTCTCTCCTTCAGCCGTCTTTGATCCTTCCTGATCTGAATCAGGAGCTAATTTTCTGCTGGGAGGAGTGAGAGTGGGCTTTTCAAGCCCCAAAATCTAATTCTACGGGAGGATTGAACTCATAACCGTCAACTTCACAGGCAAACGTTGTAATCACTTGACCACGGCCTCCTGTATATGGTTCTAGTCTTTGAGTCCATAACACATTTCAACGACTGGGTACAGCAAGCTCAGGGCTGAAATATCCCATAAACGTATGCCTTTACTCGGATTTGAACTAACAACATTAACGCCACACAAAATAATCACAATTCAAGCCATTGTCCATTGTATGACAGATGTTGGTATAATGATTCATGACAAGCAACTTCAACATGGTTAATGTATATAACATACCTTACTTTTTTTTCTCTCTGAAGTTATGCGATCAGGTTGATGGTAAGATGTGGTGACTTGTGTTGCTATGCAATGTCAGGTCATCATGGTAAATTCAACGCTCCGGGGCAACCGTATGTGGTACAATATGATACTGTGTAATGCAGTACGTGAACTACATACTGAATGCACTACCACCTTGTATCATGCCATCATTTCATAAGTGTTAGTCGACACTGAAGAATTTTCGTCTTTGCGAAATGTTAGTATTATTATTGGGAGCTGGAATAGCTCAGTTGGTAGAGCGCCAGACTCGTGATCCTGGGGTTGCGGGTTCGAATCTCCGCTGGGCCGTTTCGGTACAGGGAGATTTTTCCCTCGGAGTTTAACACTGCTTTCCGACTCCATTTCCCGTACAGTCTTTCGAATGAGACTATAAACCGAAGTTCGTGTGTGAACGCATGCATAACATCTTGCACACACGTAAAATTCCACCACCAACTTTCGGAAGAGAAGGCCAGTTTGCCCGTTGGTATGGATGGCACATTACATATAGCATGCGCCCTGCGTGGGAAAATAGAAAGAATGAAGGAAGTAAAGAAATTGAGTGAACAATATCGAACAATACTGACTGGGAAACGACTGAATGAAGTGCCAGCTGGCAGCTGTTCAGTCGGCACTACCAAAGTAGGCAGCCTGTTGTGTAAACGAGTGTTGATTGTAAAGCGCTTAGAGCTTGGTCTCTAGCCGAGAACACGCGCTATATAAGTATTTATTATTATTATTATTACGAAATAAAGAGACGCAAAAATGGAGGAGAAAAAACGTACTCAGTGCTTTTGACATAAATCAGCGCCATATCCAAGGGTTCTCCTTTCTCGTTGGTTTGATCGGTTCCAGACGTTCTGAAGTGCAGCATGAGTTGTTCCGTCACGCTTCGCTGGGCGGTCACCGGTAAAATAAAGCTGTGCTCCAGCACAGACCGACCCTCCAGCAACACCGAAGGGCTCTGAAAGACAGGACAACTCAATGACTCTGTGCGTGCGTGCGTGCGTGCGTGCGTGCGTGTGCGTGTGTGTGTGTGTGTGTGTGTGTGTGTGTGTATGTGTGTGTGTGTTAGTGTTAGTGTTAGAGAGAGAGAGAGAGAGAGAGAGAGAGAGAGAGTGTGTGTGTGTGTGTGTGTGTGTGTGTGTGTGTGTGTGTGTGTGTGTGTGTGTGTGTGCGCGTGTGTGTAAGTGTAGTGTTAGTGTGTGTGTGTGTGTGTGTGTGTGTGTGTGTGTGTGTAGTGTTAGAGAGAGAGAGAGAGAGAGAGAGTGGGGGGGGGGGGACAGTGTGTGTGTGTGTCGGCCTTACCTTTCTCACACCGAAGCCCCGAGTAGTCGCTTTCGGAGCAGTCACAGGTGAATTCCGAGATAGCGCCAGTGCTCGTAGCAGCACACGCCGTCGTTCTGACAGGTGCCCTCATCGGCCACCCCGAGCCCAGTAGCCGCCGTCGGGCAGTCACAGGGACATCCGCATAGCGCCAGTGCTCGTAGCACGTCGTTTGACAGGTGCCCTCACCACACCCCGAGTCACAGGCCGCCGTCAGGTCTGAGGACAAACACCCAGATTGTATATGCTTACAAAAAAAAGCAAAATAGAAGTGTATTCTTTTCATTACTATGACGAACTTTTGTCATCATTATCATTATTATCAACTTTCATGACAGGATAAGTTCAACATTGGGAGGAGAAACATTTTAAAAGGTATTGAAAACAAAGAGACATGCTTGTACATCACAGAAAACGATCTACTCTTATGAAGCATCATTCTTCTGGTTCCCTGGAGAGACGGCTTTCTGGGCTGCCTTGTTGACACGGACGCTTAATTCCCGCTAGTCGCTGCTAATCCTTCCCATCAGCCGATGGATACGTTATACATGTATACATTAGAGCCCCTTTATCCTAGATTACAACCCCTTGGCTCATCTTTGGAGATATTTTGTCCACTTTCAAGTCCTATAATTAAGATAGCCACGGCGCCTCTTCACATACAATGTCTAACACTAAACCAATATGCACTTTTCTGGTCACCGTGATGAACCTATCAGCACACAATAGGACACAATGAGACGTCTTTTTCTCAGTGTATGTCTTCACTCTGAGCACCGCCGTTTAAAGTCTCATTTCAGGGAACTGGAAGGCGTTCAGATCTGTACAGATGGTGATTCTAACTTGACCGCCTCAAACAGGGATTGAACGCAGAATCCTTGGTTTTTAAAGAACAAGGTTTACCCACATGCACATCCACGCCCAAAGGCCTTTCGGCTAATATTGGATACTGTGATCATCATCAAAAATTGTTACCTGATATGTTGCCCCTGGCTTGTACCCCTTCGCTCAGGTTGACGTGATAGCTGCCAATGCGCATGCCCCGCACGCAGCCCCGTAGAAAGGGGATGGCTGTTGCCGCCAGTCCTACACCTCCCACGTACAGCCGGAAAAAGGGCTCCGGTTGTTGAGGCCTGCGTGCGATGATGACGGTCTCTTTGAGGACGCTGTCTTTGAAAGGGTCGACGAAGTAAGAGTGCAGCTTGATGCGTCTGCGTCCGATGACGTTGGACTGGTCGCCGAAGATCAGCTTGGTCAGGTTGTAGTACTCCTGCACCACCGCCTGTTTCCACTTCCCATCATTCAACGGGGCTGTCAAACAACCAACCCGCCATTATGCAAATCCACTGTCCGGTGACACTGTTCATTAAACAACTTCCTGAGATCAAAGACCTTTACTCGTTAAAAAAAAAGCTCCGAATTCGCAGTCATATGTTGCAAGTTCGATTTACGTCAGCACCAGAATTAAATTTGGGATTATCGCTGTTCATTTCAACGCATTGCGTTCTGGGCTGGTTTTAGTTATCTTCCATAAGGCCTATCGCTGTATGTAAAAGTCGATGCTAAACCTGAATGTAACGAACTGTTAAGAAAGAATAAATCTCTTTTTTCTGGAGTAAAGTAACTTCCTGACAAAAACTCCGTTCCATATAAGGTGAAAAGAAATCATTCCCGTTGCCTGATGACCGCAGAGGTAAAGAGTAATGAACTGCTCCTCCACGTAAAGTAAAAAGAAAACATGAGTGCTATTGCCTGATGCAGTGAACTCTTCTGCACGCGAGAATAGAAAACATTGTGGGTCCTATCGCCTGACGCAGCGAGCTCTTTCTCCATGTAATGTGAAAAGAAAACATTGCAAGTCCTAAGGCTTGATGTAGCGAACTCTTTCTCCACGTAAGGTGCAAAGAAAACGTTATGAATCCCATGGTCTGATGGCCACAGAGATACAGAGGTGGTGAACTGCTAGAGGTTCTCTGTATCAAGGGCATGGCACTGTGAACGCGCAGCCCATCCACTGTTTTCCTTTTCCCTTATCTCCGTCAGGTACCCATTTACTGCTGGTGCACAGAGAAGGTTTGTAAAGCAACAAACCCCCCGAGTGATTGAAACTCACGATTGTCACTTTGTACAGGTAAACAATTCAATATTTGATTGCAGGCCCCCTCTCTCCACCTAACCACTTTTTTTTTTTTAAATCGGATATTTCGAGGTCATTATTCACATGTGCCACTGTATCTTGTATTCTTCAGTGGAAAGAAAAGAAAAAAAAGGGAGAGATACTTGTTTTAAGTATAATATCATATTTCATAGCACATTACAAGAAGTTTAAACATGTCCTCGTTTTTTTTTTTTTCTGTCTGTATTCTATGCCCAAAGCCTTCGTACCACGGCTGCAACTGTCCAGGGTGTACCATGAAAGACTAATCTTCAGAATGACGATTTTTGGGATCTTAAACATTTACTAGCCAGTTCCACGACATAAACCATACCCATGTGTTTCACACCTGAGCATCCTAATAAATGAACATGCAGCGACTTGCACAACCCAACGCACACACACTCCATTGTAACAAACGCATATAATACAATAACACATGCACGCACATAGTCTTACATACAAAGGTACCAAGGGAAGCAAGCATGTGCCACCACCACCACCCCACACACACCCACACACACGCACATACACGCGCGCGCACACACACACACGCGTGCAGCCAGACACACGGACACTCAATTTTCCTCTATCTGTTTCCCACTCTCCCCACTCTGCCCCCCCCCCCCCCTCCGCCTCCTTCTGTCCTTTACCTCCCCCCCCCCCCTCTCTCTGTCTCTGTCTCTCACCTGGAGCTTTGATGGAGCCACTGACAATGGTGCGATAGGAGTTGTAGGTCAGGACGAGGGTGTCTCCTCTCTGCAGCTCGAGCTGAAGGAAGTTGGACAGGTGATCGTAAGCGTACAGGAGAAAAACGCCTCCTGTTGCCGTGTCCGGAAGCTCAGCACAATGGTCTGATCCAAGCTGCTGTGCTGCGTCAGGTCGAAGGTCAGGTAGGAGGCTGGCTCTCCGCTGAACGTGACCGCGTCCACGTTGAGATCTGATCACATGTCACAGGAACAAATAACAAGATGCAAAGCATATAAACAACGTACTCCCAGTTTATCTTCCTGAAAAAAAAAAAAACCGTCACAATCAAACATGCGTCGTCTTGTATTTCGTCACTGAGATAAACATTCCATAAAGAAGAAAAAAAACGTTTGGGCCGTTATAGCCGTTAGTAACGGCTATCCTGGTAAAATAAATATCGGGTATCATCCGTGACCCATAATGAACATAACTACAAATTTTCAGAAAGATCGGCCCAGAAGTTTTGTCTGGAGCGAGTGGAACACATTTTGACCACGGACAGACACACAGACAGCATTTCTTCGTTCCCATTGTAAAGTACTACCTGTTCTTAAAGAACTGGGAGAACTAAAAGTGGGGATGTCGGCAAAGTCATCCTGTCTCTCCGTACTTATTTGATTCTTATGTGGAAAACAGAATTGCCTCGTAAAAAAAAAAAAAAAAAAAAAAAAAAAAAACAAAAAAAAAAAAAACATGAAAATTAATCAAAGCTAGCAATTTTCAAACAGAAATATTTTGCCATGCAGATGATCAGAATGGGTCTGTTAGCGGTATGATACTATCAAACTGTAAACCATTAAAAGAGTAAATAGTATCAGGATGTTCAGTGTGATTGCACATTTGTGAAAAAACAAACAAACAAAACCGTGACTCCACTTTGCAAGAAATCATATAAATGACACTTTCAGAATTCAAGACGGTAATGATTTCCAGAAATCAAAGTACCATGCAGAATCTGTCAAAAAGATAAATGACACCTCTTTCAAGCTTGGTACTATAGCAGGATTTCGATCTCATGACTAATCAAAGGACAGATCATACATGAATGTTCACCCTAATTTCCATTAAAAAAAGCTTAATTCACAAATTCATATTAGTTTTTGATTTTGATAGCGTTGAAAAAAAAATAGATGAAAAAGAAGACCACAGTGAGAAATGAAACATTTGGGGAAGCACAAACACAAAACCAAGAAGAACACCACATAAGTAGCGCCATGAACATGATTCGTAAACAAATGCAACAACAACACACACACACACACACACACACACACACACACACACACACACACACACACACACACAGATCAAAGATTTTAATCCTGCGACCCCTTTTGGGGCATGGAGGACTTGAAACAAATCAAACAAATAGAAATGATGAATGTATGGCGTGGTCTATGTACATAGATGTGTATCTCACACACACACTCACCTACACACACACACACACACACACACACACACACACACACACACACACACACACACACACACACAGTCTGTGTTTTTAATCCCATTCATTTGACAAGAGCTCTACGATTCTTGGACCATGTCTGTCTCTTCAACTCCACGACTTTTCTCTGGACCCCTGCCCAGTGCGGACCCCGCACAGTAACTCACTGTGTTCACAGTTGTGACCTTGATGGGCCCACGGGTCAGTGCAGTGACAGGTGTACTCCCCCCACCTCTCCTTGCACGTGCCCCCGTACTGGCACGGGTTGGGCCAGCAGGACGACATGCAGCCCATCGACACCCCGCTGGTGCTGCACACAAGGTCACACTGCAACTGTACAAGGCTTGGTATCGACACACCGCTGGTGCTGCACACAAGGTCATGCTGCCACTGTACAAGGCTTCGTTACTATGCGTGATACGAGTGACTACGCTCTTTTCGTGTGGGACTACATTCATGGATGAAAAGAATCAAAATGCTGACTATTGTCTGCACATGCAAACGTGCACGCACACACATGCAAGCGCGGGCGCACACACACACACACACACACACACACACACACACACACACATACACATGATGTTTAAGATTCGTCTGAATGCTCTCAAAACAAAATTTTGTAAGGATATTATTTGTGTTTGTGGGAGCCAAATTTCTACGAATCATCTGCTTCTGCACTGTCCTGCCATCAAAGCTCAAATGCTCAACTGCGCTCAACCATCGAAATCCAATAACATTACAGAAAATAGTTAATGACCTTGATCTTCCTAAGTTGTTTTCAGAAACTTTGCATTCTAGTTCTGTTGGTATTTTTCTTTGATAGTTGTTGGTAATGTTGAGATCATTTGTGTTTGTAGAATCCGAAACTTAAGTATGGCATTGATGTTACATTTACTCAAAAACACTTAACACTTAAAAGATTCTCTCACATGCATTTTTTTTTGTGGTCTAATGTCACTTGAGGGTGAAGAGACGTTAAATTAAAGTACTACTACACATACACACACACATGCACACACACACACAACAAAAACAACAACAACAAGGATTAGGTTGGGGAACTGGGGTGGCGGTGGTAGAGGTTGAGAGGGGAGATGGGCAAAACTGTGGAATGCAGCACTTCCTGATCACAACAAGAATATCATCAATATTATAAACCATCATCGGCATCCATAACAGCAATAATGATGACAGTATTTATTGTGACTGAAACGTTATGAAGAGAACCCATGACAACGTTAGTAAAGCATCATATAATACCCATGTGCCAGTCCTTCTTTGGATTGAAGCGGTTAATAATTCACTCTCATTAGATGCATTTTCTGTCCGTCTTTTTCTTTCTTTTCTTTCTGCGTACGCAGGCTGATACTCCTGCGGACACTCCCTGTGTAGACAGGCAAGTATTGATCCCATCTACCCAACAAAGGGAGTGGAGTTTTGTGTGTATGACGTTTTTTTTTTTTTTTTTATCCCGCCATACTCCAACTTCGGTGAAGGTGCATGCTATGTGTAACGTGTCACCCATACCATGGCCAAACTGGCCTTCTCTTCCGATTTTTGGTGATGGGATTTTACGTGTGTGCAGATGTTATGCATGCGTTCACACACGGAACCGCGGCTTATAGTCTCATTTCGAAGGACTGTATGGGAAATGGAGTCAGAAGCAATGTTAACTCCGAGGGAAAAATCCCCCTGTACCGAAACGGGCCGGCCGAGATTCGAACCCGCAACCCCAGGATCACCAAGACTACGAGTACGGTGCTCTACCACTGAGCTATTCCGGCCCCACCACGAAAGATGATGCGGCAGCAAACATCAAACCAAACCGACACAACACACAAACCTCATGCCGGAACTCACCTGTCATCGACCAACGATGACAGCTCCACTTCTTTCCCATTGTACGTGAAGGCTCGCATGCAACCAGAAAATCCTGGAGTGCTTTCTCTGTAGTTTCTGGCAACACTGCAACAGTTTAAACACATCTGTCAGCTTAAAATGATTTTTTTTTTGTTTATGATGATCAAATTGAAAAAAACAAAAGTGCCAAAGAAAGGACTACACGAGCGAAAACAAAGTTTTAAAAACAGAGAATGTGTAAATGACAAAAAAAAAAAAAATGCTCTGAAGAAAAGTCAGACCAATCACTCACTTCACAGACAAGCCCCCCAGAAACAGAGCGCCATCAAAGTCCACTGCACCACGGAGCCGCGGGTCCAGCGCCACCAGCGTTCTGGAGGTGTCCAGAGTGAGGCGGACGTTGTGAGGGTCGTGCTCGATGAGGACAAAGTGCCAGTCCCCCTTGTTGATGGGTCTGGGCGTTCTCAGGGCCCTCCTGACCACCGTGCCGTTCAGTCTAAAGTAGAACTCCACAGCGTTGTCTGAAAGCCAGGAGAGAGGAAATTAGCTGCTGCTGTGGCTTACGCGCGCGCGCGCGCGCGCGCGCGCGCGCACACACACACACACACACACACACACACACACACACACACACACACGCACAAACATCATGATAAATAAGTGTTATGATTATTGATGCTAGGAATTCATCGTCACTTACTGATAACTGATTGTAGTACTGTTCGTTCTCGTCTTGCCTTGTAACCACATTAATATAAAAGGAAGAAAAAAAAAAAATGATATTATTGATGCATTGTAGTTGTCTAATTATCATCCTTAGCAGTTTGTTGTATGTTAATATTTTACAAAAGGAATGTAACTCTCTGTCTGTCTGTCTCCTTCGATAGGAGGATCGCTTATTCTATATCTGTGTGCTGATTTTGTTCTTCTTTGTAATTAATTTCTTTATTCTTGTTTGTTGTTTTAATCGCTTTTTTTGTTCATTTTAAGTCATCTACGCCTTAAATGTTAAGGATGAACTTTTTTTTAATACTGTGAAGATATGTGTGTTTGTTAAAAGTTTTGTAAGACTTAGTAGTCGCTAGTCATACTTAGTTGGTTCCTTAGCGGGGCAAGGGCCGGATGAAAAAAAAGCGTGTGTTTGCTTATCTGTTACCCTTGGAAATAAGGATCATCATCATCATCATCATCATCATCATCATCATCATCTTTCAGCGGTGGGCGAAAAGAAAAACCCCTATCGGTCACTCCCAACACCTCTCCGTTTCTCACTCTCCTCAACTATCATGGTCTCCCTCCCCCTCCCTCCCCTCCCCTTCATGTCCTCCATCCTCCCACACCCATATTCCTTCGCTCTTTGCCTTAGACTTGCTTATAATGCATTGAAATCGAACTACCTGATTTTATCACGGATCTTTACGTCTTCAATCTAACGCTCTTCCAGCTGAGCTACTTCGGCCAATGAAACTGTACTTTACATACAAAAGTTTGCTCTAAAACCCCATGAAACTCTATCTTACCTCAGTCGATTGGCTAAAGGGCCAATGAAATTGGCCGAAGAGTCAGTGAAACTAACTTTTCTGAATCGATTGGTCTAAAGGAACCTATGAAACTGCCTTACATGAATTAGATGGCCTAAAGATAAAGAAAAAGAAACCGTGTCTTAGCTGAAACGTTCTAAAGTAATAATCACAAAAGACTATTTATACGCCTGAAATGTTCGATCTAAAGGCCTTTGGCAATGGAACTGTATCTTACGTTTGGCCTAAAGGCCAGTGAAACTCATTTTACCTGAAACGCTTCAAAGTGGTAATGATAAAGATGATTTTATGAAATGCTTAGTCTAAAGGCCAATAACACCGCTGAATCGTATCCGGAACGTACGGCCTAAAGCCCAATGAAGCTCAGTTTCATCTAAAATATTTGGTGTAAAGATCAGTTGAACTGTATCTTGCCTGAAACGTTTGATCTAATAGAGAAAAGTGCACAAAATCTGCGCTGTAAAGATCAATGGAACTGTATCTTATAGGGAACATTTATTTAAAAAAAAAAGTGCTCAAATATTTGCTGTTCGGATCAATGGAACCGTATCTTACCTGAACATTTAGTCTGAAAGAAAGGGAAAAAGGGCTCCAAAGGCTAGTTTGTTTTTTTTTTTTCTGCGTACGCAGGCTGATACTCCTGCTGACACTCCCTGTCTACAGGCAAGTATTAATCCCATCTACCCAACAAAGGGAGTGGAGTTTTGTGTGTATGACCGCTTTTTTTTTATCCCGCCATTAAGGCAGCCATACTCCAATTTCGGGGAAGATGCATGCTATGTGTAACGTGTCATCCATACCAACGGCCCAAACTGGCCTTCTCTTCCGAAAGTTGGTGATGGGATTTTACGTGTGTGCAAGATTTTATGCGTGCGTTCACACACGGAACCTCGGTTTATAGTCTCATTCGAAGGGACTGTGTGGAGAATGGAGTCAGAACCGATGTTAACTCCGAGGGAAAAATCCCCTTGTACGAAACGGCCCGGCCGAGATTCGAACCCGCAACCCCAAGATTACGAGTCCGGCGCTCTACCACTAGGCTATTCGGCCACAAAAGGTTAGGGAAAAATTGCATCTTATCTGCAACCGATTCTGCAGGTGGTATCCGTGACCGACTGGACAACTAACACCGAGAAGTCAAACTTGAATCTCACCTGAAATGATTTTGACCATCAGCAAATTGCCGAACACAGCGTCTGCTGAAGTCTGCATGAGCAGCATGGCCCGGTTCAGATGAGTCTTGAAGTGGAAGGCCAGGTCTCCTCCTGTCCAGGTGGGCAGACTCAGGTGACTCTCCCCTGTCGTCATGGTCACAGGTTGTCAAGATGCTGCTTGTCTGCAGGTGAAAAAAAAAAGAGAAAAGTCACTGTTACATTTTCGTGCTGAACTTGTTGAAAATAGAGGTGTGTGCGTGTGTGTGTGTGTGTGTGTGCGTGCGTGCGTGCGTGCGTGTGTGTAAGAGCGCGCGCGGGCGCGTGTGTGAACACGTACATGTGTGCGTTTGCTTCGCGCGCGTGTGTGTGTGTGTGTGTGTGCGTGCGTGTGTGTGTGTGTGTGTGTGTGTGTGTGTGTGTGTGTGTGTGTGTGTGTGTGTGTGTGTGTGAATGTAAGAGCTTGTGTGTGAGCGTGTTTGTGTGCGTGTATAAACCAGAGACTAGCCATACTTTTATTTAATCGGATGGTTTATTTGTATTGGTCAAAGCCTCCTTCCGACCTTTAAAAAAGTACTGTTTTGTCGAGTTTCAGCCTGCGAAAATTTTATCATGAAAAGTACAAAGATCCCTCTGTTTTGATTGTGTTGTGTAGAGGTTTTTCCTCACCACTCGCACAAGACTTTGGTGGCCACATTTCTAGCCCTGTTTCGGAGACAAACTGTGTGCAGCGTATACCGAACAGCCATGACAGGACCCGAGTCATCGAGCCGTTAACGCTCAAGTGTATGAGCTGAGAGGAACAGAAGAAGAAGAAGAAGAAGAAACATACACACACGATAGTCGAACTGTTTGTCTTACGACTTTCTCAACATAACACGTTCATCTCTGTTTGTCTTACCACACTTTTTCAACATAACACGTTCATCTCTTTTCCTCCTGTGACGGCAGTCGGCCATGTATATTACCACCTTTAACACATAATTTCAGCTTCAGTTGTATACTGAAGGCGTTCAGCTCAGTGTCTTCAACTTTTTAAACATCATTTCGGGTTTTGCTCATAACTGTGGAAAGCATTTGCTGTTTGTCTAAATGCTATGTGTCTAGCCACTTTCTGAAAGCATTTGCTGTTTGTCTAAATGCTATGTTTCTAGCCACTTTCTGAAAGCATTTGCTGTTTGTCTAAATGCTTTGTGTCTAGCCACTTTCTGAAAGCATTTGCTGTTTGTCTAAATGCTTTGTGTCTAGCCACTTTCTGGACAGCTTTTATACCTGTAGCGCAGAATAAAGCTATGTATGTCATCGGTTCATTTTTCCGACAGCTGAGGTCTGTTTCTATAGTGAATGCATCACCATTCTTCCAACATCAGTTCGACTCTGTTTCAATAACAAGAGAGTTCTGCTGCGCGTCTACTTTCTTTCCTCGCATCATGTTCATGTATATTCCTTTAGCAATGACCTTTGCGTTTTGTCACTTCCCCAACGTTAGTTCAGCCCCTTTACCATAGCAAAGATATTCAGCTACCT
>JADBJO010000041.1:1256050-1258550 GCA_016801955.1 Conus betulinus | reverse complement strand
ATTACACACAGCCGACCCCATGTTGAGAGTTTCTTTCTTGTGCATAACTCTCCTTTTTCCTAGCCAGGAAATCACCCAGTCAGAACTTAACACTGGATTTTTTTTTTATCTGTTTAAAACAAAACGTATGCATAGGCACATATGACTGGTGCACGCACAGACAGACAGACGGACATGAACACACACACTTTACGGACTCGCAAACACACACACACACACACACACACACACACACACACACACACACACACATGAATGAATTTTTCCAACATAACACCACCGTCTTCCCTCGCCCCGCCCACTCACTCCCCCTTCCCCCCCCCCCCCACCTCAGTCCCTGAATTTCTTACCCCCCCCCCCCTACATTCCACCATTACCCCCCACCCCACCCTCCTAAACTGTAGGTCAGATGGTATCGCCTGTCCTGCTGATGGTGGTCCCTGACGGAGGTGCCCAGGGCGAAGTTGTGCTCCACGATGGTGGCGCCGTAGCTGTGTCCGTCCCGCTGGGAGCCCATGGCGCACTCCACGTAGCTGGGCTCCTGGGCCCGGGCCCGTCCACGTCGACCAGGTACACCCCGGACTGCGTGTACCCCGCCTGGTAGTACGCGTCGCACGACGGCGGGTACCGCGCTGCATGACAGACAGAACGGGACTGGAGGAATGGAGCATGAATGGACGAGGAAATGCAACAAGGCATCCCCCCCCCTAATGGTGTGTGTCTCAGTTGTACTATGCAAATCAATCAACAAGTGTAGAAGCAAATTGGTAGATGAAGTAGAAGGTGTGCGTACACACCGACGATTGCGTGCACGCGCAGACAGACAGACATGAACACACACACACGCCAGAGTGTCCGAGCGAAGAGTGGTCAACTGCACCAGGCAAAATGAATAAACAAGTAAATAAGCACACGGACAGATGGATTAGACGGGAGCTGTTTGGATGAAGATGATGACCGCGTATTGTCTTGCACTACATTTTGATATAACCGAATAAAAAGAAAAATTGCAAAAAGAAAGAAAGAAAGAAAGAAACAAACAAACCACAAACAACAACAACAACAAATTCAAAGCACGCGCGTTACACTTCCATAGCTCTGAGCATATTCGGATCACTAAGCATGACCAGGACAGTGGCGTGTATCTAAGATTGTAGATATCATGGGCAGGTTCATGCATTCCGCAGACAAAACTCTACAACATTCTACAGTGGACAGCCTGAAATGAAAGACCGCCAACATTCTGCAGTGGTTAAAGGTACAGCGTGAACTAAAATGGCTATCAATGATCTGAGGATGCTAGTGTACAGCCTGAACCAAAAGCCTGTGAACATTCTACAGCCTGGAATAAAAGCCTGTCAAACATTCTGCTGTGAGTATAAATGTAAAGTGTGAATGAAAGAGATATCATCATGCTGTGGTGGGTATTAACGTATTTTCGGAATTAAAAGACAGTCAATACCATGTATTGGTTTAATCTATAGCCTGTGAAATAAAGGCCGCCAATATTCCACGGTGAGTAAACGCACTGCCTGAATCAAAACGTTGTCAACATTTCGGCAGTAGGTAAATGTACAGCCTGAATTACAAGGCTGTCGGCGACATGTACTGGATAATGTATAGCTTGGGTAACAAAGCTGTTAACAATAAACAGCTGGCAAATGCATAGCTAGAATTAAAAGTTGTCATTACTATGCAGTGGGTAATGTATAGCATGAATTAAATGGCTGTCAACACTACGCACTGGTTTAATGTACAGCCTAAATTAAAAAAGCTGTCAACATTCTGCAGAGGGTGAATGTTTAGCCTAAATTAAAAAAGCTGTCAACATTCTGCTGTGGGTAAATGTACAGCCTGAATTAAAAAGCTGTCAACATTCTGCAGAGGGTGAATGCATAGCCTAAATTAAGAAGCTTGCAACATTCTGCAGAGGGTAAACGTATAGCCTGAATTAAAAAGCTGTCAACATTCTGCAGAGGGTAAACGTATAGCCTGAATTAAAAAGCTGTCAACATTCTGCAATGGGTAAATGTACAGCCTAAATTAAAAAGCTGTCAACATTCTGCAGTGGGTAAATGTATAGCCTGAATTTAAAAAGCCCAACATCATACAGCAGATAAAAGATACAGCGTGGATCAACAGGCTGTAAAACAGCGTGCAATAGCTAACTGAGCATTGGACCGTGGGTGTATCTGGCTCCAATTTGTTTTTCTTCAATTTCCCGAGGTGTTCATGACAAACGCATGGAACTGGCAGACATGCAATTAAATTATATGGCTTAAGGTTGAAGAAGCATTTAGATGTGGAGAAAGAAGAATGAAAAGAGTGAGAACAACGAGTGCACTCGGATTTCAAGAAGACGTTGGAAGGAAAGAAAGAGTAGGCGGAAAAGGTGAAGAAAAAGAGCGCGCAGGAGAACAAGGAGGCGGAGCAGGGAGGCGGGGTTGGGGGTGGGGGGCACAAAATGAAGTAAGCTGAGGAGGAGAAGGAGGCGCAGGAG
>JADBJO010000041.1:1238550-1248550 GCA_016801955.1 Conus betulinus | reverse complement strand
AAGTCTCACAGACATAGGGGAAGAGAGAAGGGTGTATGTGGAGGATGAACGGGAAAGAAAAGTGTGTGTGTGTGTGTGTGTGTGTGTGTGTGTGTGTGTGTGTGTGTGTGTGTGTGTGTGTGTGTGTGTGTGTGTGTGTGTGTGTGTGTGGTGTGTGTGTGTGTGTGTGTGTGTGTGTGTGTGAAACAGTGCAGTCACGGCGAGAGAAATGTACTTAGCAACCCTCTGTCTACCTTCAATTGATTTACATTCGTTCACAGATTCATGTCATTGTTTCTAAACGTACTCACACTTCTTTGTTATGATGGAGCAAACGCGAGGTTGACTGCCAGAACCCTGTATTTCATATACATATATATTACGTATCGCGATACAGTCACACACTTATTGGACAGATGAACGGACTTAAAATCCGCCAAACACAACAGGCACGATCGAGAAGAGAAAGTGGGGGGAGAGAAAGACGAGACAAAAGAGCTGCCAAGTGTGTGAGCACGACAAGAGGTAAGGCAACGGAAAACGAGTCAAGACAGAAAGGATGGGAGAGACAGGAAGATACATACACACGGGAACAGGAAATGGGAGGACAGCACAGCACAGAAGTCAGAAGAGGGCAGGAACCAGCCGAGGTCGCGCAGTGTTTAAAGTAGGAGAATGGCGGGCTGAATGGTCGTGGGTTCAGATCCATCAGAACTTTGGGGGGGGGGGGGTGGGGGTGTTCCATCCCGGCCAGAAACTAGTGAGCTAGCGCTTCAATGGGAAGACGGCAACAGGTGAAGGTTCATCCAGTAAAGGGATGTTTCTTTGACAGTGTTAATCCAATGTCCTGACCTCCACTGCAGATGTCTGTATGCATCAACGCTGACTGACTGCGGGATATGTCATAAAAGGAAGCGCACAGTACAGTCTTGTCATGTAGTGTGAGTCCAGAAAGGAAACGCCGCAACACGACCTTTATCATCCGCATCATCACTGATCATTCTTTAATCATAAAGAATGAAATGCCGTGGCCCTTCACGCCCTGCTCTCATGGCGACCTCAGTTTCGGTTCCTTATTCGTCATGTGCATGCCCGTGCTTAGCTCCTATCCAAGATGGCCGAAGTTCATAGGCACTGTCTCTGGATGGCCATGGTGGCACCTTCAAGAGGGGGAGCACTCACTGAAAGTGATCCAGCACACAAGCAACCATATCTCCTGCAAGGGGCGTGGAAGGTGACACATGCGCACGTTGGATCAGAAGAAGCATCAATAAACACGACCGAAGTGATTCAGCTGCGGTGCAGAGTCTCCTCCAGTGGGTTGCCTCTGGTCGATTTGACGTCAATTGCCCATTGTGGACGGAGCTATTGAGGCTGTAACGGGGCAAGCACAGAAGTGGCTGTGTATGTGCGAGCCGGAATGAGCGGCAGACGAATGATGCTACTGCAGGGAGTCGTCGTAAATACGAGGAAAAAAAAAAGGGGGGAAAGAGAGAAAAGGGGCAGGAGCGAAGAGGAAGATAAAAGTCAGGTCACTAGGAGTAAAAACAGACAGCAGGACAGATGGGCGATGAGAAGAAGAGGAGACGTGAACGTTGCAATCCCTTCCACTCCCAAACTTCCTGAATGTCTCCAGAGACAGGTCATTCATCTCTTTCACCTCAATCAGGGAAATAACAAACATTAAACCCAAGAAAACAAGCAAATAAACCAACAAGCCATGTGAAAAAAAACCATGCTCACGCTTGTATCCGCGCAGACCAAATCCCAGAATAACTTGTCCTTGTGGCTGAGAGATGTGTCGTACTGGTGAGTACTTCTGGATACAGCGTCCACCTTCAGTTTGGCTTGACTGCACACATCGTAACAAGTCCGGGGCCATTTTGTACGTCTATAAGCGTAACATCTAGGCTATGGAACCACCATAGATTGAGCCATAATGCTTGGGGGTGAATTCATTGAAAAGACGTGAGGAAAGAAGGCAAAAGCCGAGAGCTGAAGTAAAGAGACCTTAAAAAGACTGTTCAGACCCAGAGTCAGATTTGAATTACAAAGCCCCTCGGGGTGTAAGGAAAACAACTAATATACATGAAATATGTGCGGAACGAACATTACAGCAATCATCAATATGTATGAATAATAATAATAATAATAATAATAAATAATAATAATAATAATAATAATGGTATTTATAATGCGCAAAATCTTGATAAAATCAAATCTAAGCGCAAGGTAAAAAATCTGCACACACACACACACACACACTCACGCAGACACACCCACACACAACTGCACATGCGTTATGGCTCTAAACAAAGGAATAGAAAGGAAAATCATACACAAAATAAATATAAAACAATGATAAATATTAATGCACACACACGCACACGCTGTGGGCCATATGGGCTCTAAACACAACTAATTCAAAAGAAGAAACATTATGTACGAATATTGATGGATGCGCCCCTCCCCCCCCCCCACACACACACCAATACTCACACAGACACACGAACACACACCTACATGTGTGTCATAAATCTAACAAAAAAATACACATAAATACAGATATATAAGCACTAACACGTTTTTGAGAAAGCATATGCTTAAACCAGTTATATGCCATTAAATTAAGAAATAAAAGATTTTAGACTGTTTGTTTAAACATTTGATAAATGAAATTATAATTGGCAAGGTCTTATTATCATTATCATCATTGCAATATCGGAATCTAACACAGGTTGGACTTTTCCAGCAAAACAGTGGCAAGAGCTTCTTCCTCAAGTCCTGAACTGGAAGTACAGTTGAAGAACGATGAAATTCATTATCTGTCTTGTTGAAATCAAATCAACAAATTCTCTGTCGGTCCACCTAAATCACTGAAATCTAGGAGCATTACCGGGGGACTGGACAGGAGAAGAGAGAACAGAAAAGAAGACCAGAAAAAAAAAAGAAGAAGAAAAGAAGTAGAAATTTCAAAAAAAAAAAAAAAAAAAGATCATGAGAGAAAAAGGAGAACAGAGAAGAAAAATGGAGATGAGACAAGGAAGAAACAAGAGAGCAGATGACAAGTGGAAAGGTGAGAGGAGAGAAGACAGGAGTGGACAAGAACACGTGACAAGAACAAGGGGAAGACAGGCACGGGGAGACGAGGGGACGAGAATCCGGCGAAGAAACATAGAGAGGAAATGAGATTAGAGAAGACAGATAGAAAGGAGGCGGACAGAAGAAAAGACAGAAGAAAAAAAAATTGGGGCCAGGAAAGGAGCGAACAGAAGGGAAGGCTAGGGAAGGAAATAATGAAAGAAGAGAAGAACGAGGAAAAATTAAAAAAAAAAAAAAAAGGAATGACAAAAGAAAAGAAGAAATCTAGGGAAACGAAAATAAAAAGAAAGGGGTAAGAAAACCCAGAAAGAAGACATGAGAATGATGAAATAAAAGAAACGAAGACCTTGTAAGATAAGAGGACAATGAAGAAAAACAAGAATGAGTTTAAGGGAAAGAATGATGATATAAGTACTGAGAAAAACAAAATGAGGGAGAAGGAGAAAAGAATGAGACAGGAAGAAGAGACGGAGACACGAGGAGAAGAAGAGAAGAACGAGAGAGAGGACAAGGCATGCATAAGACAAGAGAAGAGAAAAAGAGAACGTAAGAGAACCCGAAAACACCGCCCAGCAGAAATGCAAGCCATCGCTGACTTCCTGGCCGTGCGACCCTACGACTGCAGCCTACTGAGCCCCTTTATCTTCATCTCTGCTGGCGGCACCAAGACGACGCCCATACCTCTGTAGGAGCTGGATGTGCATACTATGCCAGTGCTGGTCGTTGACCACGATCGGCAGCGTGAGGTTCTCGCTGCGCTCTCCGTTTCGCAGAGACGGAACGAACATCAGCATGGGCTGTCGCTTCAGGATCCACACCTAAGAAAAACAAACAAAAAAAAAACAAATGGTGGGTTAGAACAGATTGATGCCAGCCGTAGGTCAGCTCTGGGAGAAAGCGTTGGACTGGGCTGGGGTGGGGGGTGGGGGTGGGGAGGTGGGAGAAAAGTAACTCTGTGTGTGTGTGTGTGTGTGTGTGTGTGTGTGTGTGTGTGTGTGTGTGTGTGTGTGTGTGTGTTTGGGAAGAAGAGGGGGAGGGGGGCTACCGAATAGTCATTGCCCCCCGCCCCTCCCCTTTCCAAGTTTTCACACACACAGAGACACACACACACATACAGACACACAGACAGACAGACACACACACACACACACACACACACACACACACACACACACACACACACACATACCAATGAAAACCAGCAAACACACACACACACACACACACACACACACACACACACACACGCACGCACGCACGCACGCACGCACGCACACGCACACACACACACACACACACACACACACACACACACACACACACACACGTGTACGCGCGCGCGCGCACTTGCGCAATGTAGAGAAAGGTTATGGAACATGGCATCACACAAACAAAACAGAACGCAAAGCGAAAGATGACAGAGAGAAGAGAAGACGTCACAAAGAAGGTTAAGACGGATTAGAAATGCATATCCCATGATTCAAAATGATAGAAGGGGGGTCTTTGAGGAGAATATAGCCGGCCGACAGAAAGAGGGATTGTCTTAAATCCTCAAATTAAAACTGTTAACTGAGGCATTTTGGGAAAAAAAAAAATGAAGGCCGGAGGAAACAATGCAAAAAGGACACCGTGTGGATTTCCCTGCTTCGGATATCGAAAGAAGGGATCTTAGAGAAACAGAAACAAAGTAAAGAGTGCGGCAACACAAAAACGTAACAGGGTCTAAGTTACATGACACAAATAAATAATTAAATAAACAAATAAATAATAAATGAATAAATAAATAAATAATAAGAGCAAAAACGGAAGCAGCAACAACAACGACAACAACAATAATAATAATAATAATAATGACAATATCAATGATACTGATAATAATGATAATAAACACTATCATAAATTCAGAAATAGAGATCACCGGTGGCAGTGAAGGTAATTACACCTTCATAATTATTGTCAGCACAGTGCAGAGTCCGCTACAGCTGCGTGCCAACAACCTCATCATCATCCACCCTTCTTTTCCTCCCTCTACCGACACCGTCCGTATCCCCCCCTTCCCTGTCCCCTTTCCCTACCAGTCTCTCCCCCCCCCTCTCCTCCCCTCCCGCCCCCATCCCCGTCTCTTTTCCAGCATAGTTACTAAAACGGTTGATCACCAGAAAGGAAGGAGCCAGAGTCCCCCTAAGGTTTGCAGGGAGAGGATTTTAATCCGCGGCAAAAACAGACTTAAGCTGCTTCTTCCTGCAGACACAGCCTGTTCATTTCTCCCCTGTCATTCAAATCCGCAGCTTCTGGTTTCATGACGACCTCAAGATGGCAACTCCCCGTTGGCCGCTGATGCTTGGGTTGCGGCATAATCAGAATGGGTGCAGCCGTGTTGGAGTGGGAGTCGTAACAACCACCATCATGTAAAATTTATCCGCTTTATCTTCAGAAAGCCCTAAGCGCTTACAAATCCATTGGGGAGTGGGAGAGGGAGGGGGGGGGGGGGGAGGGCGCAAAGGAGAGGATCTTACACAATATATATCAACAAGTGCTACGGACTAATCATGAAAACGAAACCGTTGCAAAATACTGCGCCGGCTTCAGCTTCTAATACAAGGAAAGACGTATAATAGTATCAAGAGACTCAGAGCTAGAACAAAGTACCTTTGATGACGTCACATTCCTGCTCTCATCCGCCTCACACCCATCCCCTTTCCCATCGACTCCACATCCCCACTCCACATACACACAAACGCGAGCGCGCGCGTGTGCACACGCATAGATTGGGGCATAATGACTGATAAAAGAATAAAGCAGCTAAAAACTGCCCAGGAAGAAGGGCTGTTAAGACGTGAACTAATGTGCTTCCACATCACAGTTATGCGAAGGTCAAGAAGTGGAATGTGTTAAAGAATGGGAAGTTTATTCCGGAGTGGAGGAAACGCCACATTATATGATTTGGAACCCCCCTTCCCCCCCCCCACCCCCACCCCCCCCCTCCCGATCCCCAAATCAAAACCAGCCTCATTCATTTGGACCTATGTTTGTAATTCGCCGCCTGACCTGATTTTGCTCGTTATTTACAATCGACCCCGTCTTTCGTCAGCTTGTAATGACCACTGACCTTACTCAGTATGTAATGACTACTGACCTTCGTCAGCATGAAGTGACCACTGACCTTAATCAGTATGTAATTACTACACTGACCTTCGTCAGCCTGTAGTGACCACTGACCTTAATCAGTATGTAATGACTACACTGACCTTCGTCAGCCTGTAGTGACCACTGACCTTAATCAGTATGTAATGACTACACGACCTTCGTCAGCCTGTAGTGACCACTGACCTTAATCAGTTTGTAATGACTACTGACCTTCGTCAGCCTGTAGTGACCACTGACCTTAATCAGTATGTAATGACTACACTGACCTCGTCAGCCTGTAGTGACCACTGACCTTAATCAGTATGTAATGACCACTGACCTTCGTCAGCCTGTAGTGACCACTGACCTTAATCAGTATGTAATGACTACACTGACCTTCGTCAGCCTGTAGTGACCACTGACCTTAATCAGTATGTAATGACTACACTGACCTTCGTCAGCCTGTAGTGACCACTGACCTTAATCAGTATGTAATGACCACTGACCTCAACCAGCCTGTAATGACCACTGACCTTAATCAGCCTGTAATGTACTGACCACTGACCTCCTCAACCAGCCTGTAGTGACCACTGACCTTAATCAGTATGTAATGACTACACTGACCTTCGTCAGCCTGTAGTGACCACTGACCTTAATCAGTATGTAATGACTACTGACCTCAACCAGCCTGTAATGACCACTGACCTTATTAGTATGTTATGACTACACTGACCTTAATCAGTATGTAATGACCACTGACCTCAACCAGCCAGTAATGACCACTGACCTTAATCAGTGTGTAATGACTACTGACCTCAACCAGCCTGTAATGACCACTGACCTTAATCAGTATGTAATGACTACACTGACCTTAACCAGTATGTAATGACCACTGACCTTAATCAGTATGTAATGACTACTGACCTTAATCAGTATGTAATGACTACTGACTTTAATCAGTATGTAATGACTACTGACTTTAATCAGTATGTAATGACTACTGACCTTAATCAGTATGTAATGACCACTGACCTTAATCAGTATGTAATGACGACTGACCTTAATCAGTATGTAATGACTACTGACCTTCGTCAGCCAGTAATGACCATTGACCTTAATCAGTATGTAATGACCACTGACCTTAATCAGTATGTAATGACCACTGACCTCAACCAGCCTGTAATGATCACTGACCCTAATCAGTATGTAATGACCACTGACCCTAATCAGTATGTAATTACCACTGACCTCAACCAGCCTGTAATGACTACTGACCTTAATCAGTATGTAATGACTACACTGGCCTTCGTCAGCCTGTATTGACCACTGACCTTAATCAGTATGTAATGACTACTGACCTCAACCAGCCTGTAATGACCACTGACCTCAATCAGCCTGTAATGACCACTGACCTCAAGAAACTCGAAATGACCACTGACCTCAATCAGCCTGTAATGACCCACTGACCTCAATCAACCAAAAATGGCCACTGACCTCGATCAGCCTGTAATGACCACTGACCTCAATCAACCAAAAATGGCCACTGACCTCAATCAGCCTGTAATGACCACTGACCTTAATTAGTATGTTATGACTACACTGACCTTAATCAGTATGTAATGACCACTGACCTCAACCAGCCAGTAATGACCACTGACCTTAATCAGTGTGTAATGACTACTGACCTCAACCAGCCTGTAATGACCACTGACCTTAATCAGTATGTAATGACTACACTGACCTTAACCAGTATGTAATGACCACTGACCTTAATCAGTATGTAATGACTACTGACCTTAATCAGTATGTAATGACTACTGACTTTAATCAGTATGTAATGACTACTGACTTTAATCAGTATGTAATGACTAATGACCTTAATCAGTATGTAATGACCACTGACCTTAATCAGTATGTAATGACGACTGACCTTAATCAGTATGTAATGACTACTGACCTTCGTCAGCCAGTAATGACCATTGACCTTAATCAGTATGTAATGACCACTGACCTTATCAGTATGTAATGACCACTGACCTCAACCAGCCTGTAATGATCACTGACCCTAATCAGTATGTAATGACCACTGACCCTAATCAGTATGTAATTACCACTGACCTCAACCAGCCTGTAATGACTACTGACCTTAATCAGTATGTAATGACTACACTGGCCTTCGTCAGCCCTGTATTGACCACTGACCTTAATCAGTATGTAATGACTACTGACCTCAACCAGCCTGTAATGACACTGACCTCAATCAGCCTGTAATGACCACTGACCTCAAGAAAAACTCGAAATGACCACTGACCTCAATCAGCCTGTAATGACCACTGACCTCATCAACCAAAAATGGCCACTGACCTCGATCAGCCTGTAATGACCACTGACCTCAATCAACCAAAAATGGCCACTGACCTCAATCAGCCTGTAATGACCACTGACCTCAATCAACCAAAAATGGCCACTGACCTCAATCAGCCTGTAATGACCACTGACCTCAATCAGCCTGTAATGACCACTGACCTCAATCAACCAAAATGGCCACTGACCTCAATCAGCCTGTAATGACCACTGACCTCAATCAGCCTGTAATGACCACTGACCTCAATCAGCCTGTAATGACCACTGACCTCAATCAGCCCGTAATCCCACCCGCCGCCATCCCGCCGGGACAGCAGTTTCCACGTAGAAGAGGATGCTGTCTTCGCGCACCGTGCGGAACTGGAACTGCACGGTGAGGTTCTGCCCCCTGGCGCCCAGGCTCCAGCGCAGGGTGGACGCGGCGTTTGGGAAGGTGACTGGGATGTCTCGCACTGGTCTGCACCCGAACGTGGGCCGCTCTCCCCCGTGGTAGCTGGTTGACAGATGTCACTTGAGCAGCGTGTGAGGGAGCATGCAGCCCCAGCCAGGCGCACTGTATACTGATTACATTCTTAACCATCACTATTCAAAGACATTCTAAACCTTTGACGGGAACTGCTTGTACAAGGAACTTAAGGTTATGTTGTCTATAGTCTCCATCAAGACGTTCACAAATAAAGTTTATTTTTGATTTCTAACTCAAGACTGAAACAAAAAATCTTGTTTTTTTTTTTTTTTTTTTCTCTGTTATAGAAGAAACATGAACTGATTTTAAACACAGCAATGTTCTGTGCAGCACTGCAGGTAAAGCGGTGTCATCTTCAAACGCGGCGGTTGATCACGACGTGAACAGACTTCCAACTCTTGTCTTCACGTGTTCACTTCCTATTGTCCACCTGCGGGCTTCAATCCAATGCACTGTGAACGATGACCTTATCCACCACTGCATGCTGCGCAGCAGCACGTACGGCACGCTAACGGGCGATCCGTTTCAAAAAAAAAATACATTACTTTCGTCTTGGGGGGGGGGGGGGGGGGATATATCAGAAACTCCCTGACTCAGACATGCGCTCTGTTAGTGTGCCTTGTTATAGGCACTGCGCCCTAAGCTGGGCCTGTCCCCTTTCGCAGTATCGGAGCAAGACACGAAGGTAAAGGTTGCATTACGTACAAGAACATCTTGCAGACAATGCCGTGGTGCTTTTCTGTTCGACATCCGAGTAACGATGTCAACACGCACGACTAAAGCTCATTTCAAAGAAGGGGCGTCCAGTACAGACCTGTAAAAAAGATACGCAGTGCCTCTCCGTAATATAGGAATACAAAATAAAAACTCAAAAGCTCTTCTCAATGGTTTTTGGGGCCAATTTTTTTTCCTGTTTAAGACAAACTGGACCAGGACATGCACCAGAACACAATGCCGTTGTTT
>JADBJO010000041.1:1221050-1228550 GCA_016801955.1 Conus betulinus | reverse complement strand
TGCCGCTCTCGATGCTTCAGAACATACTAATCACTTACACAGCAGCGCCCCCAATAATTGTACATCTTTCACTTTGTAAGAAGCATCGTAAAAAAGAGGTTTAATACCTTCTGTGTGTTTAGACGAACACTTCTTTCCTCAGGTGTCATACACTATCAGCACACGCAACTTACCTTCTCATGTATTACGAAATGAACAGTTTTTTTTGGTTTTGGGATCTTGACACCACTCATTTACTTGTACTTCATTTATTCAGAAACAAAACTTAACGACAGGTGGTCTTAATCTGGAATTTGGAATATCGGATAGATTCTTCTCTGACTCCAAAGAGAGAGAGAGAGAGAGAGAGAGAGAGAGAGAGAGAGAGAGAGAGAGAGAGAGAGAGAACGACACAACGACTCTAAACGAGAGAGAATTAAAGAATAATTTACCATGACCTGGTGTCATTCTCTAGGGCCCGGAGAGTTCACAGGGTAGCCATCAGGTTCCCAACGGTTCTGGCAGACCTCCACATGACCTGAGAGGTCTCAGCAACTTTTAGTTCTTCTGGTGGCTAGCTGAGCCCCCAACTAATCACCCCGTATGCTATGGCTCACCATCGCATCAAGAATTAATGAATGCTATTCAAATATATAAGTAATATTGATGAAGGCGTTAATATGCACTGGAACTAGAATTGCATTGTGAAATCAACATAAACGGCATGCTTGATAATTATTGTTTTGATTCTGGAACTAATATGACACTATAAAGAAACTCGGCATCGGACTGATAACCGTGACTCACTCCTACATGGTGAAAACGCCGGTGGGGTGAAGAAAGAAGGAGGGGGAAAAGAATCTAACATTTCGTCTGCGAGGCCAAGCTTTTTCATCGTCATATACCCACTTGGGACATTAAAAGAACAAGGCTTCCAAGAGATAAAGCTTTGAACAGCGACACTGGTGTCAAAACCAAGACCAAATTAAAAAAAGAATTAATCAGGCTCATGTTCGGTTTATGAAATTTGACTGCTGTTAAATAAAGCCATTTTATAAATTGAAGATTGCAAATACAAAATAAAATATAGCTTGAGCAGTATGCTTTTATTCTTTGCTGAGAACACAGGATATTTCAGTACAGTTGCAATGATGAATAAAGAGACATTTTAATGTGTCCACTGACACTTTATTTAACGGAATAACATCGTGTCCAAAGTAACTGAAAAAAAAGGAACAATCAAACAGTCAAAATAGAACGCACAGAAAACAACAAAAGAGACTTCATATTTTTGACGACGAGATTTTGAGATTTCATCGCGAATTAATATGACAGGTAACCACAGATGAGGTGGGGAAAACGTGAACAGTAACCTATAAACATTGACGGCAATTTTGGTCCCGCGGCGGAACACATCCCACGCAACTCAAAACTACTACCGTTCGCAGTACCCATTCATTTAACACACGTGCACCTAAGACGCACACAGTAACTTCTCTAGAAAGACGGCGTTCCATTTTTTCCAAAATATCCTGAGTTGATACGCGCATGCAGTTACAACAGAGAGAAGTACATCAAGCTAATATTCTATTCAAAGCTCAAGTGGCATTTAATCTTGAAAAAGTTGTCATGCAGAACTTATCAACTCTTTGTGGTTTAAATGCAAAGAAATGTTCAGATAGGAGAAAAACAAACAAACAAACAGCACCGTCACCAGGAACAATAAAGAAAAGGAAAGAACAGGAAAAGGAAAGGAAAAACACTGCAGCGTCCTGAGGCGAAAGAAAGGAAAGCGAAGACCCAACACAACGTGCAAGGTAATGTTTGTCTAATGCGGAACAGACAAAGGAATTTCTCATGCTGACTGCGATGCGAGGAGTCTTGTTGTATGCATTTTAATGTCTGCTGTCTGAAACATCTCGAGAACACATACAACTTTGTCGAATTTCCCTTTGTCGACTCTTTACCCCTTGTTCTTGTGTGTCTTTTTTTGTATTTCGCCGTCGTAAATAATGAATAAGTAAAGTAACATCGGCTCCCGGAATACACTATTTACATGCCTTTACCTTCAAACGTGAAGCGGCTTGCAGTACCACAGTCACAAGAATAAGCAACTTTGACTGGTGTCCCACTGTGATCACGCAAAAAAAAAAAAAAAACTAGACCAGTTGCCGCTACTAACTGACCATACCTCTCCAATCGGCTTAAGAATGGATCCCCTGGACAGTCGCGGGACAGCTGAGGGTCAAACGACCACGACAAGATGACCACAGGTCAGGCACAGCTAGCTAAGCCTCCAGCATCCCCGCTATCACACTCCCCCTCCTCCCTCTCTCTCTGTCCATCTACAACCTGGGAGAAGCTCTGGGGGCAGGAACTTGGAGACAAAAATGAGGGGGGGGGGGGGGGGGGGGGGGGTAGAGGAAGGGTGTTGAGAGATGTCGGGTGAAGGAAGCCAGAGGGCAGGGTGGGTGGGTGGTGTGGGATTTATACATTTCTGTGAGCTTCGACGGGTTATTGGTTGAATAACAGACTGTGTTATTCCAGTTCTCCCCTTCTGTTTTTTGGAATGGCTCACCAATTAAAACACACCGGGTCTCTTTTAGAAAGAAAGAAAAGAGAGAGAGAGAGAGAGAGAGAGAGAGAGAGAGAGAGAGAGAGAGAGAGAGAGAGAGAGAGAGAGAGAGAGAGAGAGAGAGTGTGTGTGTAAAAAAAAAATCTGTTTTGTCTGTGGTCTCAAACGCATGTAAGGACAGAGTCATAAACACTCTTCAAAGCACCTTAGAGTTAGCCGTTCACGCCACTTGTTCTTGAACATTCCATTAAATGTTTGGATTAACCGTGTCAAACTCCTTCGCAGGTGAGTGTAGACACTCTGACACTGACACATTTTGTTTATTGGCACTAACCTTCCATAGCCCTAGCTAGCGCCAAGCGCTTCCATGCGAACAGCCCCACAGCTAACCATGGACGATTTCTTATTTAGATGTTCTTGAGAGAGAGAGAGAGAGAGAGAGAGAGAGAGAGAGAGAGAGAGAGATTCGGATGAGTTTATTCACAACAGGCCACGGCCCCTTGTGAAGGGGTGTATGAACATCATATAAGCAATCTATTAAACTCATAAGCGGGCACAAATTCATACAGAGAATAAATTTCAGCAAGTACCAATAACAATACATAGGAAGAGAATAGCGACAAAACCAAAAGAATTATATTCCTAAGACGTTACTAACTCCTAAACTTCAATGCCTTAGACAAGAATATATATATATATATATATATATATATATATATATATATATATGATACCTGTTAGTTTCACCATATACAAGGCCATTTGGTGTCCTCTACTCTGAGGAATTTCTTTAAAGCGTAACAATGCACGGTCTCACAATGAATAGCTGCCTTGTTTAATCCCCATAATTATGCCCCATATTGAACCATATTGAACAGTAAAACCACCAACACCCAATAAGCATATTGCACATTTTCGGTTTATTTATAAAACCTTTGTCAAGCATAAAAAAAAAACCGAGGGCCCACTGGGCCCATATTGAACCATAGGGTGAACTTGCGAGTCAAACAATTTCATAAACAAAACGAAAGAGTTACCATTAAGAAAATGCAACTTTTTTCATAACACAAATCAGCGCATTTTTTGCCCGACTCACAAGAGCTTTACAAGCAAGAGCAAAACTAAGACGGGTGGAAAAAAATATTCCGAAGACTTATACACATTTACAACAGGTATTACACTACCATCATAAACCATCTTTCTCTCACACATAAAGACCCGCCCTTTCGAAAATACTATGACATTACTTTCATTCATGTTAACTTTTAACTGAAGAGTAGCAGATGCTCTTTGTAACTTGTTTAACAGTGCTTGCAGTCCTGTTACAGTCTCAGATAGTAAAATTACATTATCAGCTAATAAAAGAACAAATAATTCAAATGCCCCTAGAGACAGCATTGGGCCATCTTCCATTTCCAATCACTTCAGTTGCTAGCTCGTTAATGAATAGAGAAAATGATATTAAACTGCACGCATCACCCTGTCTTAGTCCAGCTGCACACTCAATGCAACCTGTCAATTTCGCACCACATCGAACTCTTGCTTTTACAAAATCGTGGATACTTCTAATGCATTTGTACATTTTCCTTTAATACCATTTTAAAACAAATTGGTCAAAGAAGATGTCTGTTTACAGACTCAAACGCTTTTTTTTTTTTTTTTTTTTTCCAAAATCTATAAATGTTAAATACAATTTGCGATTGTAAGAAAATTGTTTTTGAACAAGAGCTAACAAGGTACACATGTGGTCAATAGTTGAATATCCTTTCTTAAAACTAGCCTGATGCTGACCTGTGATATGTATTGAATAATTTACTGCCAATATCGCTGTGAGAAAAATTCTCTTTAGCTGTCAGGGTTATTTAAGTCACCTTCTCTAAAGATAGGCAAAATGAGAGACTCGGTCCAACATCGAGGGAATGTGCCACAATCAAATAGCTTGTTTATAACACTTAGACAATTCGCCTATTATATCATCAGCCTCAGCTGCTTTTCGGCTTTTACGTTTTCTTTTAGCAACACCTCATCTTTAGGAACTGGGGGCGGTTCATACTGTAATCTACATCTTCTTCAGAAACATTATACGGAACTTCATTAAAAATGCTGGAACCACGCGTCAGCACATAGTGTTTCTTACCTGTTTACTTTTAAGATCAGTTTTACCGACAGTATCCCAAATTTCCTTTTGACTTTTTATTGACATTACTAGTTTATCTAATAACAGATGATTAGACTCCATCTGCTTCTTCTTCTGTAATTTTTATGCTTCCGTCTTCCAATTCCGTATTCTTTTATATCTTCAGGATCTTTTGCACGCCGGCTACTTCTCAGTAAACGTCTAACTTTTTTCTTAGTCACCGTACATTCCAAATCAAACCAATCATCATGTGCTTTTGTTCGGTTGGGGAACATTTGCATTTTCATACATTCGGTACTTTTCTTAATACAATCGTTTAACACAACTATCGCTTCATCAACATCAGTGTCAATTAAATCCATTGCAATACTTAGTTTTTTGCGCGCATTTCATCATTACTAAGAGTAATCTCTATACAAATGTTCATATTCTTCTTTCCAGACATATTTTTCTGTTACAAAATATATATATATACTATTATATACACATATTATATATATATATATATATATATATATATATATATATATATATATAACCACTAAAATGCCTAATAAAATTCTTAAAGTGCTCAACCCCTTGGGGAGCAACATCTATTAAAAAATAGGATGTTTGTTTTAAAAAGGAAGTCCTATGGGGGGTTATATATATATATATATATATATATATATATATATATATATATATATCCTGGATATATGTGTTTGTTGTTGTATATATATATATATAAAATATTTATCAACATTAACTTTATTTTGACATGGAAATGAAATACGAACACAAATAGGTAAGTGGTCAGACTCTATACGCTCCAGAACAGAAAATTCACACATGTCATAAGCAAGGGAAAGAAGGTCATTTGAAAATAGGACATAATCGTTTACACTGTTTTCCAGTGTCAGATAGGTAAGTATAACAACCACTTAGGTCGCCCTTACATACACCATTCAGAATACACACGTATAAAAAAAACACCGAAACAACAACCCCCATAGCAGAGCACGTATTTAAAAAGCAACTTACCAGAATGGTTCAAATGAAGTCTTCAGAACATCGATTCACACTAACAGGCTGGCTTTTGTATTGTATATCATGGTTAATAACCCCACGGAAATCTTGAGAAATATTTGATATCGTGCTATTTAAATCACCATTCAGAACTATATAAGCATATCTACTTAATAAGCAATTAATCAAACAGTCTTCAATTAAACTAATCCCATTGTCGATGTTAAAATGGGCATAAAAGGGTGATGTTTCTGGTCGAACATACATAAGCGACATCTTTATCAATTCCCAACAATTGTTTCGTCAATCAGAAAACAAAAATATTGACATAACCAAAACTCAACACTTTCACAAAGGAAGTCAACTCAATTTTTATCAGACAGATTATGCCACCGGATCGTCTCCCTTGTTTGGCGAACTTCCCCCGCTGGCTTGAGAAAAAGTTCAAAACCTGGAAAAGAATCTGGTTTACATACCTCCATGAAAGTTTCAGATAAACAAACAAAATCAAATTCACATAAGAATGAAATGAAATCAGGATCAAATATTTTTTAAAACAATCGATTCACTCTATACGGCAGAAAAGAAAAGGGTTTGTTTACATCAACACGACTCGTTTTGCACGTTCTCGCACGTGCTGTCTGTTGCTTGCTCCGACACATTGTTACTGTCAGCGGAAAACAACTCACTGGTGGGACACTGACAGCAGTGCGAGGCGCGGGCATTGCCGGTGTGGGGTCAACTTTGTTTCCATGACTATTCACCCCGTAAGACAACTCAAACTTACCACCTGCCCGGCCTCCCCCCTATCTGCTCTCCTTCAGCTGGTCATTGTCATCAGGAGGTACTTTTTGTCCTCGATGACAAGACGGTCAAAGACCATCCTCGCTCTCTTCCCGCTGTTCCTAGCGTCTTTCAAATGGGTTGAAAGTTTTTTTTCTCACTTCCCTCACCGGTACGAAAAATCCTCCGCAAAAAGTAGTGATCCCTGCAGTTTTCGTTTTGCTTTCAGAATTTGTATCTTGTCCTTATAGAAACAACATCTTGCAGTGATAGGAGAATCTTGCTTTCCGTTTAACCTGTGTACTCTGTCAAATTCAATATTGCTAGCAATGTCCAGTTTATCAGTGATCAGAGACCTTTGACCTTTCCTTCACACTGGTCATTCGTTTTCATCCATATTTCTTTGAAGCCCACAGAAAATCAAAATATTTCTTTTGGACCTACCTTCAAGGTCATCAGTTTTCTTTTCTAACTGTTGTACTTTAGCCATCAGCTCAAAATTGGTTTTGACAAGATCTTCGTTTTCTATTTTCAAAGCCCCCACCTCTTCCATCAAGTCCCAGTACACCCTGTTGAAGGGCAGCGTACTGTTCACTGAGGTTCTGCACACTCTGTTCCACATGGACTGCAACACCTCCATCCTGTTGTCCATCCTGACGTCCAGTGTCAGCTGACGTGGAAGAGTGGCCTGGCTGCCGTCGAGGGGCGTCGTCCTGTCCGTGCTGGTCTTTCGAGTGCCCGCGCTGTTGCGTCGCCTGAGAGCGTCCGTCTTGGATCCGGGGTTCTGCTCAACATGGCCGCAGCGTAACAGCCAACCTCCCCCAGAATAACAGGATGAGGAGCAGTCTAACGGCAACACCGGCAACTCGGCCGTGCAGCGTAAGCATGGCTACTCGGCTTGACGATTCCTTCATCGCCCTACATGACATGAAAGACATGTAGACTGGGTGGAATGCGCCGCATCTTGCTTTGACAAGAGTCGGTGTCAATGGCATACTTCTTCCTGTATAATCTTGCG
>JADBJO010000041.1:1198550-1218550 GCA_016801955.1 Conus betulinus | reverse complement strand
AGTATGTTAAGCGCAGGCGGAAGCCACTTCACGACGTCACTTCCAGGGCGTTCAGTGTGCCCATTCTCCTCCAACGTACGTAGGACACCACTTGTTACGCCCCCTTCTGTCGACAACGTACGCAGGACACCACTTGTTACGCCCCCTTCTGTCGACAACGTACGCAGGACACCACTTGTTACGCCCCCTTCTGTCGACAGCGTACGCAGGACACCACTTGTTACGCCCTCTCTGTCGACAGCGTGCGCAGGACACCATTTGTTACGCCCCCTCTGACGACAGCGTACGCAGGACACCACTTGTTACGCCCCCTTTCTGTCGACAGCGTACGCAGGACACCACTTGTTACGCCCCCTTCTGTTGACAGTGATCGCTCAGCCGCGGAGGCAGCTGGAACGGGCGTCACCCTCTGGATTGTTTCATCCATCCATCCACGTACGAATCTCGTGAACTTACCGACCTCGTACACTTTGACGTGAATTCACACCTAGCATGGATGTAGAGGGACAAACAGGGAAACTGAGCTCTGCACGATTCAGATTGCGAATGGTGACAATGACTGAGACTTACGTTAAAGATGAGGACTGACGGTGATTGACAATAATAATATAAGTCACGATTAAGACGCAGAATCTCTACGTGTTGCTTCAAATCATATTCCAACGTCGACCAAGAAGGCGAAATGCAGACACCTGCAGTGTTCCTCAGGGATATACTGAGCAACTGTCTTCCAATGCGAGAACACTGCGCATTTAAGACCCCTGGGCTGAAGGTGGCAGGGGCTGAAATCGTCACAAATATTTGTCACCCCAGCCCGGATTCCGCCGTTTTAACCACTGTACCACGGCCACTGAGACATCCGTGTGTAATGCGTATGCACCACTTATGTAAAGCTGGTCGGCATTACCAGGGATCTAGTAATCGAAAGTAATTTTGAAGCCAATATCCCCGAAAATGGTGAACGGTTTATGGAAATGGTGGCTCATCTCACAGCCTGTGCTTCCATAAGAGATTACACAGGAAACGGAGACAGGCCAGAAAATTTTAGAGCCGGGTCGACAGCCATAAGTTTGCTATGTAAATAGAGCTCGTCAAAGTCTGGTGTCGGGCTGATACGGTTGGGGAGGGCCGCAGGCGGGAGAAACGACCCAAGCTAGTTGAAGATCAATGCTTGAAGATAACTGTAGGGGCAGCGAACTCATATCAGGGTACAATTTAGAGAAGAAAGCTCCGTAAGCTCATGAACCTACGCGTTGTCCTTTTTTTTTTTTTTTTTTTTCTTTTTTTAAAGCAGCAACACCGGATCAGATCACACGATTTCCAATACTTGGCAAAGGCATGTCAGATTATTTGAACAAGTCAAATCCAAGTCCGGAAGTGATGTCCACGTTCGGCCGGTATAGAATAACACAAACGTTACGTCATACACGAAGCAACCTCGCTCATATTGTTCTTTTTACCTCGAAGGTAAATCTGACATAGGAATATGTATAACGCGGGTGGATCAAACCAGGTTGGTTTTTTTTTTTTTCCCCTTTCAATTCTTTGAGCCACTCCAGTGGCATGACCCCCCTCCCTCCCCCCCCCCCCCCACCCCCCCTCCTCCCGCAGCTCATTTCAGCTCCCTGTCCACAGCTCCCTGGCTTGCTTCACCGCAGTCCGGGGAACGACATTCCACAGGAAAGGATACTATCACATTTCATGAGGCGCCCCGACAGAGGAGACGCTGCGCTGCTGCTGAGTCACTTCAGTTGTGCTCAGTGGTGCCTGTGCTGATCCAGCGTCCTGCTGACTGCTGAGTCACTTCAGTTGTGCTCAGTGCTGCCAGTGCTGATCTTGACGGCAGTGATTGTTCAGTAACAAAGCCAACGTAAATGAGCGCCTCCCCCCTCCCTCCCCATCGGCCCCACCCCCCCCCTCTCCGGAGGGGGTCGCTATGTGCATCTAACGACCGTCACCATGAACTCGCCCATACCGGTGCGATATGAACGAACTCACACCATGGGAACACACGTAGATAGATATGATATCGAAACTGAGGATACCATGACAGCAGGGCAGGAAAGGTGACAGAATTTTAACCCCCCCCCCCCCCCCCCACACACACACACACACACACCTCCCTATTTTTCACTGTTGATCGATGAGGATGTACGCTTTTGTGTTTTCTACCGTACTGCGTTTCCTTGTATTAAGCCTATCTTTCTCCGAAATGCAATTTTGGCTGTTCTGCTTAGAGAAAAGCGGTTGCCATACGAAGCGCAAGTACCTTCGTGCTGTCTGCGTATGTTTCCAAAGTTTATTGTTCACAATTTTGCAAGGATAACAGCCTCGTTGCCGAGGGTTCCTCACGTGCGTTATATACACGGGATGTGTGTGTAACCTCGCGTTAACGTCTCACTGGAAAGACAAGCATTCAGGCTATATTTTAACGTCTAGAGGAGTGAGCAAGGAGAAAAAAACTCGTATGGGAACAATAACCCCTGACCTATACGTTAGCTGTCCGAGTGTGTAATCCACTGGACCACCAAACCATTACCATTCTCTTCTATCAGACTGACCTGCTCATAATTTACAAAGCCATATCAAACAACAGCAAAAAGCTGTCTCCTAGAGACGCGAGAAAACCCAATGTGGGACAATGCCAGTTTTGACTTAATGGGGTAGACGTAAGCGTGTAGAGAGAGAGATTTTTTTTTTTTTTCCCGAGTTAACGAGTAAATTTAGCAAACGGGACAGACCTGTACCGTTAGATCAACATTGAGTGTAATATGTGACTTCTAACCGGAATGCATACAAAAGTGTGACAGCAACTGGCAGTTAAGAATGACTGGTTGCTTTTATCATGTTAATGATGTAGTCAAAACAAGTTATCTAACTCATCAACTGAAGGTCATTTCAGTCTAAGCAAAGTCGTGTGTCGTAAGGGATTCGTACGGTGTTCTCTCATACCTGTTCAGAAATAAGCCTAAATCTGTTAAGAACAGTATGGGCGTGATAAAGTAGATAAAAGGCGGTTCAGCGTAATGAACAATACTTAAACTTTGATGATCTTAATCGACAGCTCTGTAGAAACACCTGAATCGTTGAGGTTGTACAGCACCCACCATTCGTTTTCAGCTTTCTTTCTCTCCCTCTCTCACTCTGTCATATTTGTTATCTGAAAACTGCTTGGCTTGCTTTGCAATGATTTCCCTGCATTTTGATCATTGTTATGATGTGTAAAGCTGTTGTTCTAGTTTGTGTTCGTTTCCTTTATTGGAGACAGGACGTAGAAAAATGCCGGCTAGTATTTAGTCCTGTTTTTGTTTTCCTTCTTCTCTCTCTCTCTCTCTCTCTCTCTCTCTCTCTCTCTCTCTCTCTCGTTAATTTTCAATAACTCGTCATACAGTTTGGACACTGAATGCTTATGTCAAATACAATGTTGTCGATTTCTCATCTTCTCGTTATTGAAACCTTGTTATCGTACGGAGGATTCATCTGAAGATGGAGCACAGCTCACTACAAAAATGGCATGATTTGGCAAGCCTCCCATCCCCATAAAAAGAAACGTTCAGTGACTGGGACTGTGGGGGTACAAGGTCACCCTGGCTGACAGCGTTCTGTCAGGGAATTGATAATTCAATTGTACGGATTTCCGGGGACCGCAGACCCCGTAAAGTCAGTTCATGGGTGAAAACACATCGCCAGGGAAGGTGGTGGAAGGTACCGACCGCTGGAGCTATTTCTCATGTGGAAAAAGTGGTGAAGGTACCGACGGCTGGAGCTATTTCTCATGTGGAAAGTGGTGGAAGGTACCGACCGCTGAAGCTATTTCTCATGTGGAAAGTGGTGGAAGGTACCGACCGCTGAAGCTATTTCTCATGTGGTCTTTGTAGGACGCCGTGGACAACATCACAAATGGGCGATTACATGACTACAAATGTTTAATATCCCATGAAAAACATTCCGCCATAATCATTTATTAATCTGTCAACAGTAACTATATAAACGGTGCTCACGTGCAGTGGACATTTGAAATCTAACGGTTTTCGCCCTTGGGCCACATTCTATCGTCCTACAAAGTTCCGTTAAAATCGGTTTTGTAGTGTTTGGGGAACCTTGCTGACAGACTAACAAACCAGCAAGAGGACGTGGGTGAAAATACACCGTCATTGTGGAGATACAGCAGACACATCCACCGACTGACTCACAGAATGTGATGAGCAGGAGCTCATTTAGTACCTCTGCATCGTTCAAATCATCATGACATCAAAATGTCCCTAGGATACTTTACTGGCCGGGCGAGTACTATCCCGTGACACCGGCCCACAAAAAGATTATGCATTGAGAGAAGTTAACTGGCGTTCTGAGCACAGGGGAAACTGCGGGAGCCGATATCTCCGTAAGTCCAGGAAACTGTGTTGTCTTCTGCCCGTTTGGTGGGAAAATCCCGACTTCAAAGCTCCCAGTATTCCAGTGGAGACAGGGACTTGTGAGGATTCCCAAGTAGCTCCAGTATTGATGTCGGCATTTGGCAGGTAAGTACAGACGGCCCTGAAGGGGCGATCCGGGGATCCAGTGATTTTCAAAATCATGCCTGAGCGTTAAGAAAGCCGTGAAATCGGGGTTCAGAGCCGGACTGCAAAAGATATGTAGTTTTAAGCCACGACTGGTTTGGGGGGGAAGAACTGGAGAGAGAGAGAGAGAGAGAGAGAGAGAGAGAGAGAGAGAGAGAGAGAGAGAGAGAGAGAGAGAGAGAGAGAGAGAGAGAGAGAGAGAGGGGGGGGGGGGGAAGGACGGCGGTAGGGGGGGGGGGGGGCTACTCCTGACAGTGTAAAAATGCTAACTGGGCACAGGAGTGATGTTATGAAAAGCTCTCGAACACATCCTTAGTCCCTCGGTATACAGGTAATCCAAAGATATCAGCCCGGAAGTTCTAGAGTACAGCTGCTCTGATCGTTGTCGTCGTCGTCGTCGTCGTCGTCCTCCTCCTCCTCCTCCTCCTCATCAGCATCATCATCATCATCATTCTCTCAGCACTAACAGCATCATCATCACAGCGTCTTCGTCGTTATTGGTAGTGTTGTTAATTCGAACCGTTTGTTTCAGTCTTAGAATCACTTAATAATACTCCTTATAAACACTGCAGTAACTGGCACAGGTGCCTGCTGACACTATTTACTAATATCATCATCATCATCATCATCATCATCATCATCATCATCATCATCATCACCACCACCATCATCATCATCATCATCATCATCATCATCATCATCATCATCATCGCCATCATCATCGTAATCATTATTAGTCATCATCATCATCATCATCATCATCATATCATCATCATCATCATCACTGTCGACGTCCACACAGTTATTATAATCTTATGCCAGCTGTTGGCTGGAAATATGGAGGACTAAACACCAACTGCGCGCAAGCATTCCAGAAAAAGCACATCGTTATGGACACCATTGTTACTGTCGTAATCATCATCACCTTCGTCGTCATTACAGTTTACACGAGTTGTTGGATAGAAGTCCTTATGACTCATCACTAACTCTGCAGTGAGCCGCACATCAAGGAGACAGTTATCATCATTATTACTGCCAGTAACAAATGCATGAAATGGAAATATGAAATCCCTAGCGAAAACAAAACACTCGACTTTATTAATCAAGATCTCTAATGGTCTGACGAGAGAACATCCCCTGGATGAAGAGAGAGAGAGAGAGAGAGAGAGAGAGAGAGAGAGAGAGAGAGAGAGAGAGAGAGAGAGAGAGATAAGGGAAAAGAGAGAAGTGGGGTAGAGAGAGAGGAGAGGGGAGAGAGAGAGAGAGAGAGAGAGAGAGAGAGAGAGAGAGGGAAGGAGGGAGGGAGAGAGAGAAAACAGAAAGAGAAAGGGGGTGGGTGGGGGGGGGTGGGAGTGGGACGGAGCGAGAGAGGGAGATGGAGCGAGGGATGGTGAAAAAAGGAGAGACGGACAGACAAAGAAAGAAGCACACGCGCGCTAGCACACACGCACACGCACACACACACGCACGCACACACACACACACACACACACACACACACACACACACACACACACACACGCACGCACGCAAGCACGCACGATCCACGGAAGGAAAAAGCCAGTATTGAAACCCAGCAGAACCTAACATGCAAATGCTGGCTATTCAATTTGATGGTCAGATAAAACCAGCCGGAAGGCGGACGGCTTGAGCCGGTTGTTGCGCTGTTTATTTTCTGTCAGAGCGGAATCCGTGCCCCGTAATTCAATCAGCCCGCCTCCGGGGAACAACGTCGCTACAATCGAATGCTGTACTCTTTTTTTTTTTATCATAGTAATCGATTTACATCATCATTGTTACAATCATCATTATTGTTTATTATTACAAAAAAATCCCCCCCCCCTCCCTCCCTCAAAACCAGCTACCCATTCTCTCCTTATTCTCCCAAAGTACATGTTTACTCTGCTTTGATTTATCAGCGATACAGCAATATTAATGAGTCAATAAGGCGTGCACTAATGTCGCACACTTCAGCCCAGGAGGCGGTGCCGTCAGATTTTTTTTGGTTCTTCCTTCGCTCTGTGTCAGGGAAAGAATGAAAGAGTACATTACGAAACGGTAAAATGCCAACTTTCAGTTATTCTTACAAAATACGTAGTCAGAATATTTTTTTTTTTTTTTTGTAGGATAACTGACATTTCGAGGCAGAGGTTGAAAACTAGGCTAACACTGGATTGAAAAAGAAGTGGTGGTATAGAGTTTAATGGCTTGTTTTCTTTTCTCTCTTTGTTTCTTTTCTCTCTCTTCTCTCTCTCTCTCTCTCTCTCTCTCTCTCTCTCTCTCTCTCTCTCTCTCTCTGCCCCCCCCCCCCCCCCCCCCCCCTCGGGATTATTTTACTGTTTTCAGCCATATCTATTTCCCGACAAAGAATCCCCTCCCAGTTCCGAGCACTTACCTTAAAGGACTTCTCAGGGTTATTCTTAGATTCCACTGTATAGCTAAATGTAATGTTCATATCAATATCACTTCCTCATGCATCATCGTCATCCACATATAAGAAGAATATGCACCTAGCTGATAAACGTACATCTCCAGAACCTCTGAACTTCTTTGTTATTTCAAATCTGGTGACCATGATCTTCAGTCCATTCATATCAACAATTGGTTTTAAGCTAATTTTTAAGCCCCCTCCCCCCCCCCCCCCGCGCCATAAACTCTCTTCTTCTGATGAAAATGTTAATCGCTGATATGTGTGACTTTTTTAATTTGGCTCTGTGAATTTTACATACCGTACTTTTACAATGCTGAACAACACAGTGTAGCGAGCAAGGCCGAAGGGGGAAGTTTCATGACAATAGACGACACAGTTTCTCCACTGTGACACACTTCAATCGCCGCCAAATTCAACGGGAAGCAATCATCCTGTCGCAGGTTGACGAACTGTCTGTCCTACCAAGTCATTTCATTGCTATTCATTGCCTAGATTTGTGATGGCTCTCTCTCCCAATCGCAGGTTCATTGTCAGGGTATGATGTGGCCGACATGTGACACTTGCATACGTTCACTGGACGACAGAGCTTCACGGGTTGTCCATGCAAAAGCCTTGCCTGGCTGGTCCATGACGTCAGCTGGTCAGAGCGCCGTGATGATAATGCAGATGGCGTTGATCTGGAATCACATTGCTGCTACAAATTTTCGAATGTGTAAAAAGAAAAGATGAAAGAAAATATAACGTTTTTTTTTTTTATTTTGAAAGACGAAAACACCCCCCCCCCCCCCCCCCCCCCCCCCCCCCCCCCCCCCCCCCACACACACACACACACACAGTAGGGAAAATGAAAATAAAAGACGAAGGGAAAATAATATGACAGTTTCTTTTCTGGAACTGTTATTCTTTAAAAAAAAAAATCTCATCTTATTGAAGCCCCCGCCCCTACCCTCCTCATCCCAATCTTTCTTTTGTTGTTCCACTTTCCCCACTTCATACAATGTACACAATTTGAAAATTACATGAGTGCCATGTACTTTTACAGTCACTGCGTAATTTTACATTCTCAGCAGAACGTACAGTGTGCGGGGCTTTAGACAGTGCACGTGGTCTCTGACGTCGGGACACAAGTTCCACTTGCTTTTCTTTCTTTTATCCACTCGGCTTGCTTCCCGATCTCATGCAATTTGTACCAAGCGGCGAGGGGTTCAGTCCCCTGTTTTTCCTATAATGAGCACGGGTAACGCTGGAAACTGTCATTAGTAGTGCTATATTACTGTTACTATAATTGCTATTACTCTCACCATCATCCATTGTGCAGCTGTCCCTCTTCGAAGCCGGACAATATCTGATGTCCTGTCTGTTCTTATGTCATTTAGCATAACAACTCAAGAGTGGTCGGACTACATCTACGACCAAATATGTTTTGAGATCTTTAGCTTCAAAGCTGACAAAATGCATTAGGAAAAAAAAACTGTTTGCAAACGACACAGTCTCCAGGATGGAAGGCAATGTCAATAATCATTTGAACTGTATGCCCCAAACCTTCTGTTTTCCTCTCAGTCTAGTTAAGATAGACTATCAGTTTGGTCTGTGTCTGGTTTGTTTTAAGTCAGGTTTTGAGTGACGCAAAGAGAATTGAATGTGGACCTGTATTGGTCACAGCAGGATGCCGTCAGCTTTGCTTTTGTGTTCCCGTTGCAGTTGCACCTTCAGCTACTCTGTTTTCGAATGAATTATATATATATATATATATATATATATATATATATATATATATATATATATATATATATATATATATATATATATTCAGACGAAGAACTCAACAACAATCGCGTTGGATATTTTCCAATATTTCGACCTCTTTTGGTCTTCTTCAAGGGACTTTAATGACCGAACAGCATGTAGCAGCCTCCGTTCACACTTTAAAAAAAAAAAGAAGAATATATATATATATATATATATATATATATATATATATATATATATATAGAGAGAGAGAGAGAGAGAGAGAGAGAGAGAGAGAGATACACAGATATATACACAGACAGACAGACAGATACTTTATGAACTCTGTTCAACTTCCGTTTATCTCACTTTTTTGCCGGCGCTTTCTTTCGCTACATCAATTACCATTTCTTTCGGCTCTATTTTGTATCTGTTACCGAGTTATGTCGAAGCTGTGCGCAGCTTTTCCACACTTTTGACGCGCAATAGCAGCTCTGTTTACTGTTGTACGGGCTGAGACAAAACTACACCCCCCCCCCCCCCCCCCCCCCCCCCCCCAGCACAAGCCGTAGCTGTATAATAAAAATAATAGTGAATACTTATATAGCGCCTAGTCTCGGCTGGAGACCAAGCTCTAAGCGCTTTACAATCCACACTCGTTTACACCACGGGCTGCCTACCTGGTAGTGCCGACTGAAGAGCTGCCAGCTGGCGCTTCATTCAGTTCTTTTCCCGTGTCATCCTGTCAATATCGCTCAATATCGTTCACTCGATTTCCTAACTTGCTTCATTCTTTCAATTTCTCACGCAGGGTGCATACTATGTGTAACGTGTCATCCATACCAACGGCCAAACTGGCCTTCTCTTCCGAAAGTTGGTGATGGGATTTTACGTGTGTGCAAGATATTATGCGTGCGTTCACACACGGAACCTCGGTTTATAGTCTCATTCGAAGGACTGTATGGGGAATGGAGTAAGAACTAATGTTAACTCCGAAGGAAAAATCCCCCCTCCCGGCGGAGGAGATTCGAACCCGCAACCCTTGGATTACGAGTCCGGCGCTCTACCAACTGAGCTATTCCGGCCCCCTGTATCTGGATGTAATGTGGGCTAATGACGAGAAAATGGGGAGGCAGATAAGGTATGCAAGGCTTCGAAGGGACGGATCGTATAGGAAGCATGTTAAGGAGATCAGGGAGAAAGTCTGGACTTAGCTGCCCCCCCCCCCCCCCCCCCCCCCCCCCCCCCCCCCAATTGCAAAGAGCGCAAATAAGCAGTAACAAGCAAAGAAGGCAAAAAAAAAAAAAAAACGCGAGAAGTATGGCAAGAAAAGAACCTTACATTTCTTTCTGAAGATATCAATGCATTAAAGAGTGAAAGGAATGAAGGATGTATGGGGAAGAGGAGGGGGGTGGGGGGGTGGCTAAGGAATCAAGTTAAAACGACTCCCCCCCAAGAACGAAACCTATTCTCGTTCTGAGCTCTGAAGACGCTACTGATCAACTGAATCGAGAGTCACACAAGAAGCTGCCCTCGTTTTATAAGAAAATAATTTGTCTACAGTTGCAACACGACCTTCGGTAAAGGAGGACTGATGGCGCCTGGAGATGGCCATTACGATTCGGACTCCAGTTCCTAATACCAGCCCAGCGTTCTCAGTCTGCAGATAATTACAAGCTCTTTGAGCTCTCCTTCTGTTTTCCACGGTGATCTCTCTCTCTCTCTCCCCCCTCTCTCTCTCTCTCTCTCTCTCTCTCTCTCTCCCTCCCTCCCCCTCTCTCTCTCTCTCATTCTGCTTTTTTTTTTTTCTCTCCCCCCCCCCCCCTTTTTCCCCCTAGGCTGGGTGGAAAAAAGCATGCGCAATTTGCTTATCTCATTACCCCTGGTTAAATAAAACTTCGTTCTTTCGTTCATTCTCTCTCTCTCTCTCTCTCTCTCTCTCTCTCTCTCTCTCTCTCTCGCTCTCTCTCTCTCTCTCTCTCTCTCTCTCTCTCATTCTGCTTTTTTTTCTCTCTTTTTTTCCCCCTTTTTTCCCCCAAGGCTGGGTGGAAAAAAGTATGCGCAATTTGCTTATCTCATTACCCCTGGTTAAATAAAACTTCGTTCATTCTTCTCTCTCTCTCTCTCTCTCTCTCTCTCTCTCTCTCTCTCTCTCTCAAACTCCCTCTCTCTCTCTCTGCTTTCCTCTCTCGCTCTCCTCCTCTGTCACTCTCTCTTCTCTCCTCTCTCTCTCTCACCCTCTCTCTCTCTCTCTCTCTCCTCTCTCTCTCTCTCTCTCTCTCTCTCTCTCCAGCACTTTCTCTTACCCCTTTCTCTCTCCCCTCTACATCTTCTTACCCTCCCTCCCTCTCTCTCTCTCCCTGTCCCCCCCCCCTCCTCCTCCTCCTCGTCCGTCCGCCTCCTCTTCTCTCATTCTCGCTTTACTCCTTCCTCCTCCACCACCCCTCTCTCTCCGTCACACCAAATCATTTCAAATCACTGTACATCATTATAAATACATTTGATATCTAGGTCCGTTTCCATTAAGCATGAAAGAACTAACGAATATGTACAAGCCTGTTAATTCATTTTCAAAGCGCTTAAAGTTAGGACCTGTTCTTGATGAGTATGATCCAGTGGACAGAGTCATGACGTGGAATGATTGGTCATTTACACCCCTTCATGAGGCGCAATGGATTGTTTCTGATTGAAATATCAGTATCTGCCTATCTCTGCCCTGCCTGTCTTTATCTGTACATCTTTCACTCTTCTGTGAGACTCACTGATTTGTGCTCTGTGCGTTTCTTAGTCGTCAAATACCTTTTTCAAAGTTACTTCTCTGGTAGGCGATGTGGATGATAACAAAAAGAGAGCATGAACTTGCTTTTTTAACATCCATGAAAGTACGGATATCTCTCTCTCTCTCTCTCTCTCTCCATCTCTCTCTCTCTCTCTCTCTCTCTCTCTCTCTCCTCTTCTCACTCTCTCTCTCTCTCTCTTTCTCTCTCCTCTCTCTCTCTCTCTCTCTCTCTCTCTCTCTCTCTCTCTCTCTCTCAACTCGTCTCTGAACATTGTTGAAGTGTGTTCTCCACATTGCGGCTGCAGTGATCACCTACCTGTTTGCCTTACTTGGTTCAGCACAAAAATTCCCAAGCCTGGACACAAAGTTATTACCTACAGGTCTTTTGCTAACTTTGATAAAGACGCGTTTCTTTTCGACTTAGCTCAGTCATCTTTATCAAACGTGTATCAGTTCACTGATCCTGATGAAGCATTTCAATTCTGGCACAAGTCATTTACTTATGTCTATGACAAGCATGCTCCCTTTATAACTAAAAGAGTAAAACATTCCCCCAAGCCTCCTTGGTTGACTGATGTCATCCAGGATGCGATCCGTGAAAGAGACATGCTGTTAAAAGCAAAACATTTTCAAGACTTCAAAAAAACAACGAAATAAAGTTACGGCAATGTTACGTTCAGCGAAAAAGAAATACTTCCGAGATCTCGTATCGGAAGGTTCTAATAATTCTAAGTCGATTTGGAAAGCTATTAACATTCTCACAAAAAAAGAAAGTCGATAAGATGTCTGCCTCTATTAAAGGGCTTTCAACTGATGATTTAAATCACCATTTTTCTAATATATATCTTCCTCAACCATAACAAATGATAGGTCCTCCTTAAATGATCTTGAGTTACTAAAAGAATTTTGTTATTCTAAACATATAACATCGGACGCTGTCGTTCCTCCTATTACGGTGTTTGACGTTTACGTTCATCTTACACATCTCAAGCAGACAGGCACACGTGGCCTTGATAATTTAGATGGTAAGATTCTTAAATCATGTGCTCCTATCATCACAGACTCTTTAACTTATTTGTACAATCTCTGCATTGACAAAAGCTATTTTCCTTATATTCTTAAGCAAGCCAAAATTGTTCCTATCTATAAATCTGGAGATGAAACTAATCCATCAAATTACAGACCCATTTCAATATTATCGGTCCTGTCGAAACCTTTGGAAAAACATGTCTATAAACATCTAATGTCACATGTTTCGGAGAACAATTTGCTTCATCCCAATCAATCAGGATTTAGAGAAAACCATTCATGCCACACTGCTTTAAACTAACCTCGTCGAGGATTGGCTCGTTAATATCAATGGTAACAAATTCACGGGAGTATTGTTCGTTGACTTTGCAAAAGCGTTCGACGTCATTGACCATAATTTGCTGCTGCTGCGTAAGCTAGCCTTATATAGACTTTCCGGCCAAACTCTTTCTCTTCTTACATCTTTTCTTTCCAACCGTCATCACAAGGTTTTCTTGGGTAACCAACAATCCAAATTTCAGACACAAAAAATTTGGTGTTCCCCAAGGATCTGTTCTTGGTCCTCTACTTTTTTCTCTCTATATTAATGATCTTCCCTTATACGTTACAGAAGGCGTATGTGAAATGTTTGCAGATGATACGTCTATTCATTCGAGCCATTCTAATTTGAAGCAATTATCCACGACTCTGCAGAACAATGTTAATAACTTAATTGATTGGACTGAGCTGAACCACATGTCTTTGAACGACCAAAAAACTAAATACATGATAATAACTTCGCGACAAAAACGGCAAAAAATAATAACCTTCAGTCTGCCTTCTATACACATAGGTAGTACAGTCATTCATGAAGTTGATACTCATAAAGTTTAGGTGTTACTATCGACAATAATCTTTCTTTCCTGGTACCCCATATCGATAGTTTATGCAAACGTATTTCCCAAAGGTTATTTCAACTTTCAAAAATTAAGAATTTCCTCGATGTTACAGCTCGAAAGAAATTCTTTCATGCATTTATTTCATCATCTATCGATTATGCGTCAACGCTCTATGATCAATCCAGTGCAAACGCATTAAGATATTTAAACAGGATCTATAAACGCTCTCTGAAATTAGTACTTTCAAAACCTACTAGTTTTGACGACTGAAGACTACTTAGCGCTGGAGATCCTTCCATTATCGTATAAACTACAGTTTAACAAAGCCGTTGTAATGTATCGAATAATGAACGGATTTGCTCCTTGTACACTAACCACACGATTTCCGCGAAATCAATCAAGATACACGAATAATATTGTAATGAGAAAAACCCAGAATTGATCTTTTTAAAACAAGCCTCGCCTATTCAGGAGGGGCCTTTTGGAACTCCTTACCAAATTACATGAAGGATAAGAAAAAACATCAGCTCGTTTAAATCAGCTTACAAAGCATTCCTCTTTCAGGCACTAAAAACTTAAAATAAAGTACACTACATATTTTAGATATGATATTCCTCTTCATGCCATATAATACGAAAGAAAGAATATAGAGAGACATTGTGACCATTGATATGTTCAAACAATACTGTACAGTTTGTTGATGTTGTTGTTGTCATTAGATCAATTCCTTCATGTGTGTGTGTGTGTGTGTGTGTGTGTGTGTGTGTGTGTGTGTGTGTGTGTGTGTGTGTGTGTGCGCGCGCGCTTGCACGATTTTGTCGTTTGCTTTTGTAGTATTAGTCTGTTACTTGTTATAGTTTGCAAGTTGACTAGTGTATTCACTTTTTAGTCTTGTTGTCATATTGACTTGTGTGTTGTCCAGGTGTTTTTTTTTTCTCTTTTTTTCCCAGGGGCTGGGTGGAAAAAAGCATGCGCAATTTGCTTATCTCATTAACCTGGTAAAATAAAATTTCGTTCGTTCGTTCGTTCGTTCGTTCTCTCTCTCTCTCTCTCTCTCCCTCTCTCTCTCTCTCTCTCTCTCTCTCTCTACGCCACCTATCCTCCCGTCTCTTCACTCTTCCACCTTTTTTTCAACACTGGCGTGAACTCTGCACAAGCACTCGTGAGTGAGTCAACACGCACTCCCACACACTTTCGAGTTTCTCTCTCTCTGTCTGTCTGTCTGTCTGTCTGTCTGTCTTTAAGTTTCTACTTACATAAACAGCAGTTACACCTGGCAATTGCGGTTTATACAGACAAGCTCACAAACAGTCAAACAGGATGTTCAAGAGCGAGTCTCTTTGCTCGCCCCCCATCCCTACCCCCCTCCCCACCGTCCACTTTCTCTCTCTCTCTCTCTTTCAAGTCTGCTTTTTCTCGGTTGTGGTGAAGAAACCTCTCAACTGTCTGTCTTTTTTTTTTTCTAGCTGTCTCTGCAATGTCAGCGCGCGCGCGCGACTCTCTCTCTCTCTCTCTCTGTGTGTGTGTGTGGTGTGTGTGTGTGTGTGTGTGTGTGTGTGTGTGTGTGTGTGTGTGTGTGGTGTGTGTGTTTGTGAGAGAGCGAGAGAGAGAGCCTGAGAGAGAGAGAGAGAGGAGAGAGAGAGCGGAGAGAGAGAGAGAGAGAGAGAGAGCCGAGGAGAGAGAGAGGAGAGAGAGGAGAGAGAGAGAGAGAGAGAACCAACGAACGAACCACAGAATCTTTTTAATGAGGGAAAAGGAGAAGCACGGTACAGGCTTTCCTTTCCTCTATAGATCTTGCTTCAATGAAGTAAAAAAAAAAAGAAAAAAGAAAAAAAAAAAGCGACTTCAAAAGTGAATGAAACTATCTAAAATAATGAAAAGAATACTAGACTGGAATACAAAATGCAATCCAGAGACAACGCAAGCAAATTTTCACAAAAAAGAACAACTTTGCAAAACACAAAAAAGTCAAAAAAAAAAAAAAAAAAAGGGGGGAAAGACGTCGATGAAAGGTGGAAGGGTGAAGAATATGTCGACAGAGGAGATAGAGAAGGGGGAAGGGAAGGAGCACACAATAAAATCACACACATCTAATGATTACTGCACTGAATCCATACACACAATTTGTGACATGGATGAAGAAGAAAAGTCAAACACACTATTATTTCTAGGCAACAGTGTTCAGAAAGATTGCATATGAGAAATAGCGTCTTTTGTAAACGCTCAGAATTGTATTTAGATTAAATGAAGACAATAGGCCATTCTACAAACAACCACCGGAGTATATGAGGCCAGGTTCAAAATGATCAATCCTTTGTAGGAGTACCGTAATCTGGCTGACATTGCGAATCAGGTTCGTTTCAGATTTATCGGTCAGAGTTGGTGGGGCATGGAAACTGCTTTGCAATAAGTGAGTTTCCATTTTAGAGGCAATATGTCGAAACGTTTATCGTCAGAGAGTTACGGTTGAAAATTTCAGGAGAATTAATTCAACAGCCCGTACATGAAGACTGAAGAGCAGTTTTAATATGTTATCACTGGCCAAATTCCATAGTATAGAAAAGTAATTTGAATGAGATTCAATATTCGAAGTAAAAAAAGAGTTTACGACAATGCTCGTCTAAGAAATGTTTCAGTTTTGAAAGCTGATGAATCTTTTGAGACAGAAGGTTGCTGAACATTGTGACATGATTGAAAAGAACATGACAAATTATCGTCTACAATTACACTACGAACCTTATGGCGATCATTTTTTCCTCAACTACCTCATTTCATACAAAGAGAAAGGGAGTCATCATAAAAACGATTTCGACACTTTCGCCGGGTGGTTATTTTCAAGTTTTTTTAGTTTACTGGGGATGGAGACATGTGTGATTGAGTTAACTACCCCCACATCCTCGCGCTCTTTCCCACCCCTCCCCTCCTTCCCTTCATCCCTCACCTCGGGTGATGACGAAGTTCTCCCCGCCACCTACGTAAGCCAGAGGGTCCAGGCTGAGGAAGAACTGGGCGTTTTTTTCACCTGCCGGCTGCTGACGTCGCCGTCCAGGTACACCTCCACCCGCTGACCCTGATGGACGATGGTCACGTTGTGCCACCTGCAGCAGACAAACAAGGCACCATGTCAGTCCGACTTCAGTGCTCCGTTCATGGAGTCCAGTTATTGAGGGTGTTGTGTGTTAGTGTTGGTGATTTTGTTGGCAAAGGGGTGTGCGAACGTACGCACACGCGCGTGACGTATGCGTGAGAGAGAGTGAGAGAGAGAGAGGATTGAGAGACGAGAGAGAGAGAGAGAGAGAGAGGAGAGAGAGCCGGAGAGGAGAGGAGAGAGAGAGAGAGAGAGGGGAGAGAGAGGAGAGAGAGAGAGGAGGAGAGCGAGAGAGAGAGGAGGAGAGAGAGAGAGGAGACGGAGTGGGGGGAGAGAGAGTTGAGGGGGAGAGAGAGAAAGAGACACCGAGCTGTCTTGGGGAAGAGACACACACACACACAACACCACACACACACACACACACACACACACAGAGAGAGAAGGAGAGAGATGAGAGAAGAGAGAGAGAGAGGAGAGAGCTACCTTGGTGGTATGTTGGTGCATATGTTTAAGTGCAGGGGGGTGTGAAGAAATAGGTGAGTGGAGCGTTTGAAAGCTGATCATTTTTCTTTGCTTTTTTTGTGTCGTAAACTACCCTCAGTTCAAACAGAGATAAAAAGCGTTTGAATATAATTATTATTATTACGATATTTCATTATATTATTGTCATTATTATTTGTTATGATTATCCATTTCATGACTGCTGCTGGGACTTAATCTCCTAAAATTCTTCAGACAAGGTAAGTCTGCGTGCTAGAGGCACCAGCCATTCCGCTTTAAAAAAACCACCTTCTGTTCATTAAACAAGCATGAGTATAATCACTGAAAAGTCCATACAGAACATACAAAATTCAAGCTTTCAAAAAGAGAAATATCGTCGCTCATTTGGCATCCTAGAGCCCACAAACACACACCGCCGCCTGGTTGTCAGAGTGCAGGCGAGCCAGAGAGAATTTCAATGACTGGAAACCGAGACTTCCTGGAGATAAAGTGCAGAAACGGCGAGGGAAGGCCAAAAGAAAACGAAACGTGACAGGTAGACAGACAATGGAAAAGGACAGACAGAAATGCCGTTCAAGAACAGAGTAAGACGCAGGGGATCATATTGTTACTGCAGGAATGTACAGAAGATGGGATGCAGTTCCAAGAATGAAAGATTACAGCTTACCCTCCCACCATCCCCACCTTCCTTCCCCACCAATACCCCCCCCCCCCCCACCATGCGCAGCATCAAATGAGACGGTCGGGGTGAAAGATGGAGGGTATTATTACAAAAAAAATCGTATGCTATCGACTCTCTCTCTCTCTCTCTCTCTGTCTCTCTACCTTTGTCTTGGTCTCTGTCTCTCTGTCCGTCTACCCGTCTGTCTCTCTCATATCCCCCTCCTCTCAAACCTGTCTCCGAGCTCCCCCCCGTCCTCTCCTCCACCCTGGAGACAACAGCACACATTGCCCTCTGCGGTGCCTTGGGGGAAATCATCTTCTCTTCTATAGCAGCCAGGCTGACAAAACCTCTCGTTGGAAATGATTACTTGGATGTGTCAGTCCACAAAGAATGCGTCCCAGGAGTGTCTGGCAGTGCAGAACATGCAACAGAATGTTGGAATCAATTCGCAGAGGTAAGGCAGACAAACGGGACATCCAAATGGCGTGGCTCGACCTGGCGAAATCATAGGGATTAGTTCCACAGAAGATCATCAAGCTGGCTCTCGAGATGTATTATGTTGTGAAGAACATCCGGAAAAGGTTGAAGAAGTGTTTCCATGGCTTCTTAATGAGATCCTGCTGGAAAGGGACTGGATACAAGAGACTGGACACATCTGGAAGTTGGCGTAGCATTGAGCTGTGCAACTTCTCCGACACTGCATTGGTAATGGAGGCCATCTTGAAAGCGGCAATGAACTGTATAGGCTCATTAGATTCAGGAACGGACGCTTAATGCCTGGTGTCAACAGAAATTAAGTGGTGGTCAAAGGCAAAAGGAAAAGCAAAGGATATATGATAATGCTGGTGTTGAAAAGGAAAGGATGCCAAGAGAATTCAGAACGCAGTTCAGCAAGGCCAATAGGAGCAATGGACTACGTGTGAATATGAGGCATGGAACCTCGTAGAATCAGTTCATTCTCAATCTATGCTATGACCTCCTGTCCTCGAATTAAAACACAGTGAAGTAGGAGAAATCAGATGATTTCTGCTCATCCACTTTGTTAGGCCGAACCAATAGTGAAACATGTTGTAAGTGCAAGCACAGCAGCGCTAACCCAGGGAAGGTAAACATGGAGACACAATCAAGTGTCTAAGACAGCTGCACACATGGTTAGCACTATCAAAGTGACCCTGCGCCACAAGACGCTCCAGCGGCAAGAGGTGATACACCATGGTCTGAGGACGTAATGACATCAAGAATATGGTAGCGGGATGTGGATGACTGTGGGTACACGGCACACAAGCGGGAGCAGGAGGTCATCCACCAAGGACCTCATGAAACAGCTCGCTGACAAGAACCTTACAGGCCATGGCAGAGACAGCTGAAATAAGTTTCCACCTGGATCTGACCCAGAGGAACGAAAGTGAACTTTAGAAGGCCTAAATTTCCCGATTTACAGCATGTGTCCGATTGCGACGTGGTCAAGACATTCGTCAAAAAAGGCGATACCTTGAGACGCGCACTCAACCCAATTATGCGTGTTTCGAATCATCAGCACCGAGAACAAAAAAAAATCTCAGAAGTGATTCTTGGATTCGTGACGTGGATGCTGCCTGCTCCCCATAGAGTGCAAGACGTTTCAGGACCAGGGCACTCGTCTGAGGGGAAGGATGAGGAGGAGTTTCTTCGCTGAAGGCCTAATGCTGTCACGCTCTCCCAAAGGTTTCTTGTAATTACACCACATTCATGCCTAAGCAAACGCGAATGGGATTGGTGTTAAGAGTTGTAATGGAACCTGCGTGCTTAGGCTTCCTCAACAAAATCTTTGACAGACATTTTAGCGCCACCCATCTCCTCATCACTCCTCACTTCTCCTCTACACACACACACACCACACACACACACACACACACACACACACACACACACCACACACACCACACACACAGTTTTCCTCACACCAGTTCCTCTCCCAGCCACCCACATCATCACTACATTTTCCATCAAGGCATTTTTAAAGTCATTTCCAGCCCACATATACACCCTAAAGAAAAGTAAAGAGACACTGCCGCCATCACAACAGCAATGGCAGCATCAACACCATTGCAATTAGCATCAGAGTTTACATCAAAACACAACACACACACACACACACACACACACACACACACACACACACACACCACACACTCTCTCTCTCTCTCTCGTCTCTCTCTCTCTCTCTCTCTCTCTCATAATTCTAAACCCAAAGAAAACCGTGCTGAAAATTGATACGCTCACGCACGACAGACTTTAAGAAACCGTAAAAAGGCAGGATAAAGGAACGGGTGGAAATTCCGACGGTGGAATGACAGTAGAGAC
>JADBJO010000041.1:1193550-1196050 GCA_016801955.1 Conus betulinus | reverse complement strand
CTGCCACTGTATTTGTAAATGTCTATTTGAGCACAGTATAAGCCTAGGGCTTGTTGTTGCTCATTTGTCCTGACAATTATGAAGGCATTCTGTTTACTTGTTTCAGAAATAAAAGTTATTTAAACAATACAGCAAAAGCGGAACCTTTTAATAGACTGAAAGGAAATCTGAAATGAGGCAGGGAACAGTCAACAGTAATCAAAGAACAAGCAGGGTAATTCTTGCCCCCTTGATGAAATGAATAGACGCCCACAGAACAAAGAAAGAGACCTCACTATGTTTGTTCTGTGTGCTCTCTCTCTCGTCATTCCTGTTAGGTGATCGGCTGTCGTATGCAGCATTCGTTTGGAGTTAATGGGAGTCTGTTTATTTAATCAAGGGAGCAAGAGTTACCCTACTTGTTCTTTAATGACTTTTAGTAGATAGTTTCCCTTTTCACACATTGGGACATATCTTACATGTTAAGTCAAACTGTCTTGCAAAAGGGAAGGGAGAACATTTTGTTGGTCTGGTGTTCTGTGAAGTGAACATCTTAATTCACACGGGAAATGTATAACCCTGGACAGATCCGCAACCGTTCCCTCACCACTTCCTCTCGCTGAGTCTGTATAATCCCCCCCCCCCCCACCCCCCACCGCTTGCCCTCCCGAAAAAACGACACCAACGCTCTTGCTATATAAAAAAAAAAAAAAAAAAAAAAAAAAAAAAAAAAAAGAAAAAAAAAAAACAGTACAAATATGCTACTATTACTGTAGACCCCGTGACAACGACCTACAGCAATCCTTGCACGCTAGGCCTTTAAAGGGAGGGAATCGTGGTTGGGTGACAGATCTAACGTAAACAAAGACAAATCTGCTCGTGGAAAACACGTCTTAAATGGATGCCAGTCTTCATCAGGAGGGAAATTCAGTATATGCAGAGAGAAAATTGTTTCAGAGAAACAAATCCTTGACAACGAGTGTCTGGTAGAACGTTAATCTGTACAAATGCGAAAGAAAAAAATATTCATTTAGAAAAAACAAAACTTCCGACGGAAGGAACGTTTTCTTGAAAAAATCAAGATGTAGACAAAAGCTTTTTTGCAGATAAAGGTCTGTAAAGTATGGGCCTTTTTAGGTGGTGGTAGTTCAAAATGTCTAGAAAAGCCTTTAAAAGGGAAAAAAAGTCAGACAAAAGTCTGCGAAGCGAGTGATTTTTACTGGAAGCTTAGCATTCTAATAAAAAGACAGAAATATTCCAGAAGACTTAAGACAAAAGGAGGAAACGTGCACCTAGTCTTGCCCAAAACTTAGGGAGGAACCCTGGGCTTTAAGGACAGGTGGTCCTCTTCGGACGCCCGTTATCTACATACTATCATTGTTGTAATTTCGGTGTTACATTTTTTTTTTTTCTTGTCTCTGAACCACATTTTCGGCAAGCAGCTTTTGTGAACCTACTAGGCTGTGATTTTCTTCCTTGGTAACCGAACCAGAGGGTATTTCCTTTTTCCTTCTGTCTCGTTTCTTTACAAGAAGTCTGAGTGAGAGCTGTTTGTGTCTGTTTTTTAGCAGAATTCTTTTTCGGGGAAACGTCTAAACACAATAAACTCTATTTAGAATATTATCCGAAATCGAAAGGCATGGGGTGTTAGAGTCTGCACATAGCAGCATCTCCGTAAAGAAAGCCTCCACTAACATGGCTGTCACTCACAGCCATGGGAATCGATCCGGATCCTGTGACGACGCGGTCAGTTGCCTGTCCTACTGCACCCAACCAGGCCCATGAACGTTTCGCAAGTTGTTGGCACGTGGGACACCAAACCTCAGTCAGTCGCTCACTCATACCCCACCCCTCGCCAACAATCCTCGACACAAGGCGCGCGTCATTCATCAAGGCAGAGCCCGGCAACCTTTGCTAGTAAGTTGTATTAAGCGCCAGACTGCTCTCAGGCCGGTCACTCCAGTGAATCGATATCTGTCTGCCGTGAAATATAGATCCCCCCCCCATCCCCCCCCCGCTCGTCACCCCCCACCCCCCATCGGATTCACCAAACCATCCCCCCCCCCCCCCCCCCTCGGTCGAATTCACCATCCCCCCCTTCCCCTTTTCCTCCTCCACTTCCCAACGACAATCAAGCCTAACCCGCGATACAGCCTTGTCTGGCTGTCTAGTCGGGCCTGTCTAGGAGTGCACACTGCCTTGAAGCTACGGGGGTACGGGAGGTAATGGAAAGGTCCTGCGGACCACGAAGGGCATTCTTGGAGCTGAAATGTGTTTTGAATCGAAGCTTTTGTACACTATGAAACCCAGCACGAAAGGATTCCGGACAAACAGATGTGGACCCACAACTCAAAGATTGGGTGCGAAAGATGACAAATCTCACATTTTATATGTATCGCGCCAGACCGGGGGGGTGAGAGAAGAGAGAGAGAGAGAAGAGAGATAGGCGGTGTGTGTGTGGTGTGTGTGTGTGGGTGTGGTGGGTGGGTGGTGTGAGAGGAGAGCGCGCGCGCGCGCGAGC
>JADBJO010000041.1:1161343-1177860 GCA_016801955.1 Conus betulinus | reverse complement strand
CAGAACATTTTATTTGACAGGCCACAGGCCCATATCAAAGTGAGAGTGAACATGGTCAAAAATAATCAGTACAAGCCACTCAGCTGAAAGGTGTTCAAAGTTAATAATGAAGACATTCATGAAGCAACTGCAGCATTAATTGCTTCGTTTCTAATGGCCATTGCTCTATAAATGAAATTATTAACACTCATAATAGTGGTCTCAATAGAACAGACTAGCAACATGGACATTTTGAATAGAGAAGGGTGTTTGTAATATTTAGCTGCAATCAACTCGAGGCGCAACTTATCGGACAGAGAGAGAGAGAGAGAGAGAGAGAGAGAGAGAGAGAGAGAGAGAGAGAGAGAGAGAGAGAGAGAGAGAGAGAGAGATTTCGTAAATGGCGGAAAGGAATGAAAATAAACTGGCTAGTTTACACAACCTGCCCTCAAGAAATGGGAACAACATATCACCCCTTTCATAATAAAAAAAGCGTGCACTTCTAACAACATATTTTTCCCAAGTACACTGAGGGTATTGAGAAATATTTTCAAGAGGGAAGCAAACGCATAAAATCGACAAGAAAAGAATGAAAAGAAAGAAAATAAATTTGAAAGACTTGCATTGTGGAATACCGCGGATACCCCAGTTCCATCATCAATGCAGCACTCCGCTGCACCGTAGCTGTATCCAGAACATCTGCTCTGGAAACCCAGCACCCAACCAAGACAGACAGACCCACAACCTACCTCCTCTACCACCCACAAACCCTTCCCATCTGTAGGATCCTCAAATCCATTGGCACATTGTACATAACCCACAAGCCCGCCTTCCATACCAAACCATGATCACGTTCAAACGTGACAAAAACCTAAACGACCTTCTCGTGCGGTCCAATTTGAACAGAACCTCCACAGCTACACCACCAGGTACTCACCCCTGCTCAAAACCCAACTGCAAAATCTGCCCCCTCGCCAAACCAGACACACCATCTTACAGGGCCCCAAAGACTCCTTCACAATCAAACGCACATTCTCATGTCAGAGCCGCAACATTATATATGCCATCCACTGCCAGCTGTGTGGCAAGATCTACATAGGTGAAACATCACGGACACTTGAGACACGCACCTCTGAAACCCTGGCTGATATCCGCCACCACCGACCCAAACCCTTCGCCTTACATTTCAACCACACCCAACACAACATCAACCATGTCAAAGTCTTGGCACTCTGGCAGTCAAAGGGTGACAGCTTTGAACGCACAACTCAAGAATCCCATCTCATTGCCAAACTGGGCACACTACACCCCCAAGGCATCAATATCCAACAATAACCTAACACACATACCCAGCACTTCAACACCAGTTGGCAATACTCTTCCACCACACACACACACACACACACACACACACACACACACACACACACACACACACACACACACACGCACACATATACTCACAACACCACCTTATCCCCTTTACTCACTTGCATACAGAAGTTACAGCCACCCTCCATCTATTTAATCTTAATTTTGTTTAATTTTCCCCTTACATTGAATTTACACACACACACGCACGCACGCGCACGCGCGCGCACGCACGCAGGCACGCAGGCACGCACACACACACACACACACACACACACACACACACACATATATATATATATACATATATATATATATATATATATATATATATATATATATATATATATAAATTTTTTTTCTCTCTCTCTTCTTATTTATTTATCAATATATTTTATTTTATTTATTTTACTTCAATTAATTTATTTCATTTTATTTTGTTTATTTACTCACACACACACACACACACACACATACACTCACACACACACAGACACGCACGTACACACACACACACACACACACACACACACACACACACACACACACCCCCATCACCCCCAAACCCCTTGCTTCCCACTTCATATTAAATTTACAGCCACCTCCCTTCACATTTCGCTTTCCACCACACCCCATGTCCTATACCAATCCACTGCCTACCCTTTGATCTATCACGAACCCCCCCCCCCCCCCCCTCCCCCCACACATATTCCCCCTTCCCCTCCCCCAAAACCCCTATGAGATGGGTAGGCCAAGTAGTTGACCCTCCCACCTCCAGCCCCCCCCCCCCCTCTAACATCCCCGCTCTTTCCCCTCACCCCCATATCACCAGCATCCTAACACAACTACATGATTACACCTGTCCGCCACTGCAACAGCAACCCACTATATATTCCACAAAATCACACCCACACCCACACCACATTAACTTGCAGCGCCCCCTACCCCCCCCCCCCCCCCCCCCTCTTTTTTTCCCCCAATGACCACTTACTTTCCTTGTCCACGTTATGTTCCCCCTATGTACAAGTATACTAAGGGGCTTGTGTCTCCCCTCTCCCCTCTACATATAGGTATGCTTGAATGTATGTACATGTATTTGTCGGGTGTGTGTGTGCGTGTGTGTGTATGTGTGTGTGTGTGTGTGTGTGTGTGTGTGTGTGTGTGTGTGTGTGTGTGTGTGTGTGTGTGTGTGTGTGTGTGTGTGTGTGTTTTTAAAAAAAATATATATATATATACACAGATTCCCATATATGACCACTATCATTATTACCACCACTCATAAGATGTCCTGTGTATGTCAATCTTTTTGGGGGGTATATGTGTATGTGTGTGTGTGTGTGTGTGTGTGTGTGTGTGTGTGTGTGTGTGTGTGTGTGTGTGTGTGTGTGTGTGTGTGTGTGTGTGTGTGTGTGTGTGTGTGTGTGTGTGTGTGTGTGTGTGTGTGTGTGTGTGTGTGTGTGTGTGTGTGTGTGTGTGTTTGTGTGTGGATGTGCCTGTGTACGTATGTACCTGTGTGTGTGTGTACACATGTGTGTGCGTGCGTGTATCATGCATGCGCGTGTGTGTGAGACGGTGATGATTTCATCTATGACAACCATCACCATCAATCAGTCATTGATCACTCCCCCCCCCCCCCCGTACTCCCCCCCCCCCCCCCCCCCCCCCCCCCTACCCCCCCCCCCCCCCCCCCCCCAAAAAGTTTTTTTTAACCCAACTGGCATTATCATGCCAATGCTATCACGTTATTTCACTTATGGCAATGATCAACATCCTATAGCACTGTTTGTCCCACTTAACAATGACCAATTATCCATGAATCATCAATTTTTATTCCTTTTTTTTTTCCACCCCCAACCGGCATTACTACACCAATGCCACCAAATTATTTCATTAATGACAATGGTCACCACCGTATAGTACTATAGATCTCATCTCAATGATCAACATCAATCAGTCATTGATCATTTCCTTATTCCCCCCACTGGCATTATCATACTTGCCAATACACTTTCCCACTTTTACAGAAATGACCATCGTCCTACACTACTGTGGATCGTATCTACACCTTGAACATGATCATCATCCACCCATCTTTGAACACCTCCCCCATTCCCCCACCGGCCTTTTACACCAATGCCACAACATCATCCTACTTATACAACAATTATCATCATCCTACAGTACTGTTTATCTCAAATGATCCATGATCATCACCCACCAGTCATCTACCCCTACCGCCCTCCACCCTCTTTCTCAACCTGCAATATTATACTAATGTCACCTTACTATTCCACTTACCACAATGACCCATCATTCTACAGTACTATTGATCTCACCCCTGCCAATGAACATCACCCACAGGTCATTGATATTTTCCTTTATCCCCCCAACTTGCACCATTACACCATCACCACTTCATTTTTCCACTTATATAACAATAATCATCATCCTATGGTACTACTGATCTAAGATGATTACCATTTATCAGTCACTGAAAATACTCCCATCCAGTGAACACCTTCATACTGCACTATACATGGAAATGAAGAAGCTGACCAATTGACAAAGGAAGGAGGACAGCAGCCCCAACTGTAAAAGGTAGCCTCCTTGGAATAAATCAAAAGTATATCCAAGGAGACAAATAGGAAGATGACTTGAGCAGCACCCAGACTTCAAAAAGAGGGATGCATACTACCGGATGCCCAGATCAGACCAAGTGAACATTGTGAGACAGAGAGGATAGGGCTCTCCAGACTTTAACATCACACAGGTCCACTATATTCCACACCTGTGAGTCTTCAAATTATCAATGCAGTACAGCCCCAGAGACAGCGGAACATTCTCAGCTAAACCCAAAGTAGAAACCTAGCCTGCCAACTCACCAGTGAGTGCAAAACCTCACTGACCACTGGAGGGTCTTCACCATACGGCAGCCTCCGTCAGTACCTCCCAGGACTCCTACCTAAGTAAACGAAGAAGAAGACCATCATTGTGAGACTGAGAACAGGGCACTCCAGACTGTGACATCACATCTCCACAATATTCCACACTGGCCAGTCTTCAATTTATCCATGCAGCCCCAGTGACAGCGGAAACATTCCCAACAACACTAAAAGTAGAAACCTAGCCTGCCAACACACCGATGAGTGCAAAACTTTGCTGACCACTGGAGGGCCTTCACCATACAGCAGCCTTTGCCAGTACCTCCAGGATTCCTGCCTAAGTGGACGGAGAAGAAGACCTTCCTACAGTATTGTTGATCTCACGTGATCATCACCCATCAGTGATTGATTAATGATATATTTTTTAAAAATGAGTACACACACACACACACACACACACACACACACACACACACACACACACACACACATACACACATACATATATATATATATATATATATATATATATATATATATATGTGTGTGTGTGTGTGTGTGTGTGTGTGTGTGTGTGTGTGTGTGTGTGTGTGTGTGTGTGTGTAACACATGATACCCTGTTTTTTGCATTGATCATTGCTATCTTTTCTCAACCAACATCAGCATATTAATGCCAACACATTATTTCATCTGTTACAATGAACATCATCCCACAGCATTGTTTACTTTTACAACAACACTATTTGTATGAACCTCCCCCAACCTCCCACACCCATCCCCCACCCCATAGTGGATGGAGATATATGAGCTCTCCTTCTCTTCCCCCCCCCCCCCCCCCCCACACTTACCCTCCTTCCCACCCGCCCACCCACCCCCTTTTTTTCCAAACCTCCCCCCCTATTAACATTACCGACACAACGACCCACGCATAACTACTACCACCCTCCTTCATCACCCAGCGAAATCATTTATCTATTTTATTCACTTAATTTTTTTTCTTTTTTTAAATTACATTTACTTTCATATTATTTATCTACTTATTTATTACAATTACTACCACTACCATTATTATCATTACTATCCCATCTATCTATCTATCTATGTAGAAATTTTTTTTTATATATATAAATCCCCCCCCCCCCCCCCCCCCCCCCATACACACATACTTAGCATTATTATCAATCCACCTTAACCACAACCGTCACAAATATATCACACCACCCACCCCACTAAACTAGCTACACAACCCCATCGTTTCACTCTCCCCCCCCCCCCATGACCCCCCCCCTCCTCCCTCTTTTCCTCTCCCATAATCCCCTCTGTCGTTCCCGTCTGGCGGCCATTCTTCCTACCACATGGAACAGATAAGTCTCTCTTCGTTCTTTGTTTGTACTGTCCTAAATGTTAAATGTGATCTGTTTTTCTGCCTGAAGAAGACCCAAGAGGTCGAAATGCATCGTGTCTTGTCCTGGGCTTTGTTTGTCAATGTCCTTGGCGGTAACTAGCCCCCTCTCTTTCTGAATATTGACAAATTGACCAGCCGCCGTGGCGAAGTGGTGGGTTCGAATCCCATCAGAAGTCATGCGGGTTTTTCTGCCCCGAGCGGCTCCTACCCAGAGTTGCATTTGCTGCGGACTCAGTTGGGAAGACTGGGACCACATAGTCGAGTTTCATCCACTTAATGGATGCGTTTTCTGAGAGTGTTGCTCAAATTTCCTGACCAACACTGCAGGTGTCTGTATCTCTCGGGCCTGGTTGACACCGGGATATATTATGAAAGGAAGCGTAGAGTACAGCCCTGTCATGTAGTCTCAGACCGAAATGGAAATCCGTAGCATCATCATAATCATCCTCATTCTCATCGATCAGCATAATAAAAAAAAAAAGTCTCAAATTCTGTGGCCCTTCTTGCCCTGCTCTCATGGTGACCTCAGTTTCGATGTCCTCTCCCACGTCTGTGGCCTTGGTTTGGTTCCGTCGGGGTCACCGGTATCGGCGAGTCCATGGGGGCTGTCGTTGGAACGGACGTGGTGGCGCCCTCCGGAGGGAGAGCTCACTCACGCCGGCTCCGCGACTAAGCAATTATTGTCGTCAGTAGGGGGCTTAGTAGGTGGTGTCCTGCGTATGTTAGATCAGAACAGGCGCCACTGAACACCACTGAAGTGACTCGGCGGCAGTGCAGTGTCTCCTCCGGTGGGTTGCCTCTTGACGACTTGACATTGACTGCTCCCTGTGGATTGCCGGTGCCGGGACTGCGGCGGGGCGCACACGCACGCATGCACACTCACGCGCACGCTCACGTGCACGCACGCGCCTACACACACACACACACACACACACGCACGCACGCACACACATAGACGCACACACACGCGCACACACACACACACACACACACACACGCACACACACACGCACGCATGCACATGCATTCACACACGCACACACACACACACACACACACACACACACACACACACACACACACACACACACACAGAGCTGATCTGATCCTGCGAGAAAAGACCTGATCAAGTTCACCTCCTGTGTATATACAAGATGGATTACAACTGCCACCGGCATTTGTCGACCCACTGCCTGCCATACCCCCTCACCCCCTCTCCTCTCCGCTGAAGATAATGAAGTATGTCCATGGTGAACGCTTTACTGCTTTTACTACTACGGCTTCTTCTCCTTCTTTCTTTCTTCTTCTTCTTACTATTGTTATTATCTTCTTACTATTGTTATTATTATCATGCATTTTTTTTACTTGATGATTTATTATTTTCAGCTAAATAAAGCACCTCTATGAGAGAAAAAGAGGGCTAAGAGTTCTTGAAACGAATTAAAGTAGTTGTATTTGAGAGAGAGAGAGAGAGAGAGAGAGAGAGAGAGAGAGAGAGAGAGAGAGAGAGAGAGAGAGAGAGAGTAATGTGGAGTCTCCTCATACCATCATGTGTCCCTTGCCATGCCTGTGAGAAAACAAGCTTTATTTTCACCACCGTTTTATTTCCTTTTGCTTTTCGTTGCCTGCACGTAGTAGTCAAACATGACACGCAGCGTTCTTTGGCCCTCGCCACACTTAGCGTCGGGTCGAGGTCGTCGTTACCAAAAAATCTTCTGGCGACGAGCATGTATATTGTCTTTTGCCGTCAAAAAGCAAAGTGTCTCGCCGCTAACGGGGGACAGCTTGCAGCCATTGCTGCATGCAGCTATTACCACGGAATACAGGAAGCAGGGAGAACAAATTTAGACTTGAACGTCCTCTCTCTCTCTCTCTCTCTCTCTCTCTCTCTCTCTCTCTCTCTCTCTCTCTCGTCTGTCTGTCTGTCTGTCTGTTCTCTCTCTCTCTCCGTCTGTCTGTCTGTCTGTCTGTCACTCTCTGTGTCTGTCTCTGTCTCTGTCTCTCTCTCTCTCTGTTCAACCTTCTCTTCGCGCCTGTGAATATTCACAACCAGATCATATCCAACAAGAACCCTCTCTTGTCATCCATTCAAATACACAATGTTTCATTGCGCCAGACATCTGCACGCACATGGACCATGTTCAACAACGCCCGGAATGCCACAACAGACAACATGAACTACAAGGGTTTTACTGCCGAGTGTTCGTCACGGCATTCCAGTGGGTAATGGGACGTGATTGGTGGTTTCCGTTTCCTCTCTTAGTGTCCTGGTGCATACTGGGTATTTTGGTGTTTCAATAACCCAACGAACATCGCCAGAGATTACAGAAGCTTGGAGTGACCTTCTGCATGTAAGAGTAAACACACACGAAGGAGGGGGTGGGGGGGGGGGGTCCCTTCACAAACAGGCCTGTAAATGTGTTGACCTGGCGACTGAAATTCCTATTCAACTCATCATCTGTCGGGTGCAGATGGAAATTGAACCCACTATCATGAGAGCAAGGTTCCGAACGCTCGTGTATCATATCCGCCACACACACACACACATGCACGTGCGCGCACACATACACACACAAACGCGCGCACACGCATGCGCACACACACACACATCTGCACGCCCACACACGTGGGCCCCGTACCCACACATCCATACACACACACATGTGTACATTCACCACACACACATACATAAAACACACACACACACACACACACACACACACACACACACACACACACACACACACAATGTTAGGTGGTCTCTCAAGGTCTGACCAGCGCTTTGGGCTAATGCTTAGTTCAGACATCTGCAAAGTCGTAGCCAAGAAACCCCTAACTTCAATTCTCTCATCCTAGTTGTTAATTCATTTAAATATCCATCAGCTTCAAATCATGCGCAACGCGGTCTCAAAACTTAGCGGATGTGGTGTAGCGTATATGGACTAGTCCACACACAGTAACGTCTCCTTGATGAAACCTTTCTGCAGCCGATCCTAGATCTCTCTGTCCCAAACAGAACAGAAATAATTCTGCACATTCCCGCTGCCTATTTTCGCCCAACATTTGTGAATTTTTCTGTTTATCGCTTTTTTTCAGCTGGCGATGTGATAATGTGGCCGTTGTGTTTCAGTGGCATGCAGTAACTTGCCACTTTTCCCGTCTGCTTTATTGTGGCATGGGTAGTTTGCATTGCAATCAAACTGACAATCATGACTCCAGGGCGTTCCCGCTGCGCACGTGCATCGTGGATATGTGAGGGCATATGAGCTTTACTTTCAGCTGACACGTCCATGAATGCAAAATTGTATCTATTGCTTCTGTCCTTGAGATTCGAGAGACAGAGAGAGAGAGAGAGAGAGAGAGAGAGAGAGAGAGAGAGAGAGAGAGAGAGAGTACGTGTAGCATATGGCTCCGCTCTGCATTCTCATCATCATAAATCATCGTCATCATCGTCTGTTTTTTTTCCCCCATTTTCTCCTTTTTCTCCACTTTACTTTAAAAAATTTCATCCATTAATGAATACTGTCTTACTCTCTCTCTACTTACTTTTCTCTCCCCCCTTCTCATCATTCTATTCTTCCCCTCCCCCCCCCCCCCCCCCCCCCCCCCCCCCCCCCCCCCCCCCCCTCTCTCCCCATCTGTCTTTTACGATGCCAAGGTTTTAAATGCAGTTCATGCTGTCTTCTTCGTTTTATCTTCATCGTCTTTTTCTTCCGGCTCTTGTGTCCTCCTGCAGTCTCTAAGCTGGTCTGTCACGAACACATCAACAACTTCCCTTTAGATTTCAAAACAACAGCAACAGCAACAGAAACTAAGACTGCAAGTCATAATCAGCCCTGATAGAGACCTGTGTGTTCAGGTGGACGGTAATGAAATAGAAAATGACATTGTTCTTAACTTCTATGTCTGTCTCTGATACTGCAAGGAAGGTTAAACTTTAAGAGGAAAGTTAAACTTTACTGGCTGTCGGAACAGCTTTAAAGTGGTCTATATAGCTTATGTATTGGATCTCCAATTCTTTTTTGTGCGACCTTCCAAAGTCTTTCGGTTCATTTGTCGAAGTATTTTCATTTAACCTGATCAAAGAGAAAATGGGACTTTTATTGACATTTGTCCGTGTCCGTAAACTACGTCTAGATAACGATCAGACTCAGTGTCAGCCATTATACCAACTTTAGCAGTCCTTGGCTAATGTGTTTACCTATGAAGTCTTTTGTTTAACATTTTGATTAGAAAATCAAATTAGATTCACGTGGAATGGGTGGTTTAATTAGGATTAAACGATCTCAGTTAAACTTTCCCTTCCAGGTAAGTCTCGTTTGATTTTCTATTTATTTCATCATCATTATCGTTCAGCGATTAGTTCTTGTCAAATGAGAATTTAGCCGAAGTAACCAGGAGCACGATAGCAGATGTGCAGAATTTATCTGTTTCAGTCACCAACAGATTTGTCCAATGTTTTTTTTTTTTTTTTTTTTTTGTACTGATTTACAGTAGTACTGAGTTAATATCTTTTCCCTTCACCGGCATGCAGACTGTAGAATAACATCCAAACATGCATCCCTTTCACGAGCCGCCGAACTGCTGACAGACCTAGACACGTTGAAATGTGTGTTCCAACATCTCGAAGCACAATTATGATCATCCACGGTGACAGTGTGTCTATAAAATTATGGTGATATGGTTTTACACATAAAATCAACAGTTCTTTTCCTTTTGCTCAAATGTTTAGCGCTGTTTAAATAGTCTTTCAAAGGTGCTACAAGGCACAGTCTTCCCCCTTCGAAAGTCCATATGTTAAACTGGTTTTAAAGGAAGGTTAGGTTTGCTTTGTTTCAACGTACTACTGTGTATGTACAATCCTGCAAGAACGTTCTGACACTGTTATGCTATCAACAGTTAAAAACGTGGACTGTTTGTCCCCACCGTTCTGTTCATAACACTAATAGCGTTAACATACACATTGAAATTTGTTTCAAATGGATCTTCTGTACACCTGGCCAACTAGCCAAGCGTTCAGCAACAATATTTACATTCCAGGTAGTTTGGTAACGTGGTAAGGATGACCACTGTATTTAGCACACCTTTCATAACTCCATACGTAACTGGGTGTTTAGCTGTAGTATGGGCATCAGTGGAAGTCAGGTATGCTGGTACACTATATCAGGCAATATCAACTGTGCTGTGCTGCTTCCTGAATGATATCACTGCACAAGAAAGTTTGCCACGTCTATGACACAGACGGAGATTAAACTGTTTTCTTTCGCGCACAGTTTATCCCTCATTGTTTTATGTCAGAGTTGTAAGCTTTAGATGTTTATGTTTTTAAAAGAAAAAAAAGCTCATCATCAGATCAGTTCTCTAAGAATCTGGTTTCAGCGTATTTTTTGAGGATATCTTGCAAACCAGAAACCACGGACGTTTCAGATACACGTGGTTGTGGGCAGCAGCTGGTTGTGATGGCTGCCTCAGCACGCTGGTCTTGCAGGGCAGACACAGTGGTGGTGCCGTCAAGCGTTGCTGCAGCATCGGGCACACCATGCATAGTCCCACAGTCCTGAGTTGTCCGACTGTAGGGTCCCTCCTCGACCTGTAGAGGAGGTCCCTCTGACGTTGAAGTGCTGGGCTACCTGAACGGCCTTTAACCCTTGAAATGTGAGGCCTGCTTTTTTTTCCTTCTCAAAAATCCCCTCCTCCACCCACCCCCCCCGCGTCACTTTGTGTGCTGACCTTTTCTATTTTCATCGGGAATGATTGCTTGCACCCAGTCATCCTGGCTCTTTTACTTCTTTCAGGGAAGCAGAGTGGCAACTGCCAAATCAATATTTCTGTGACTGGCAAGTGTCCACATCATCACAGGTTCTGCACAGCGCTGTCTTGATATGGTGGTGTGACGTCTGTGTGATGCCTGGCAAAGTGTCCACATCATCACAGGTTCTGCACAGTGCTGTCTTGATATGTAGTGTGATGGTCGCATGTGTGTCTGCTGACATTCATGGAGAGGCGTGCCCACGCATTGCTTTGTGTCGGTGCTGTGTCCTCGTTTGTCCAATGTACAATGGGCTGTTCCACAAAGTCGTGTACGACTCTGGTAATGGCTGAAACTGATTTCATGATGCAGCGCGGAACCTGTGCAAGCTCCAAAATTGCTCACCTTGCCTTAGCTGATTGTCGGGTCCAAAATTTTTTATCTGGCGGGGATGACAATCACCACGTCACACTAATCCCACGGAGCATGCTAGCTGAACCACCTCCTCTATTCACGACCTTAGCCAGATTGCCTCACACGCTGGTACCCAAAGTCTTGTCTACTTTACATTCTTCTTTAAAACTTGAAGGGAACGCGCGTCTGATTCGTTAGACTGACGTTTCGACTGATCAACAGTTCTTGTCCATCAGAAAAAAATGAGATTTTTGACTTATGAACATTCGTATTCATTTGAAAATTAACATTCATTTTGACTGATCAGCATATGTTATATATCATTAAAGCCACCTTCTTCGTGACTGCTAATTTCATCATCTAACCACATGTCCTCAAGGCCCTCGGTGCCCTTTTCCTAGCGCCTAGGCTTTGAGCTCTCTTTAAAAAATCGCACTCGGCGATCTTGCTCTTTTGACATTGTGGCTTTTTGATCGATCTCAGTGCTGAGAGCTTCGAATCGACTTTCCCACTTTGCGTCTAATTCTTGAGCAAACTGCCTTAACAGCTCATGCAAAGAACTCGACTGGCAGCCTCAGCGCTCGGCTTTGCTCCTTTGTTTTCTCTGCAATGAGGAGGTCAGAGCTTTGACACAGAGTAATTCTGCTAGGAGACGATGCAGGGAGTATCAAGACAATCATATGTCTAAAATGCCACGGGGGGCTGCCTGTTCGGATGCTGTTCATCAACCGATCACTCAAAGGGAAGTCAGAACAGCACACTTATTTATTGTAAGGTATTAATTACCGATTTGTGATACAATAGAAAGAACAGACTCCACCAGAAATTCTACCACTCGTCCGACTCTGGCAAGCACTGCAAATGGCAATTCTCACGCGTGAATATTATTAGAATTAAGTAGCAACAAAACGACGAATAGGTCTTTCTTTATCCTTCCGCCTTTCGTATAACCTTTCAAAAATTCAATGTATGTTTACTCTTCAAGATCTGTGTGTTTGGCATTTCAGAGTTGGTCTGTTTATCTTCCGAAGTATTTACTGGACGTGTCAAAGTCTCTTTGTTTCTACTTCTTCAGCATCGTTTTGTGAAATAATCAAATTATTTGCTTTTAGCATTTCACAGTATCTGTATTTGATATTTTAAAGTCTGTCTTTTTTTTTGACATTTCAAAGTATATTTTCATATGAATGTTCAAGTCTTTTTTCTTCAATTTCAAAATCTTTAAGTTTCAGAATCTTCTACTTTAAGATTTCAGAATTTCTTCGCTCAGACTTTCAAACCGTTTTGTTCAACTGAATGGAAACTAAGATTGTTATCAATGTTAGTGTGTTTCTGTAAACTGGCTGCAGACACCGGTGACGCTTTGTTACAATCAATGGGATCAACATTAGTAGTCTTTGACTAACGTGTTTAACTTTTCACCTTTTGGGTTTTATCTTTGAAAGTTTTTTTTTCCTTAACCTCTAAAAGTCTTATTGTTTAAACGTTAAGAATCGTGTTGTAACCGTTCACACTCTTTCTTACCTTTTCAAAATTTTCTCTTACCTTTCTATGGCTTTTTGTTAACTCTTTAAGCCTTTGAGTTAACCTATGAAAGTCTCTGAAATAAAGATTTTTTCTTTTCTTTTTTTTAAAGTTCTCAATTTTTGTTTGTTTGTGTGTAATGTTTCAAAATATTTTTGTTCAGCCTTTCAAAGATCGGTAGTTTAAACTGTCACAGTCCTTTTTTCTACTTTCAAAGTATTTGCGTTTTTAATTCTTACGAGTCTCTTACGAGACTCTTACGAGTCTCTTTGCTTAACCTAATTGAATAGAAACTGAAATTGTCATTCCAGTTACTCTGTTTTGGGTAACTGTATGTAGAAACTGGTTGACTTCGTTGCAGCGTATCGGAACAGCTTCGGCCGTATTTGGCTGATAAGTTTAAGCTGTTAAGTGTTTAGTTTTTCTTGATTTAGTTTTTAAAATGTTTTTGTTTCAACCTCCTCTTCGTTTAACCTTAGGCCGTGTTGTTATTGTTGCTGCTATGTAACCTGTCAACAAAGCATTTTTTTAAGGCGGTAAAACAAATAACAGAGATTATTATTATCAAAGTCTGTCTTTTGTGTCTGTAAACTGTCTTGATATAGGTTCTTAGACTTCATCGAAGCCCGTTGGACTGGTTCAGCAGTCTGTTACTCATGTGTTTGATTTTTTCGTCGTTTTTATTTTACCTGTTAAATTGCTGTTGCCCTTTTGCCTTTTTGTTTAACGTTTCAAATTCTTTTTACGTACACTTTCAACGTCTTTCTGTTTAAGATTTCAAGTTTATTATGCTCCACTCTTCAGGACTAAACATTTTTAACCTTTAAATGTGTTAAACCTTTCAAACTCCTTCCCAAAACCCTCATCACTTTTCACCGAGACATTTTTCGTTATTGAACATGACAACGATGACAATGATGGCCCTTATGTTGACGACGGCATTTATTAATTCTCAGAATCCGTTCGATCGACGCCAACGAGACTGGAATCCAAATGCTGAGCCTCCGATCTCTCCAACCCAAAGGAGCTGACAAACAAAGACGGGGAAGAGGAATCGACGCTGTTTGATCTGTGAGGGGAAGGTAAAGGGTAAGGGGAATGGGTGGAAGACGAATATTGGAGAGGGAAGGGGGAGGAACAGAAGGGGGTTCGCGCGCGCGCGCGCGCACGCACACGCACACACACACACACACACACACACACACACACACACACACACACCAAAAAGAACCAGTTGTGAGTTACTTACACAAAAACGTTTCCGCTTTCACGACACACACACACACACATACACGCACGCACGCACGCACGCACGCACGCACGCACACACACATACACACTCACTCGTTTAGAGATTTCAAGCAGATGTGATTTTTGTTTCTGAAAGAAAGGTTTTTCATGTAATCTAAGATATTACGGAAGAAAGATTTTTAAAAACAGTTTTTGCGTGTTCTAGAAATATGGTTTACTTTTTCTACATTATTACATACGGGACTGACAGAGATTAGAAGCAAGCCCTTCTATTCGGCAGTCGCTTATGGTCGGCAGGGATATAAACGATATAGATTGTATTGATTGATCGCAATAGTCCGAAAGAGTTTTTTCCCCAAAAATTCTTTTAACCAGACATGAAACAGTTATGATGTTGAGATTGTCCGAAAACTCTCACTCTATCTTTCTCTCTATCCCAATTCCCCTTTCCTTCCCTTTGCCCCCCACCCCTCTCTCTCACCGTGTATGTGTGTGTGTGTGTGTGTGTGTGTGTGTGTGTGTGTGTGTGTGTGTGTGTGTGTGTGTGTGTGTGTGTGTGTGTGTGTGTGTGTGTGTGTGTGTGTGTGTGTGTGTGTGTGTGTGTGTGTGTGTGTGTGTGTGTGTGTGTGTGTGTGTGAGAGAGAGAGAGAGAGAGAGAGAGAGAGAGAGAGAGAGAGAGTGTGTGTGTGTGTGTGTGTGTGTGTGTGTGTGTGTGTGTGTGTGTGTGTGTGTGTGTGTGTGTGTGTGTGTGTGTGTGTGTGTGTGTGTGTGTGTGTGTGTGTGTGTGAAAGAAATGAATATAAACTTGAAAAAGAAAGTTTCCAAAACAAATAAACAACAAAAAAACAAACAAACCAAACCAAACCAAACAAAACAACTCAAAAACAAAAAACAAAAACGAAACGTTACACACGATGATCGACAAACAAATAGACAGACTGAAAGGAGAAAGGAAAAATACGCCCCCCCTCTAAAAAAAGAAGAAAAAAAAAAGAAAAACAACAATAACAAAATAACAACAACAAACAAACAACAATCAACAACAACAACAACAACCCAAAAACAAACAATGAAAGAGAGACAGAAAAACAGAATAAATGTAAAGAAAAAAGGCAAACAAGAGGAAAGTAAATGATATAAAAGAAAAAAAAAAAAAACATTATTTCTGGGACAATTGAGCCTGTGTTTATTTCTTTGTTTGTCTTCCTTTCCTTGCTTCATTTCTGGCTGCCTGTTTCTATGTCTGCCTGTTTTTCTTTCATTTTTCCTATCTGTCTTTCACCATTCATACTTTCCTTCTGTCTTTATGTTTGCTTCATGTCTGTCTGCCTGTCTGTCTGCCTGTTTTTCATTCATTTTTCTGTGTCTTTCACCATTCAAACTTTCCTTCTCTTTTTATGTTTGCTTCCCACACTGACCTTTCCTGTTTTCCTTTTTTTTTCTGATATTTCCTTGATTCTAACTTCTTTCCTTATTTCTAATGTCTTTTCCTTCCTTCCTTCGCTCCATCTTTCCTCTTTTGTTTTTGCTTTGTTTTTTTTTTTTTTCTTCCTTCATTTTCCTTCTTTCTTTCTTTCTTTCATTTTGTCTTTTACAACAGTAATCAACATCTTAGGCCTCAAAGCGAGAAAGCTTGACTGACAAACTGAAAGAATAACCACAGTGTCATCTGAACCGAATTTCCGTGTTCATCGTTTTAAAGCACCGTTCGGTTTCTCGTTGGTTATTTCAAACTGTTCCCTGATTTCGCACTCAGGCAAATGACCAACAAAACGTATTTGTCACGCCTTTCTATGTTCACCCGCTGTAAGCTTTGTGCTTGCGAACAGATGTGAGTGGGGAGGCAGGTAACAGGGATATTCTGATTTAGCGCGTCTTAACACATCACAAGATGATATGGCTGTCGGAGAGACCCAGTACAGAAGATCGGGAGGGAGGGGGG
>JADBJO010000041.1:1133843-1153843 GCA_016801955.1 Conus betulinus | reverse complement strand
GTTCAAGTAGTAGTCTCTCAAAATTTCAGATCATCATCTATGGTAACCCCAGTGGAAAAGGATGCACTATGAATACAGCCCTTTTTTGTCAGTGAGGAGTAGGTGTTCAGTGGGAAGAGAGAGGGTTGTCAGACTGAAGGGGGGGGGGGGGGGGGGGGGGTGGATGGATGGTGGTTTGTGGGAGCAGCAAGAAGGTTATGAAGGGAAGCGAGGGCTATTTCCACCCCAAAGAGTAAATGGAAACTGATGGGCAAAGTGCACTCAAAATATGTCCTTTGCTTCTGCAGTTGATGTAAAGTGTAGTAAATTACGCTCTTTCCTGAATGTAATTGGTAGAGAGGGCAATTTAAACCATTAGCCAAGCATGCTCCCCCGCCCTCCCCCATCCCCCGGTTCTGTTTGTTTTCCCATGAGGGGAGAGGCGTGGGGTGGGGTGTGTGCTGAAACGTTCGCGTCCCCATATAAAACCGATTACAACGCAATGGCCACTCCTCATATACACTGTGTGTGGCATGAGGCTATGAAAAAAGAAGAAGCGGAAGACTCCACTCTCCGCCCTGTTTGTACTGATCCCCACGTGTTGCAAGCAAAAACATTCAAGCTGGACACGGTGTTTCCCATCCTTTATTTTCCAACAAAACATCTGCAATTCAATAAATGTTGTGTGCAGTCCCCACCCCCACCCCCACACTAACACCCCCCCCCCCCCCCCCACCCCACCCCCACCCCCCAATTGGTTTCTGGATAAGAAACGTAGCAAAGATTTAGACTCCAACCTGAATTAATGATTTGAGAAAACATGTCCCTGTAGGTCTTTGATTCGTGCCTGCTCTCTCTCTCTCTCTATCTCTCTGTCTGTCAGTATGTCTGTTTCTCCTACATACGCGTGTACAAAACACATTCGAGCACACACACATACTTTCTCTCTCTCTCTCTCTCTCTCTCTCTCTCTCTCTCTCTCTCTCTCTCTCTCTCTCACTTCCTCTAGCTCCCATCTCCCCGATTTTCTCTCCATTCCCCATTTTGTCGTTTTTTAATCATACAGCAGCTAATGTCGACTTGCCAAATGATTCTGTTTCACTAAGTGTCTGTCTGTCTGTTCGTTTGTCTGTCTGTCAGACTGTCTGTCACACTGTCATACTGTCTGTCTGTCTGTCTCTGTCCGTCTGTCTGTCTCTCTCTGTGCTCGTGTACATGTGTGTGCATATGTTCCAGCGTACACATGCTGGTGTGAGTATGTGTCCGCACAAGCACCTCGGGTTTTCAATCAACCTTTTCCTGCAGTTTCAGAGACGACTGTTCCAACCAACACGGCATGAAACACAAACTTGTGTTCCCGAACACACTCCTGTGTCCTACAAACCGTCTTTTGACTCCCACGTTCTCTCCGTGTAAGTCAGTGAGTCGGCGGAAAAAACTGGCTGCCTTCGACATCAACGTCGGTTTAGACGGACTATCCAGTCCAGATCTCGGTGGTTCTGCTGCCTTTCTGAAGGCAATCAAGCCCTCCGCTGCTTCTTCGATGGAAAATCCGCGTTTCTGAAGTCAGTCAGCTGAGAAATGAATTCCATTGATTTCTCCTTAGTGAACAGATTAAATGGGAGATGACCTTGAGGGACACTGAGGTAGGGGCGAGCATCATAATCACAAAGATCGGAGGTCTGGCTAACCAGTAAAATCACACCCTTTTCCATACAAGACCGAAAAGAAAGGAAAAAAAAAAAAAAATATTCCCGGAAATAGCCTTGTGCGCGGGAGAAGAAGCGAAGAAAAAGAAAAGGTGAACAAACAGTAGAGAATGAAAGAAGGAAATGAGTAAATGACTGAATGGGCATTTAAAGGGGGAAAATGATAAATGGAAAAGGAGAGAAAGAATCAAAATAAATAATTGAAAAAGAGAGAAATAAATGAATGAGTAAATAAATAAATACAGATATAAATAAGATAACAAGGACGAAAAAATACGCATTAAATGTGAGAAGATATTGAGAGCAGTTTAACAGATTAAAGAATCCATTTCGTCAAGAAGAATGGACTAGCCTGTGCTCTCTCTTTCTCTCTCTCTCTTACTCACACACACACACACACACACACACACACACACACACACACTAAAAGAAAGAAAAAAAAAAAAAGAAAGAAAATACGCATTTCATGTACATAGTAGCGTCCGCGCTGGTCAAAGTGTTCCGACCAATGCTTATGAAAATATTACTTAATGACGTCATGATTTGATGTTCAGTTGCAACACTTTTTTTTTTTTTTTTTTCTTTAAGACGGACAAAATGGCGGTCACGAAGTTTCCATCACTGATTCTGAATACAGATGAAGGGTATGAATATAGATGAATCTTGACACTGTCTGTGTACTCACATTGTTCACTGTCATGCACCAACGTTTTGTTGGTCACTGGTTTGGCCTTGGCTTTTCATCGCGATGGCACGCGCTGGTGTGTGTGTGTGTGTGTGTGTGTGTGTGTGTGTGTGTGTGTGTGTGTGTGTGTGCGTGCGTGCGTGTGTGTGTGTGTGTGTGTGTGTGTGTGTGTGTGTGTGTGTGTGTGTGTGCGCGCGCGCGCGCGCGCGCGTGCGTTCGTGTGAGAATGCACGGTTGTATGGTATGCTAAATAAAACAACATAAAAACCAAAAACATAATTCCAGTCGGATATTGGAACCTGGTGATGGACACAGTGTATAATAGGCCGATGCCCTCTATGAACATGTCAACAGCCCCACAGCAGGGCTGACGGTAGTAACACTGACGACTGACCATAAGTGATATATGGAGAGAATATAATCCTCAGTGGAGACAGTCTACTTGGCGGGGGGAAAAAACACCCCACTGCAACACAGTAGACTCGATTTCCTTCTGCTATCAGTCTGTATTTACTACTATTATGAAGACCTGTAACTTGCAAGAAAGTTGTCGGTTAGATTACTCAAGGTTACCCTTAGCTTGCTATTTTGCAAACGTTTAAAACGAAACGCTTTCAGGAAATTCAACTCTTCCTTTCCACAATGTACTAAACATATTCACGAAGTTCAGACTGAGTCAGCCACTGTTACAGTGTCATGTTCTGTGGCCATTATGACACTAACAACTTACATTTTATTTAAAAGGAAGAAATTCGATTGAAAGTGTTCGATAAAGTTTTCTTCTGTAAATAAGTTTAACAAAAAAACACATTACATGCATATTCAGCCGTGGGAAAAAAAAAAACAGAGGGAAAACATGCTTGTCACTGGCTGATGATCTTGAACATAAAGAACACAAAACTGATGATGATGTAAGGAAAATTAAGGTAATTACAATCAAGAACTAGCCTGACTGAGACATACAATCAGATAGGGAGTTTTATACTGCTGTGAGGCAAGACAGACAGCAATTGGGAAAATGCCACAGAACCGTTTCTGTTGGGGTTCGTTTTTCTTTTTTCCTCATTACATTCCAGCCGACTCGGTGGGTCTGTATTTGGGCTGAAAATAGACCAGAATAACCCAGCAACTCAGAAACTGGGGATTTCAAGGGAAATCACACATGCATGCGGGTGCGGGACACACACACACACACACACACACACACACACACACACACACACACACACACACGCTCGCGCGCGCACGTATTTAGCCATTGCCAATGTTTGACAGGTTGGCGGACGTGAGGCTACAACTTGAGACTTCGGCTGGAATAATGCAGGTTCAAATCCCTTCAAAATCGGCAGGGTGTAGAGCGGACATATCATGTATCTGCTGTCTCTAATTTGAACAATTTTGCAGACAAACAGAAAAGGCAGTCTCCAGACCTTCGTGGGTTAGAGAGAGAGAGAGAGAGAGAGAGAGAGAGAGAGAGAGAGAGAGAGAGAGAGAGAGAGGCACACATTTCCCTTGGGGTTAGCGTCATCAGACCGAAGCCCACCTGTCCTCAATTGAGCGGTACCTTCCACACCCGTAAAGAGATTTTATATTTACACCTCTCAGGCGGGACAGCATTACGAGGGCAAAGGTCATTAGCGCACCAATGGTGCTTTCCTTTATCGTCTCGAAAGCGATTCAAATGTCCTTTAGAATCAGCAGCATGAAAGGTAGTGCCCATTTCCTTACAATGCTCTTTTACCTTCACCGTACCTAGAGTGATTTAAACGTCTATCAGCGTCAACATTATGAGGGCAAGGTCTCGATCGTACATGAGAGCTCTAACGACTGCGCCATTAACATTCTCTCACGAGCGGATAAATTGATACATTGTCCTTGACCAGTCGCACGCGCCTTATTAGATATACGCTTTGATCCTTTTGTATTCACATGAAAATTTGATAGTTTACGGAAAGACGAAACTATCCAGCATGTACAAGAAACAGTCGTGAACAAATTGTACAAAGAAAGAAATGAAAACATGCTATCTACACACACACACGTTTGAGGCCTTCGAATGATAACAACGCAATGGATGATTTCCTGACAGACTTTCAGCTTGAGACAAGGCTGACCACTGTTTTCTGATCTTTGTTAAAATGACTGAACCCAAACTGCACAAGAACGTCGCACATGCGCACGAACTATCGAAGTGAACCATGCTAACGAGTTTGTCCGTGCCCCAGACACCCACGCGTACCGGTACTATCAAAAATATTCCGAATATCCTCTATTGCAGCCACAGTGAAAAGAAAACAAGTGTATACATATGTAATTTTTTTTGCAAAGTGAGACGATTGCAGGCGGAAATCTGAACAAATCTTAAATAAATGTTAGCCAAGAGAAACGTGGACAAACGAGTCACAAGACAAAACACGACGCGTGTCGACCTCTTATACAGAGAGTTTGTTCAACGCCTACCTTGCGCTAGAGAGATCAAAGCTAAGTAACAAACTCATTCATTTTCATTGTCCTATTTGTTTGTGTCTTGCTTGAAGAAGACCTAAGAGGTCGAAACACGTCGTGTTTTGTCTTGTGACGCGTTTGTCCATGTTTCTCTTGGCGGTTTGCTAACATTTATCTAAGTTTTGTCTGTATGCTTGATCTTTTTCTATCTTCCTTTTTGAGTCAGTGTGGAATGGCGGTGTAAGGGAAAGGAGGGAGGTGGGCGACTGGTAGGTTGGAGGTAGACAGAAAAGTGCGTTGGGAGGTACGGGGTGATGGGAAGGAGAGAAAGGTTGCTAAGGGAAACAAGGACAATTTCCTTCCCAAAGGATAAACAAAAACAAAAAAAGTTGATGGCTCAAACAATTTCCCTGGATTCTATAGTTTATGTGTAACGTAGCAAATTACGCTGCTCTCCAACTGTAATTTGTAGAGAGGGCAATTAAGTTCATTAGCCAATTCTCTCTCTCTCTCTCTCTCTCTCTCTCTCTCTCTCTCTCTCTCTCTCTCTCTCTCTCTCTCTCTCTCTTCTCTTCTCTTCTCTTTTCTCTTTATTTTACTTATTTATTTTATTGTTGTTATTGCTAAAAACTTCCGCGTTCCGAGCATATAAAACCAATTACAACCCAACTTCCCCTCTTCATGCATGCCGTGCGCGGCATGAGTTTATGTAGAAAAGACGAAGCGGTCTCCCTGTCCACATGGTTTGTATTGATCCCATATGCTGATAGGAACAACCGGAAATGACGTTCCTCATCACTTAGTTGTAATGAATTACCTGCGATTGAATAAACGTCGCAAAACGGTTATCTCCACGGTTGTGGATCTACATGTAGCACAGACCTGCTCTCTAATCGGAATCGGTGAACTGAGATGTGGGGTTCCCGATCGTGTTTGCTCACTCTCTCTCTCTCTCTCATAAGATTTGTGGTCCTCTCTCTCTCTCCCCCTCCCCCCATCTCATCTCTCTCCTCTCTCGTCTCTCCTCTCTCCTTCCTCCTCTCTTCCTCTCTCTCTCTCTCGTTCCTCCTCCCATTTTCTTTTTTTTCTTTTTTCTATGAAGAAGCAGCTAATGTCGACCTGCAGCGAATCAAAAAAAAAAAAAAAAAAAACAAAAAAAAAAAAAAAAAAAAACTCTCTCTCTCTCTCTCTCTCTCTCTCTGCACACGCGCGTGCATGCGTATGTGCATATGTTCTTGCGTACAAACATTCGCACGCCTTTGCATGTATGTGTCTTTCTAAGCCACTCGATTTAAAATACTTTCCTTCTGTTCGAAAGACGGATATCGCAACCAAGACACCACGAAACCTACTCAGCACATCAATATTTCTACATGCACCCGAATCGCCAGTCTGTGTCGTCAAAACCATGTTTTGACTTCCACGTCTCGTCCTGGTAAGATCCTTGGAGTCGGCTTAAAGCCTGCAGTCTTCAACAGCATTGTCGGTCCAGGCAGTCCAGTCCAAACCTCGGTGGCTTCGGCTGCGTCTCTCTGAAGGAAGCCAAGGTTGAAGCAATCCCCTTGTTTTCTCCTTAGTGAAGAGCGTTACTGGATGGTGAGCTTTTAGGGGGATATGGGGACGGAATGACTACAATTCCATAGTCCAGACTGGAGATCAAACTGACATCGAAACACTCAATCTTTCCATGCACGTACTTGTAACGACTTTCTTCTGACTATTTTCGGCCATTTAACTATTCTTCCTTTTTTTTTTTTCGGAAATCTGAATTGTGAAACATTGATTTCTCTTTTGTAAATCGACTACACGGAAGGCATTTTTTAATCCTAACAAAAAAAAAGTCACGGACAACAAATCTGAAGAATATGCCTGAATCTATGCCAAAAGAAGGTGGATTTACGGAGAAAGGATTTAGGGGGAAAAGGACACATTTTCGGGATTTTGATCAATTGGTAGACCCACTTTTTAGGTTAGCCAAGTACATATCACAGACAGACAGACAGACACATGTTCGCGCGCGCGCACACACACAGACATATATATATATATATATATATATATATATATATATATATATATATATATATATATATATATATGGCCCTGAATTTTCTGGCTAAGATCCTTGCATACTTGAGAAGAAGGAAAAGTGCGGGTCCCATATCAATCGAGTTCTCTGCTGCTTCCATAGAAAATCTGCGTTTCTGAAGTCAGTCAGCTGAGGGATGAATTCCATTGATTTCTCCTTAGTGAACGGCTGAACAGGAGAGGGCGTTCTTGAGGGACACAGAGACGGGATGAGCGCCATAATCAAAGAGCAAAGGTCGGAGACCAGGATGTCAGTTAAAACCCCCACACCCTCCACTTTAAACCAAAAAAAGTTCTGGTAAATACCCTTGCGTGTTGATAAAATAGAAAAAAAGAGAGAAAAAATAAGGGAAAGGTGAAAGTAAACAACAGCGAAAGAAGGAAATGAACAAGTGAATAAAATGGCATGTGCGGGGGAAGAGTGAGGAACAAAAGAAATGCACAGAGAAAATAAATGAAAATACGAATAATTTGATAAATAAAGGGAAAAAGCACGAAAACGCGCACCGAACATAGACATTGAAGGGAATTTAGTGAATCAAAGAGTCCATGTTCTGAAGAATGGGCAGCATAATGCATACTTGAACCTATCTCATCCACATTCTCTGCCAAGTGACTGGACAACAACTTTCCTCAGACAGGTCAATTCTATTCCTTGTTTGTTTATTTCATGCTCAAAATGTATACAACATCTGATTGGTGGATTTTTTTTGCGAGTTTATTTCATGCTCAAATATATACATCTAACTGGTGGGTTTTTTGGTTTTTTTTTTTTTTTGCGAGCTTTGCTCTTCGTTCATGTTTTGCAGATCTGGGTGTTGTTGAAAGCAGGATGACCCTCATGACAACTCTTAAAACAAATTGTTAAGATTTGGACAATAATCATTACCATCAAGCTCCACCCCCCCCCCCCCCCCCCCCCCCCCCCACTCTCTCTCCTCTCTCTCTCTTTCCGTTTTACTGTTTTCAACATTTTTCAGTTTGTGTTTGTCCTTTGATGACAAAACAACTCAACTCAAAACAAAACAAACAAACAAACAAATAAATGAAGGCGAATAATAACGTTCGACATACGGAAATTGCATAAATCAGCCCATTCATATTAGTTATATTTCCTAACTGTCCCTTTCTCTGCTTTCATGTCTGTTATTTTTTGCTTGTGCATGTTAACGTAACCTCTGCAGTAAGAAAAAAAAAAACTCTCATGTAATTGATTCTTTTTTCGGCAGATTCCATTTTGTACATGCTTCTTTTCTTTTGTTGGGAGTGTTCTGATCTTCTTTAACCCTTTTGCAAACTTATGTAGCGAAACAGGGTACTTGAAGTACTGCCGTGTCACTGGCTGATGAATGATACATTTTATCCTTACTGTATTCAGTCCTTTTTTCCTTTGCATTTGTTTAATTGATAAGCGTACTGTATTTGGTCCTTTTTTCCTTTGCATTTGTTTAACTGATAAGCGTGTTTTTCAGGCAAATGGTTTTTCACAATTCAGTGAATTTAGCCAATCGAGATTAGTCATTTAGCCGGCATGGTTATACATACATTTGCTTTCTTGTATAACACTGCGCTGCTTGAAATATTGATGAACGAATCTTTCCCAGTGAGCAGCTTGTTTGTACATATGTTCTTGGTCTAAGGTGACAAATAGAAAACTTCGTTGTAGTCACTCGAGGTCTTTGTGATGATCATGTTGTTTCTATTGTTGTGGATCAGACAAACTTAGCTATGCTTCGGTAGTACGTTTTTGGCAGCATGCTGAGTGAAAAATAGCATTTTGAATTGTTGTTTGAAATGTCCATTGGCATCAGCGAGAGAACAAATTCTACATTGGCTTTCCTGGTGAGGGAATCGAAAGGACATGGATAGTATAGTCTAACATGGACAGGTAGTGGAAGTAACAACCCATGATATAATGATTATTAAATTAAGAGGAGAACATACAGAAATGGTCTGACTACGTCATAAACCCTTGGAGAGAGTTTTACTTCGATCTAAGGCTAGATGGACAGGTATTGTGAGTTTGTTTTACTTTATTCATTCCACACAACTGTAAAGGTGTTCCCCAGATCTTGGTGGCTGCTAGAGAGAGAGAGAGAGAGAGAGAGAGAGAGAGAGAGAGAGAGAGAGAGAGAGAGAGAGAGAGAGAGAGAGAGAGAGAGAGAATTTCTTCTAGAGTCAGCATTAAACTTCATTCAGGGTTAGCATTATCAAGGTTAGGTCCCCCTGTTTTCTATCGACGTTGTACCTTCCCCATTTCTAAAGGCACACTGCACCTTTCAGGGACAGCATTATGAGGGCACAGACCATACAACTCTCCACCGCTGGTCTACCTTTACCGTCCCTTCACACATACAAACGTCTCTCAGAATCTGCATTGTGATATCACAGCCCATTTCCTGTCTAAGGTTGTCTTGCCTGTACTGTGTTTCAAGAGATGTAAACGTCTGTCGGGGTCAGCATCGTGACAGCAGAGATCTGGCCATTGCACTTATGACTATTCCCGCGCAAATGAAGAATCTAACGTGTCGTTGTTCCTGACAAGTTGGACGCCAACAATTACACACATTCTTTAACGCTCTTGTATATCATGAAAATCCGATACTTGGTGGAAATAAGAAACTATCCAGCGCACACGAGAAAGAGTCCTCGACAAACTGTGCAAAGTGAAGAAAGAAAAAACTGCCTTATCGATACACACGGTCGAGACATTCACAGGATAACAACACAATGGACTATTTCCTCGAAACCCGTGGGCTGAGGCACAGAAACGGCTGTTTCTGATCTGGGTGAATTCGGGTAGAACCACGAATGCAAAGTTTTGTGTGTGTGTGTGTGTGTGTGTGTGTGTGTGTGTGTGTGTGTGTGTGTGTGTGTGTGAGGGGGTTTGTGAAAGGACAAGACAAAACCCCACGAGCAAAGATCCGTTCAACTGTTCGTGCAGGATTATTACACAAATATCCGATCATCATCTATTTCAACACAGTAGAGAAGAACGCACAATGAATGAATTTTATTCATTTTTTTTCTTTCTTCCTTTTCTTGTCAGGGAATAACGGTGGGGGGAGGAGGGGGTGTCGGGGGGGTCTAATGGAGATGTGTTGGGGGTTGGCAGACAGGAAGGTCCGTGTGTGTGTGTGTGTGTGTGTGTGTGTGTGTGTGTGTGTGTGTGTGTGTGTGTGTGTGTGTGCGTGTGCGCGCGCGCATGTATGTGCGTGCGTGTGTGTGTGTGCGTGTGTGTGTGGGGGGGGGAAGAAGATGACGTAGCTGGAGGAAGAAATGGCTTTTTTGAGGGAGAAGCGCAGGCCATTTCCTTCGCAAAGGACAAATGGCCAGGGTCCATATGAAACAATTCCCCTGGATTCTGTAGGCTGCGTGTACCGTTCTAAACTACGATGTTTGTCGAACTTAATTGGCAGAAATGGTAATTTCAAACCACAGACATGTTTTCTTCTTCTCTCTGCTGCTTTTCTTGTTGTTAAAAACGACCTACGTTCCAAGCTTATAAAGCCCATTGCAACCAAATTCGCCTTCCTCTTACACACAGTGTGTGGCGTGCGCGAATACAGAAAAGATGGAGCAGATGACTCTCCTTCCCGCCCTGTTTGTATTGATCCCGTAGGTTGCAAACCAAAACATTTTTTCTGCTTCCAAACGATGTTCTTCATCATTTCTTTCGAATAAATTACCTGCCCTTAGATAAACGACGTGTGCAGTTATCCCATAATTTCTGGATCAGTATGCTGCGAAGATCTGAACTTTGACCCGTGTTAATGAATCAAAATAACACTTTCTTGCTGGTGATTTGTGCCTTCTCTCTCTGTGCCTCTCTCTCTCTCTCTCTCTCTCTCTCTCTCTCTCTCTCTCTCTCCTTGAGTTGTTGAGGAGAAGAAGGAAAAATGTGGTCCAACATCAATCGAGTTCTCCGCTGCTCCGATGGATTATCTGCATTTCTGAAGTCAGTCGGCTGAGGAATGAATTCCATTGATTTCTCCTTAGCGAACGGCTGAAATGGGAGACGACCTTCTTGAAGGACACAGAGACAGAATAAGCACCATAAATCAAAGAGCAAAGGCCGGGGATCAGGCTGACAGTTAAAACTCCACCCCATCCACACAAACAAACAACAAATCCTGTTCTTGACAGTATTCTTATATGCTCGAGAAAAAGAAAAGAAATAAAGACGAAACGCGGAAAAAAAAAAAAAAACAGATCTAGTTGCAAAGTGAGATGACTACAGGCGGAAATCTAAACGCATCTTAAATAAATGTTAGCGAACTGCCCCCCCAAAAACGTGGACAAACGAATCACGAGACAAACACGACGCGGTTCGACCTCTTAGGTCTCTTCTTCAGGCAAGATACAAAACAATTATTGCAACGAAAATGAACAAGCAATCACTTACCTTGAATCACTTCAGCGCAAGTAGGCGTTGAATGAAAACGAGGCTGTTAGAAGGGAGATATTGAGATATGTGATTGCTCGTTCACTTTCGTTCTGATAATCTTTTGTCTCTTGCCTGAAGAAGACCTAAGAGGTCGAAACGCATTCTGTTTTGTCTTGTGATTCGTTTGTCCACATTTTTTTTGACGGTTCGCTAACATTTATTTAAGATTTGTGGAAACAATATGGAGAGAAAGATGAAATGGACAGGGGGGGGGGGGGGGGGGGGGGGGGGGGGGGGGGGGGGGGGAGTGGCGAAACGAATAAATAAGAGAAAAGAAGGGGAGGGGGGAGGGGGTGGGCAGGGAGGGAGGGGGGTGTGAATAGAAAACTTGAACAATATGGAAAGAGCACAAAAGTAAGCATGAAACAGAAAGACGTCCATGGCAGACCGGTGGATCAAATATTCCATTTTGTGAGAACTGGATCGCTCAGCATCCTGTGCTGTCAGTGAACATACCAGATAAAAAAAAAGACAAGAAATAGAGCAAGCTAAAGAAAGGGAAAGAGAAAGAGAGTCCGCCCCCCCCACCTCCTACATTACCTCCGAGAGAGAGAGAGAGAGAGAGAGAGAGAGAGAGAGAGAGAGAGAGAGAGAGAGAGAGAGAGAAATTAAATTTCTCCTACGGTAGCATTAGCAAGGTATGGTCCATCTGAATTCTACATGCGTAGTACTTCCCCCATCCTTTAAGAGACTGTTATCCCTCAGTTCACAAACAATGTGAGAACAAAGGCTATCAACTCTTTGATACTGTTTTACCTTTAAAGTCTCTAGAGAAATTCAAAAGTCTCTCAGAATCAGCACTATAAGGTCAGCGACCATTTTCTTCTCTGATGCAGTTCTGTCTTTACCGTGTTCAGAGAGACGTAAACACACGGATCAGCGTCAGCATCATGACAACAAAGCTTATCCTCTCTAGTTTGTGAGTGAGAGCTCTGTCCCCTGCATTATTGACAACTCTCCACATGCGGATCAGCTAGCTAAGTACTGTCCTTCCTGACAAGTCACACGCTGAGTTTCAGATACAAGTTGTAACACTCTTGCATGTCATGACAATCCGACAGTTCAGAAGCTGTCCAGCGTGCACGAGAAAGAGTCAGTCATCGACAAACTGTGCAAAGTGAAGGAAGGAAAACCACAGAACGCATACACACGCTTAAGGCATGCACAGGATAACAACACAATGAATGACTTCTTAGAAACCCGTGCTCTGAAGCACACAATGAATGACTTCTTAGAAACCCGTGCTCTGAAGCAGACATACAGCTGTTTTTGATCTTTGTGAATTGGGTCGAACTATGAACACACAAAGAACGTCGCTCTAGCAGAGTTATGCGAAGCTGTCGGGGTTGTGAAGATGGATAAAAAAACAAACCCACGATCATGGCTCCAGCTCGTGCAAGACCTCTACAAAAATATCCCATCATCATCTGTTGTGACCACATTAGAAAAGAACGCGCAATGAAGAAATTCATTTTTGTTTTCAGTGTGTAATAGGGGACTAATGATGTTGGGGGGAGAAGCTGGCGCAGAGGATGGGGGCCGAGAGAGGAAACTGGGGGTGGGGGGGGGGGGTGGGGGGGAGGATTATGACGTGGCGGCAGGAAGACATGGGTTACTGAGGGAAGCAAGGGCATTTCCTTCGAAAATGGTAAATAGCCGGAGTCCATTTGAAACAATTTCCTTGGATTCTGAAGATTGCGTGCAACGTTGTAAACGACGATGTTTACCGAACTTAATTGGTAGAAAGGGTAATTTAAAACATTAGGCATGTTGTTTTTTTTTTTTTTTTTCCTCTCTAATTTCCTTGTTTTAAAACGACCTGCGTTCCAAGCTTATAAAGCCCATTACAGCCCAAATTCCTCTTTCTCATATACACCGTGTGTGGGCGTGAGCTTATGCAGAAAAACGTAGCAAAGCACTACCCTGCACGCAGTTTGTATTGATCCCTGTATGATGCGAGTAAAAAACGTTTTCTAATTGGAAACGATGTTCTTTATCGTTTACTTACTTCTTATAAATCACTTGCGAGTTGAATACGAGTCGTGTACATTTTTCTAAATCAGTGTGTAATGAAGATTTGAAATCAGACCCCGAACTAATGAATTGAGAAAAACGTTTCTGTAGGTCATTGATTTGTGCATGCTCTCTCTCTCTCTCTCTCTCTCTCTCTCTCTCTCTCTCTCTCTCTCTCTCTCTCTCTCTCTCTCTCTCTCTCTCTCTCTCTCTGCTCTCTCTCTCTGTGCGGGCGTGCATATGTGTGTGCAAATGTTCCTGCACACACGCACTTGTGTGTGTATGTGTCCGAACAGCGACTCTATTTCAGTAAATATTTTTAATATGGTTCGAGAGACGAATCTTTCAACAAAGAAGGCACGAAACCTGGCTAGCACATAAATATTGATATCTGCTTCCGCACTGCACATCAGGCAAAATACATACAACTATGTTTTGACTTATACATCCATTCCTGGGCGATACCCTGTAAGTGGGCTGCAAGCTGTTCTCCTTCAACAGCGTCGTCGGTTGACGCTATTCAATCCAAATGTCGGTGGGTTCGACTGCAGTTCTGAAGGCCATCAAGTGTGGAAGGGATCCCATTGCTTTCTCCTTCGTAAACAGCTCAACTGGAAGAGGAATTGCTTGGCGGATATGTCGACGGAATGAGCACGATAATTAGAAAGCGAAGGTTGGAGATCAGCTCTTTATTTCAACACTAAATCCATCCAGTGCACGAGCACGCGCGCGCGCGCGCGCGCGTCACACACACACACACACACACACACACACACACACACACACACACACACACACACACACACACACACACACACACACACACACACACACACACACACACGCATGCACACACACGCACACACAGAGAGAAACCTTAAACCGGCTCTATGGAAACTTTCAAGTGCATTTTTAAGAAAGTTCAACTTCCCAAAAAGAATGCCGAGTTTACACATGTCATAATGACACACAAACCGTCCATTTTAGCAAAAATTAGATTGTTCTAGGATGACTTTTAAAAGAAAGATCTCTTTTTCTACGTTGTTTTTTTTTTTTCAAGAAATCAATTTGTGAAACGTTGATTTTTATGTTCTATATTAATTGTTTATAAGGTTATCTAATTCAAGAAATATCATCGACAATATATCATGCACTGATCTATTGTAAAACAAGCTGGGTTCACCATGCAGAACTACGAAAAAGACCTCACTTTCTGGATTCTGATTAGTTGGTAGACCCTCTTTCTCGGCTAGCCCTGTGCATCACACACACACACACACACACACACACACACACACACACACACACACACACACACACACACACACACACAATCTGGCCATTGAATGGCCTGGCTAAAATCCCTGAGTTCTTGAGGAGAAAGAAAACTTTCAGGTCCCACATCAATCGAGTTCTCCGCTGCATGAGGGGGAAATCTGCATTTCTGAAGTTAGTCGGCTGCGGAATGAATTCCATTGATTTCTCCTTAGCGAACGGCTGGAATGGCAGAGGACCTTCTGGAAGGACACAGAGACGGGATGAGCACCGTAATTAAAGAGCAAAGGTCAGGGATCAGGCTGACAGTTAAAACTCCACCCCTTCCACACAAACAGGGGAAAAAAGAAACAAAAAAGCAAACAAAGATAATTCTGTCCTAGAAAATATCCTTACATGCTTGAGAAAAAAAAAATCAAAGAAAGAAAAGCAGAAAGGGAGAGAAAAAAAAAACAAGTTGAGAAAGAAGAAAATGGACAACATATATTGATAAATCAGGAAGAAAAAAGAGAAGGGGAGGGGGATGAACAGGAAACTTGAACACTATGGAAACAGCACAAACACAGAAGGACGCCCACGGCACTCCGATAGATGAAATATTCCCTTTTCTGAGAACTGGACTGTGTAGAGTATCCTGCGTTGTCAGTGATTATGCCAGATAAAAGAAGAAAAAAGGAAAGCAAAGAAAGGGAGAATCAAGGAGAGCCCCCACCCCTCCACGCACACATAAACAAAGAAGTAGAAGGAAGGAGGAGGTGGAGGAGGAGGAGGAGGAGGAGGAGGAGGAGGAGAGAGAGAGAGAGAGAGAGAGAGAGAGAGAGAGAGAGAGAGAGAGAGAGAGAGAGAGAGAGAGAGAGAGAGAGAGAGAGAGCAAAGCAAACCATTAGTGTACAGATGGCATTTTCTGAACAGACTCTGACTAACAAAGATGTGTTGTCTCTCTCTTCCTCTCCCCAGCCGGGGATCCTTCACGGCAATACGGCACTGGGTGACCAGAAGCCTGGTCTTCTTCGTCGCCTTCACGCCGGGAAGAGTCACCGGGACACTACACTGATGAACAGATCACCAGGGTCTTCCGTTCCGTGGGCTGTATGCCAAGGTCCTGGTCCTGTCACTTCACTGTATGTATGCCAAAATCCTGGTCCTGTCAGTTCACTGTATGCCAAAATCCTGGTCCTGTCAGTTCACTGTATGCCAAAATCCTGGTCCTGTCAGTTCACTGTATGCCAAGATCCTGGTCCTGTCCTGTCACTTCATTTTCTATTCCGCAAAATCGTCCGTCCTCTTTTTTTTGTTTGTTTGGTTCCTTCCTCCCCCCCCCCCCCCCCCTCCCCCTCCTCCTTAGTGTCCCCTGTTCCAGCAGGGCCATCAGATCCTGCAACACGGCCACACCAGTTATGAGATTTCTTGAATCCTGTTCCCAGCAGGGCCATCAGATCCTGCAACACGGCCACACCAGCGCAGTTCTCTGTTCTGTATTGATGGCAGATCTTCATCTGCTCTTGCAACACGGCCATACCAGCGCAGTTCTCTGTTCTGTATTCTTCATGCAAGACACCAGCGCAGTTCTTCATCATGGCAGATCCTGCCTGCAACACGGCCATACCAGCGCAGTTCTCTGTTCTGTATTGATGGCAGATCTTCATCAGATCCTGCAACACGGCCATACCAGCGCAGTTCTCTGTTCTGTACTGATGGCAGATCTTCATCTGATCCTGCAACACGGCCACACCAGCGCAGTTCTCTGTTCTGTATTGATGGCAGATCTTCATCTCCTGATCCTGCAACACGGCCACACCAGCACGCAGTTCTCTGTTCTGTATTGATGGCAGATCTCATCAGATCCTGCAACACGGCCACACACGCAGCGCAGTTCTCTGTTCTGTATTGATGGCAGATTGATGGCAGATCTTCATCTGATCCTGCAACACGGCCACACCAGCGCGCAGTTCTCTGTTCTGTATTGATGGCAGATCTTCATCAGATCCTGCAACACGGCCACACCAGCGCAGTTCTCTGTTCTGTATTGATGGCAGATCTTCATCAGATCCAGCAACACGGCCACACCAGCGCAGTTCTCTGTTTGATGGCTGTATTGATGGGCAGATCTTCATCAGATCCAGCAACATGGCCATATCAGCGCAGTTCTCTGTTCTGTAGTGATGGCAGATCTTTATCAGATCCTGCAACACGGCCATACCAGCGCAGTTCTCTGTGTTCTGTAGTGATGGGCAGATCTTCATCAGATCCTGCAACACGGCCATACCAGCAGGGTAGCTGTCTGTTCTGTGCTGATGGTAGACATTCATATAGGCCATTTGCATTTTGATATTTTGGCGCACTTGTTCAGCGTCTAAGATCTTGCCCTGACAGCTCTTTTACATGATGTGGAGACAGCTCTTTTACATGATGTGGATACTTCTTTCCAGACCCATTACGTCCATGTATCGCATGCACACAGGCAGTCGGAATCAGTGCAAGCAGGAGCCTGATTTTGTTTCTTGATACAAACGACAAAACGGGTAACGGCTACTCGAGAAATGGCAATCTGGTAATACGGCGACCTGGAATCGGCGAAAGTGGGACATTTCCATCACTCTGCTCTTCGGGAAGAAAAGAACCTGAATGGAAAACGACACTCGGATCAGCAGACCCCGAATTCACGCGTGAACAACATGAGAAATATTTGATAATGAATCCCACACAATGACCCCTGATTCGACGACTTCCAGGACCAAAGCCTTGGAGGAGGACCTTGACGGTGGGCCAAACAAGTGATTCCCTTCCACTGCACTGCGGCTTCCGTACTTCCATCGATTTCTTATGAAAGCTTTAATGGAAAATCGGCGTTTCTGTGGGCAGTCGAGTTAGGGAGGAATTGCATGGATTTTTTTTTTTCTTTTAGTGCACGGTGAATGGGAATGGAAAATTCTCTGAAGACGCTGGGACGATGAGCACAATTCTACACACACACACACACACACACACACACACACACACACACACACACACACACACACACACACTCACATATACACACGCACACACACACACGCACACACACACACACACACACACACACACACACACACACACACACACACAGTCACACTCAAGCGCGCACGCGCACGCGCGCGCACGCACTCACACACACACGCGCGCGCGAACACAGAGAGAGAGAGAGAGAGAGAGAGAGAGAGAGAGAGAGAGAGAGAGAGAGAGAGAGAGAGAGAGAGAGAGAGATTAAGCCCTGTTGGCAAGGCTGATAAAATTGAAAATGAAATGAGTCAGGTAACAGTAAACAATAAACATGTAGGGTAACTCTTGCTCCCATAAGGAAACCTAACACAGAGTAACTTTTGTTCAAGGCTATATAAAAGGCTGTGCCAGTCTGGAATAAAAGTTATTCTGTGATAGGTTTCCTTATGGGAGCAAGAGTTACTCTACTTGTTTATTGTTTAAGGGGGGATAAAGTCAAGGTCTATTTATGCTGATGCGAAAAGTACATGGAGAGAAATGGAACTGATGCCAACTAACAAAACAGCAACAAAGAAAGCTACAGTGAACATCTCTCTCTCTTCTTCTCTGTCTCTCTCACTCTCTCTCTCTCTCTTCCCCCTCTCCTCTCTCTCTCTCACTCACACACACGCACACGCACACACACACACACACACACACACACACACACACACACACACACACACACACTCACTCACTCACACGCGCGCGCGCGCGCGCGCACACACACACACACACACACAACTCCATTTTTTCGTCGATCATCAAGTTGTGGACAATAAAGAATAAGCACGGTACGTGAATACAAAAAAATGTCTCCAAATTAGCACTAAAGATCGATTCGTTATTTCATTTTTCATAAAATTACAAAGCCTCCGCTATGTATCTTGCAAATGATATTATATTTTATTCATTCATGACGGATGGAATTGCCATCAGATTTTGTTTCTCTGTGTAGCCGGATCAGGGAAGATTTTACATTGACTTCGAATATCTGTATATGCAGGACACAAAAAAACAATATATGCCTCATCCTCAATACTGTTTCACTCCGCACATAAGTGGCATGCTTTATTTTCTGATGTTTCAAACTTTAAAAAATGTGCATCAAGGCCCAACGTTCTAGTTCGTATTTTGTTCATTTATATTCATGCCATTTATGCGTAACATTCATGATTTTTTTTTTCTACTTGACAGTTGCTTTTAAATGAGAGAGACCATTCGTATTTTTTCCTTTCTCTTATGCTCGCATACCAGTTTTGTCTATAGGAAAAAACTGAACAATCTTTGAACTCAGAAATGCACTGTCCATCATTGCCCACTCCCTGACAAAGCCAAACATTACCAAAACAAGTTTCTGTCACTAGTTCTTAAACAGGAACCAAATAAAAAAATTTCGTTTCTTTTTGCAACATGAGCCTAACAACAAAATACCGTCGAAGTGAAATGACATAAACTTAACCAGTATTTAACATAGTTGATGCGAGGATACCAACCACTTTCAGCATAAATCATTATTTCCTACACCTAACGGTCCATGCATCAACGCGTCATGAAATAGGTATGAACATTTTCCACTTGAACATTATCCAACGCAAACCTGGCCTCCGATGCGTATAACCGAGTTGGTTGCGTCGTCTGGGTACCGAAAAATTTCAAAAACAAAACCACATCAATTAGTATAGTGTTTTGAATTGATCTGAAATCTTAATGACCCCTCTCTCCTTTCCTTCCTACACATTTCCAGCCAGCATCTGTTCAAGCTCAAGTTCGCGGTGAAAAACATGTCATGACCATCCTAACTGTTTGTGACTCTTACTTCTACCCCCCTCATAAACCTATCACACATGTTGTTTTAGAAGTCCTTCTGGGGTTGCGGGTTCGAATTTCGATACAGGAGGAGTTTTCCCCTCAGAGTTAACATTGGTTCTGACTCCTTCCCCCATACAGTCCTTCCAATGAGACTATAAACCAGGTTCCGTGTGTGAACGCACGCACGTGTTGCACACACGTAAAAATCCCATCACCAACTTTCGGAAGAGAAGGCCAGTTTGGCCGTTGGTATGGATGACACGTTACACATAGCATGCACCTTCCCCGAAGATGGAGTATGGCTGCCTTAATAGCGGGATAAAAAACGGTCATACACACACAAAACTCCACTGCCTGTTATACAGGCAGTGTCCGCAGGAGTATCAGCTGCGTACGCAGAAATAAGTGACAACGACAATGACACAGAAATGACGCAGAAAGAAAGAAAAAGAAAGAAGAAGAAAGAAGTCCTTGATTAAAAAAAAAAATCCGACAACATGGTTTTCCTCAGAATCCGAAAACCGATGTA
>JADBJO010000041.1:1116343-1128843 GCA_016801955.1 Conus betulinus | reverse complement strand
ACAAAAAAAATGGGGTTTTCTTTTCCTTTTTTCTATCTTTCTTAGTTTTGTTTTTTCTTTTTTTTTTTTTTTTTTTAGGCGGTTTTTTTTTATAGGCGGTTCTCTTTTTTTTTTTTCCCAACCTACACATTGAACATTCAAGCCTGCATACGCGTGTACACGAGCGCCCACTAACGCGCACGCTCAACACTTCCATTCATGCCCACTTCCAACGTGTATTTGATTTTTCTAGCGATGGACAATGTTTTTTTTTTTTCCGTTTTTAATTAATGTATTCCTTTGATTACAGAGGTGTCTGGGTTTTTAATTGCTCTAGTGTATGTTGCGATTTGTTTGCCTGTTTCGTTTTCCTTTCTCACTGATTCCATTCACACACTGCATGCTGTAGACACGTGAAAAATGTCAAAAGAGAAGAGTAGAGAGTCCGAAAGGGAGAAGCAGGGAGAGACGGAAACCAAAAGACGGAAAAGTAAGCCACGAAGGGAAGGGGGGGGAGGGGGGGCCAAAGGAGAGAGAGAAGAAGGGAGTAAAGGCTGAGAAAGAGGAAAGGTAGAAAGGGAGAGAGAGTGATTTATATTGTTTCTCTGTGACTTTGATAACTCTTGAGTATCATCACACCAAAGAGTACTTTGGTAACGTCTAATCTGATATGAACATCTAGATGCACAAGAAATATACTGCTGTACATAGTTCCAAAATGCTAGCACAATAGGGCATTCATAGAAAAAGTGTTCTATAAAATCAACAACATCTATACAGTAAGAGCATTTATAATCTTCTCTAACCTTCATTTTAAATAACATAATATTGTTGGGTAAATATTGTGAATAATTTTCCAATGCAAAAGTCGCAATCTAACTTCTTTTGTGGCATTGAAAACTTATGACCAAATTTTATCTGTGACATCGAAGTCGAATTTCCTTTTCCAAAAACTAACACAACAAGGCTGAGTGTATTTCTTTTCAGACAAAAGATTCGAAAATCTTTAATAGTGGTTAATAATTTGCCGCAAAATCGCGGAATATCTTGAAGGGGGGTTCGGGATAGTTGTAATTCTTTGTTCCTGTTCGGGAGGTTGTAATTCTTGTTCTTGTGTTTAAGGAGAAAATTTTCTAACAGCTACGTGAGACCACATTGTATTGTAGTAATCTACCAGGTGAAGGTCCCAGTCTTTTCACAAATTTCTTCATATGTCAAAAGGACATTGTCATCTTTAAAATATCATTAACAACGATCAAATCTGCATTGATCCATTCCTGAAAAAAAAAACACACCTTCCCCTGGTAGAGTAAATAACTGTTGTTCCACAACATCCCACAAATAACATCAGGTGATTTACAATAATTATTATCCAGCCAGACTGACAACACCGTGCTCCAAAAACTGGATTGTATTTTCTCTAAACCTTTAAAATCTTTACTCAAACATGTGAGTAAAAAAAAACTATAGTCTTCACCGAAAAAAGTTCGAGCCCACAGCTTGCCATTTATAATACTTTTTCTACACACAAATTTACCACCCACTGTAGCAGACAAGCTGTCTGCAAATCTCTTAAATCTATCATTTTCAGTCCACCTTTTTTTTTTTTCAGATCACTACAGAGAACTACCCGCTTGACCTTTCAAACGCTTAAAAAAGCGTTACATTACAATCTTTCTTGCGCCATAGAAAACGATAAAGTATTCTATTCATTTCATTGATGACTGTGTCTGGTACTTTTATTACCTTCATAATACAGATCCATTGGGAGATTTAAAAATGTTTTTACTACTATACATACTTTTCCACTTATACTAAGATTTCGTTTCTCCCATGCTGCAATTAATCTCTTACAGTTATCTATTCTCGTTATCCAGTTCTTTTCAATAGATGATGCGCTTTTTTCATTCCCAAAGAATACACCAAGAATTTTCAATGTATTTGTAAATTTAAAGCCAAAGAAATCTTCATTTCTCTTCTTATTACTACCACCTCACTGCTGCTGTTGTGGCAGCGATGCCTGGTGGGGCGACTGGTGTGTGGGGTGAACGTTGTCAGGATCTGATTGTAATAGGGGGGTGGAAGTTCAAAGCCTTGACCTCTGTTCAGGCTGGGGCGCGTCTGGTCTTGATTTCGATGGCTTCTTTAACTTTTCTGTGAGAAAGGGCTCTGTATATAAGATCTTGATTTCTTGGGGCTGAAACTGTGGCCTGTGGCTTGTCGGTGTTCGTGCATGGCAGAAGTAGATCGGTTTGGGTTCCTATAGACGGGTGGTGAGTAGTCTCGCTGTCTCGCCAATGTAGGTATTGGCACAGTCTTGACACAACCTACCTGGTACACTACACCACACTGCTTGAGGGGGTCCGTTTTGTCTTTGACATGAGTCAGTTGCTGGCGTAGAGAGTTGGTGGGTTTGTCAGCGGTCCATCCAATCCAAAACGCTATTTTCTTTACAGGTTAGACATCAGCACACACACACACACACACACCAAAGCACAAGCTGTATCAAGAACGTCTTAATTTGAAGGCATGGAAAGGAACCAAATCAAAAATGAAAGAAAGCAAGAAGGGAAGTCAGCAAATCAAGTTAGAGATTTGACCCTCTCGAACGAAGCACACTGAAAGAAAGAAAGAAAGAAAGAAAGAAAGAAAGAGAATAAATGACAGAAAAAGTAAAGAACGAGTGAAATCAGAACCCGGATTAGACTTTTTGTTTCAGATGGTTGGCTAAACAGCTGCTTTCTTGTATAGACCATGGACCTGGCACTTCAGTTGACTAATCTGTGGTGTATGTGCGAAGCGTTTTCGAAAGCAGTTACAACGTGGAGGTCGTTAGTCTGATTTCTGTTTCATGAACGGCTTCAGGAATGGCGCTCCATGGGACTCGGGGTAAGCGTGATACCAGGTACGGAAGATCGGGGGTGGGGGGGGGGGGGGGGGGGGGGGGGGGGGCGATTTGGCGAAACAAAAAAGAAAATGTGAAAAAACATAAAACGCTTTGTTGAACGGATAGACAGTATTCGTGTGTAGTGAGAAGCAATGGGTAAATAGAGAAAGAAAGGGAGGGAGGGAGGGAGAGAGAGAGAGAAAGAGAGAGAGAGAGAACTTAAGAGCGAGACACAGACAGACAGAGAGAGAGAAACCTAGGAGAGAGAGAGAGAGAGAGAGAGAGAGAGAGAGAGAGAGGAGAGAGAGGGGGGGGGGGGGGGGGCTTTGGAACTCACGAATTTAATTGTAAGGCCACCAGCCTGTTACAAGTGGTAACGCCAGACTGTGGAAAATGAACAGCGAATTGAAAGGGAATATTGAAAGAGAGAGAGAGAGAGGAGAGAGAGAGAGAGAGAGAGAGAGAGAGAGAGAGAGAGAGGGGGTGGGAGGGAGGAAGAACTGAGAGAACAGCCTGATCTAAGCAGAAGGGAAGAGGAGTCTAAGCAAAAGGAGAAAAAAGAGAAACAGAAACAAGAGATATTGCTATAGTGTACCGTTTTTTTCCCCATTTTTTTCTCTCTTTCAAACAAGTCATTCTTTTTGTGATGATATTAGAACTGGCGAGGAAAGGAATACAAATTGGCCGTCGAGATGGCAGCATTAAAGAGGAGTCCTTTGGATAAAATATTCCATCTTCTGAACGGGACGCACATCGTCCTCCATCTTGGATTAGTAAAAACGAAAGAGAAAAAAATGGAAACGAATAAACGAAACAAATAAATATGGATGTGTGTGTGTTGTGTGTGTGTGTGTGTGTGTGTGTGTGTGTGTGTGTGTGTGAAAGAAAGATACAGAGAGAGAGAGAGAGAGAGAGAGAGAGAGAGAGAGAGAGAGAACAATAACAGCCTTTAATGACAAGAGCTTAGCAACCTTTACGTCGTGGAAAAAAAGTACATTGTCTAAAAAAAAGATTTTATAAGAAAATAGATGAATAATTTTGAATCAGAAAACACAGACACAGCAATCATTCATCTAAAAAATATCCATCAGCTGAAAGAAAAACAGGCAAGAACAAGGCAATTGCTCGCTGTCCTCAGTATGAATCAAAATTAAAACGCTAGACCTATAACGGCAAACAGCATACCACTTGTTATTTTTACGTATGCGCCTGAAATACGTATCTCTCTCTCTCTCTCCTCTCTCCTCTCTCTCTCGAGCTCTCTCTCTCTCTCTTCTCTTTGGTTTTTTTTTTTTTTTTTTTTTTTTTTTTTTTTTTTTTTTTTTTTTTTTTTTTTGCGTACATGGTCATACTCTGCACTGGAAAAGAAAATGAGATTAATCTTTTAACAGCATTTACTATTCAGACTTGGTCCACTGTTTCAGTTTCTGATCCTGGTATTGACCAACCTTTGTTCGCATTTAGAACCTAAGATTCTTCTCTAAATCTAAAAGCATGTCTCATAAACATTTTTTTTTTTGGCTGCAAATTGCTACTGAATAAAAATTTTTAAAAAAAATGCAAACTTTTCTTTTTTCTACCACATTCGAGTGCCAGTTTTGATGGAATATTATGTCTTCCATTTAGTTTTGAGATGAACAAAATTACCTTCGCTACTTCTTGGCTTAACCACACTGTAGTAAACTCCTTGTCTATGAGAAAGCTCTTTATGTTTGGGTTTCAGGCTGTTGTAATAACGTCTCATAAGCCTGGTCTACAGAAATTGGTCAGTGGTAGTTTTTGAGTAGCCTTAATCAATACCTCATATTTGTGTTCGTATAAAGGGAGTTATAGACCTGATTCTCTATGTATCATTTTGTTGAAGAAATACGATGGACATTCGTACGGCGTTTAACAGCAAATTGTATGGGCTTTCCAACTGAGTGTGTTTATGTTCCATAAACATTGAGTCAGAAGATGCCAAAGAATAACAGTCATGAGAGAGAGAGAGAGAGAGAGAGAGAGAGAGAGAGAGAGAGAGAGAGAGAGAGAGAGAGAGGAGGAGAGAGAGAGAGAAGAGAGAGAGAGAGAGAGAGAGAGAATAGAAGAGAGTAGAGAGAACTGAGGGAGGAACAAAGAAAGCGTAAGACAAAAACCGAAACGATGAATATAGAATGACATTCATTCATCACATTCTCAATTCCATTTTCTTGAAAACCTGGACATACAAGCTCTACTGTTTATGCTTGAATTTAAAGACAGGAAACACCACACACACACACACCACACCACACACACCACACACACACACCCACACACACACACACACACAGAAAGAAAGAAAAGAAAGAAAGAGTTAGCAATTGTCAGATTATTATATTCCAATCCTTTGAAGAGACTGGACGTGAATAACTGAAATAGAGCTGTGCAAGTGACTGACAAATCACGAAAGACTAAGAAAGACCGAATGACAAGAAGAAATAAAGAAAGCCATAAACCAATGAAGAAAGAATAAACCCCCGGAATCAAGACTGTCATGTCCAGACGCCATCCAAATAATTGGCTTTTCTCCATCTCTTCTTCATTTGGACATCTGAACTTCTAAACACCGCATTCGCCGTAGTTTCGTGGGTATCTGCTTACGGAGGCAATTAAACTGTGGACGGAAACTCCCTCGATTTCTCCTTAATGCAGTGGCTTTAAATAGGTCTTTAGCGTCTTTAAGACGTGGCTTCTAACGGTTCGATCAGGAAGATTTCTGCGTATCAGTCGGCCTAACAAATAGAGGGGGGGTTAAAAAAAAGGGCGGGGGGGGGGGGGGGGGGGGGGGGGGGGGGGGGGGGGGGGGGGGGGGGGGTGGGGGGGGGGGGGGGGGGGGGTGGGGTTGGTGGGGGGGGGGTGGGGGGGGGGGTGGGGGGGGGGGGGGGGGGGGGGGGGGGGGGGGGGGGGGGGGGGGGGGGGGGGGGGGGGGGGGGGGGGGGGGGGGGGGGTGGGGGTGGGGGGGGGGGGGTGGGGGGGGTGGGGGGGGGGGGTGGGGTGGGGGGAGATACGAACAGCGGGAACGTATCCTGCCTTGTTGTGGTCGGATAAGAAGAAGAATAAGAAGAGGAGAAGAATAGAAGAAACGGAAGAAGCAGAAGAAGAAGAAGAAGAAAGAAGAAAGAAGCCGAAGAGAGCGCGAGAGAGAGATAGCGAGAGAGAAGACAGCCGACAGAGACCGCAGACAGAAGCCAGAGAGGCAGAAGGACAGACAGACAACATGAGAAGAATGAAAGCCCACCAGAGAAACGAGGGGAGGGAGGTACTTGGAGAGACAGATAGATAATATATAGATAGATAGAGATGAGAGAGAGAGAGAGAAGAGAGAGAGAGGAGAGCGCAGAGAGAGAGAGAGAGAGAGACAGACCGACAGACCGACAGACAGAGAGAGACCCTAGAGCACAGATAGAATAGAGAGACAAGGGGAGGGATGAGAGTGAGAGAGACCAGAGAGGGGGCGGAGGAAATAGGAGGAGCCACGACGGGAGAACTGGGCAACAGAAGAGGAATAAGAAACGCCACAAACAAAACGATAGTGCCACACGCGTCCAGTCTTTTTCCCAGACTGATTATTCCCTTTTCTTTTGCATTGTATTAAAAACTGACTAGAAAGAAGAGCTAAGAATACGAACTGGCCCATCAGATGGCAATGAGCGTTTATAATAGCTGGAGGCGGCTGGTCGTTTATAATGAATACTCTTACTGACTCTACTTCCTTCTTCTGAACAGGATGGGCGCCGTGTCCTCCATGTGGGTATTAATAAAGTTACAGGAACCGGAAACGAAACAAATAAANCTATTACATGTGTTTGTGCTGGAGCGCAAGGCGCGACCACACGTGTTGGGGCAGGTGATTTATTCAAACTACGAGGCCGCCCGCTGAGGTAGGTATGCATCCCCGCCTTGTTGTTTCTCTGTGAGAGAGAGAGAGAGAGAGAGAGAGAGGAGAGCGAGAGAGAGAGAGAGCGCGAGAGAGAGAGAGAGAGGGGAGAGAGAGAGAGAGATGGGAGCGAGAGAGAGAGAGTGAGAGAGAGACGAGAGGGGGGGGAGAGGAGAGAGAGAGGAGGAGAGAGTGAGAGAGGAGGAGAGAGAGAGAGAGAGGGAGAGAGAGAGAAGAGGAGAGAGGAGAGAGAGAGAGAGAAGAGAGAGAGAGATGAGGAGAGAGAGGAGAGAGAGAGAGAGAGGAGAGAAGAGGAGAGAAAGAAGAAGAAGAAGAAGAAGAAGAAGAAGCAGAAGCAGAGGAAGAAGACGCCAGTCCTTCACATTTTATATTCGATTTTAAAGTAAATTGAACGTTGTAAGCTGTGATGTGATTGGTAACGTAATGGAAATAAACAATGGAAAGAGAGGAGAGACAGTGAATTAGGGGGAAAAAAAAAAAAGAAGAAAACAGTGGGAAAGGTCTTATTTTTTTTCAAAGCAGCATAAGAAGTAGATAAATCCTTCACACTCAATATTTTGTTTTCCCTCATAGATTTAAGCACTATTCGCCGTGCGCCGGTTTAAAAAAAAAAAAAAAAAAAAAAAGGAGGAAGACAGAGAGAAGAATAAGGGAATGGAAACTACGAAAACTGATCAGAGCAGAATCATTGATTTCCAACACTGTTTGAAGGCATACGCTGGGTGATTCTCGTTAGGCCCTGATCCTCAGAGCAGCTGAGAATACAAATTTCACCCACCACCTCTCTCCCCGCCCCCGCCTCGCCTCCCTCCAAGATAATAGTATGTGCTCTCGCGTCGTTTTCAAAGCCTCAAAAACAGAACTTGAGTAGCATTGGCTGTCTGCTTCTAGTCGTATCGTGTCTGAACGTGTCCGTTATTATTATAATGGATACTTATATAGCGCCTATTCTCGGCTAGCGACCAAGCTCTAAGCGCTTTACACACTCGTTTACTCAACGGGCTGCCTACCTGGGTAGTGCCAACTGAAGAGCTGCCAGCCGGCGCTTCATTCAGTCGTTTCCCGTGTCATCCAGTCTGTTTCATTCAATATCGTTCACTCAGTTTCCTTACTTCCTTTCCATTTCTTACGCAGGGTGCATGCTTTGTATAAAGTGCTATCCATACCAACGGCCAAACTGGCCTTCTTTTCCGAAAGCTGGTGATGGGATTTTAAGTGTGTGCAAGATGTTGAGCGTGCGTTCACACACGGAACCTCGGTTTACAGTCTCATTCGAAGGACTCTATGGGAAATGGAGTCGGAACCAATGTTAACTCCGAGGGAAAATTCCTCCTGTACCGAAACGGCCGGCGGAGATTCGAACCCGCAACCCTTGGATTACGAGTCCGGCGCTCAACCAACTGAGCTATTTCCGGCCCCCCCTACGATGTTATGACTGGTACAGTTGCGCTCAGCCTGTCTGAACGTGTTCGTCTGTATACCCAGTGCATCTTTCCCACACCGAATCCAAAAGATCTCTAGAAGTCTTCAGATCTGCGTGTTTTTTCTTCTTGTGGATCTGTTTTTTTTCATGAAATGAGTTTCCACTTTCTATTCGTTATGCTCTGTCTCTTACCATTGAAAATTCCAGGCCAAAGACCCTATATTCAAAAAGTTCCTTCTTTCTTCCCTTCACTGAAACAGTTCTGGTAATTTTGTCATACCATAATCATGTTCTCCTGCTGGAGCATTGTGAGAGTATCTGTGATGTTGATGCTCTCTCTCTCTCTCTCTCTCTCTCTCTCTCTCTCTGTGTGTGTGTGTGTGTGTGTGTGTGTGTGTGTGTGTGTGTGTGTGTGTGTGTGTGTGTGTGTATGTGTGTGTGTGTGTGTGTGTGTGTGTGTGTGTGTGTGTGGTGTGTACGTGTGTGTGTATGTGTGTGTGCGTGCATGCGTGTATGTCAGGACATAGAAACACTGAAACATATAAGACAGCCAGGCACAAACAAGACGAAGACAGATACACAGAAAAGGCAGGGAAAGACAAAAAAGAGACACAAAGACACAGTCAACGGCAAATATCTACAAAGACAGAAACATATGGCAGATACAATAACAGACAGACACAAAGACAGACATAGAAAAAAAGACAGACACAAAAAGTCAGACAGACTCGGTTACAAGACAGACACAAACAAAAAAACAGACACAGAAAAAGAGAGACACAGCTACAGACAGAGACAGATAAAAGACATACAGACAAAGACAGCTACATACAAGATACATGCAAAGACAGACAGATGAAGGCAGACAAACATGAAATTCATAGACAAAGACATACAGAAAGAAAGAACACACGGGCAAGAACAAACACAAACGAAAAAAAAAGACAGACGGGAAAATGGACCCCGCACAAATGACGTGAGGATTCAGGCCTCCTACCTATTGTCATCCAGTCCGATTCCAATGGGGAAGTCGAGGTCATCGTCGCCAAAGGCCAGCGACACGTGCAGCACGCCTGAATGCAGTGCCGCTGTGATGTGGTTGTGGTACGGCGATCCTCCCACGGCGTACAGCAAGATGCCGGACGGTCGTTCCGTCTGAGAGAGAGGGGGAAAACCATCATCAGTTACAAGTTGGCAGGTTCAAAATAATGTGCATGGGTAGTAGATGTCGTCGTCAGGAGTGTCGTTGATGATGATGATGATGATGATGATGATGATGATGATGATGATGATGATGATGATGATGATGATGATGATGTTGATGATGATGACGATACGTCGTGAGCTTCATAATGAATGAGGATTTGATGATAAATGACGACGACGATGATGATGGCAATACATCTACTATCTCAATAGAGACTGCTATTACTGCTGTTGCTCATGTTCCTGCTACTGCTGCAGTTGCAAGTATTATTTTGCTACAGTAAAAAGAAAAATACTGATCAACATGATGACAATACTATGCCCTCACAAAAAAAAAAAGCAGTCATAACACCAGACAGACTTTATCCTTCCCCTCCTCCTCCTCCTCCAACTCATCGACGTCGTCGTCATCGCCATCACCATCATGACCATTATCAATGTTAGGGGGTATCATTTTTATCATCATCAGTCAATGGCAGAAAATTCATTTCTGTCATTCTTCACCTTTATTAAGCTTTCTGAGGGAAAACATGCGGAGAATATGGAAAAAGAAGACATAAGTGCGCAGAAGGAAGAAGAAGAAGAAGAAGAAGAAGAAGAAGAAGAAGAAGAAGGAGGAAGGAGGAAGAGAAGGAGGAGGAGGAGGAGGAGGAAGAGGACGGAAGAAGAAGAAGAAAGAAGAAGAAGAAGAAGAAGAAGAAAGAAGAAGAAGAAGAAGAAAAAAAATGAGGAGCAGGAAGAGAAGGAGGAGGAGAATGTGAAGAGAAGATGGAACAAAAAAAAAGGTGAAGAGGAGGTAGAGAAGGAGGAGGAGGAGGAGGAGGAGGAGGAGGAGGAGGAGGTGGGAAGAAGGAGAAGGAGGCCCTCATCCTAATAACCCTAATCATTATCATCAATACCTAAGCCAGCACTTCTATCGCTCGTTTCTCTTCAACAATCAGATCGCCACGAAAAAAAATGAGAAGGGGTTAAAGCGAAGTGCTCGACACCGTATCCCACGGGGAAAACGGGATCTGCAGACTCATTCGACTTTTCCTCTCTGCTGGGCAAGAGCCGGAAGAAAGACGAGAGGGAGTAGGAAGACAGGGAGGAAGAGAAGGATCATCATAATCACCATCATTCTCCTCTTCATCATCGTGATCAATATCATCAATATCCGAGCCAATATTTTCCCTCCGACATCTCCTTCATCTTGACCTATCAGAGTGGCACGAAAAAATGAGGAGAGGATAAAGGTAAGTGTCCTGTCTTCTGTCAGATATTCTCTCTGGGGGAGGCCGGGTTTTTTTTGCACGAAGTCATTCATTTAGATTTGCCTTTCCACTTGGAAGATAGAGAATAGGGTTGGGCTAAGTGAATGAGCTGATATGGACGGGGGAGGGGAGGGGGAGGGGCTGCTGAGCGAGCGCCATCAATATCAATAGCTTAAAACTTTATACATTACAACTTGTCCCTTTTTCTCCAGGCATTACAATAACATTTTCATGTCAAATATATCATACTTGCTGCTTTCCAGACGATTCCTCCAATAGAGAGAAACAAAACCAGTACTAATTGAATTTGTTCACAGATGAATGAACGGAGAGGTTTCAGTCGTTTGAAGCCTATCCGACCACACCGGGCCCTCTCACAGCCGTCAGCTCACAGTGAAATTAATGCTGTGTCCTGAAAAAGAAACAAACGACGAAACGAACAATTTATTATCTACACTATTTACACAAGTCAGGACATGACAACGGAAGTATTGATGATATCCTTGAATTGGATGAAACTAGGCCGTGCTGAGAGCGCCAAAGCCCCCCTCTCCCCCCCCCCCCCCTACCCCCCCCCCCCCCCCCCCCCCCCCTTCCTGAATTTACCCACCCCTAACTTAAAGGAAAGAAAGTGACTCGTCATAAAGTGTAGCGAAAAAAACAAACAACACTTACTTAAAAGACTATAGGAGAAAGGGCCATTGAAACAGGAATATTGTGGACACTTGTATAGAAACATACAGATTATAAGTAAAAAAAAAAAGCCAAAGTCGAAGACAGAGACACGGAGGATCAAATTACTCGAAAAGGATTTACAGAAGGCGGGGATACCATTCACACTGACAAAGCCTCCAACACTGGAGCACAGAGGAAGCTGAGGGAAGGGAGGAGTGGGGGGGGGGGGGGGGGGGGGGGGGGGGGGGGAGGGGGACAGGAGGGGAAGAAGGCCTTGAAGTGAAAACACCTCACACGGAAACCACGGAACTCTCTATTGTTGAGACACCCGTCCATTCCGCCTGGTTTTCACAGCATTGTAAATCTCCTGGACAGAGTCAAGACAAGCCCCAGTGATGGCAATAAGCGTGCAGCCATGATGATGAACAGACACTCTCCACTGCGCAGGCTCTCCTCTGGCATGTTGCCTCAGAACGATTTGACACTGGCTGCTCCCTGTAGATTACCAGTGCCAGGACTGCGGTGGGACAAACCAGAGTATGGCTGTAGACGGGGTCCCGGGATCAGCGGCGAGGACGGTAGGATGGGGAAAGGGGGGGGGGGGGGGGGGGGGGGGCTCTTAACTGGCACAGAAGATGGAATCAGGAAAAAAACAAAACATGGTTCACTGCATTTCCCACGCAGCGTAGAACGTAATTCCAATCCAAACTGCTTCCCAAAGCTGCCAACAAAAAGGTGGCAATCTGTAATAGGGTGAAAAGTGTTCAAAAAGTGAACTAACTTACTGAACCAAAAAGTGAAAAGGAGTAAAGGTAATCATTCAATGGCAAAGCTTGAGGGTCCCGAAGGATGGAAAAGGTACAGAGACGAATGAGAAAAGGGCGGCAAATTGAAAAGATAAAATCTTTTCCCGACAGCATATGGGAGGGGGGGGGGGGGGGGGGGGGGGGGGGGGGGGGGGGGGGGGAGGGGGGGGGGTGTTTATTGAATTTGCAGTTTTCGAAAGAGCCTGGCTTCGGTTGAATTGTTTCATTTCCTCTACAGGGAGATAATAGTATAGATCAGATGAAACTAGTGATCTCCAACATATGAAACTTTTAATGTTCGCTTGATAAAGCAGAGGCTGATGCTGGGATTGAAAAACATCGCACTTGACGT
>JADBJO010000041.1:1108843-1111343 GCA_016801955.1 Conus betulinus | reverse complement strand
GGTCGAATTCCATAATGTAGAACAGTAATTTAAATGATATTCAGTATAAGAAATAGAAAACAGCTTACGATGATTTTGGTTTAAGAACTGTTTTAGTTTTGAAAGCTGTGAAAAGACCATGACAAATTATTGTTCACAGTAACACCGAGGACTTCGTGATGGTCAGCTTGCTCAACCACCTCATTATTTCTACAAAGAGACAGAGAGTCATAGGGGACATTTTGATGTTTTTACCTGGTGGTAATTATCGAATATTAAGTTTTAGGAGACACATACGATTGAGTTCTGACCTTGTGCATATTTTCTTGTAAAACGGCTAAGCTATTCTCATTTGTGTATGACTAGTGTGTATAGTGGTGTCATTAGCGAACATTTCACATAGATTTATCAATAGAAAGAGATAAAGCGTTTATATATGTGGAAAAGAGGATAGTTCCAATGCTGACCTGTGAGGCACATTGTGTCTTATAGAAAATATTCCATTCATTCCATTAAATTGTTTGCTTTCTATCTGAAAGAAGTGAAGATAGGAGTTCTAACCTTTTTCAGATAATTATATAACTCCAGCTTTTTAAGTAGAAGACTGCAATCGATAACATCAAAACTTTTCTTGAAATATACCATGAGGACACTTTTTGTAATGTTGTCATTATGTATATTGGTAAGCCGATGATCTACAAGGTCTGTCAATACCGTTTCGCAAGGATGGTTTGCTGTTAATAAACTGAAACAATCGAAAGCGTTTATTTATACGATTTTCCAATGGTTTAGTCAGCAAGATATAATAATATGGACCTGTAGTTTGAGGGATTAGTGATATCACCTAATTTATGGATAAGAATTACTTAAGCATCTTCAAAAGCCTCGGGAAATAACTTTTAGGAATGGAGAGAGAGAGAGAAGAGAGAGAGAGAGAGAGAGAGAGAGAGAGAGAGAGAGAGAGAGAGAGAGAGAGATTCTCATAAAGGCCAAAGCTCAGAAGAATCAAGATTCTGTATTAATAAGAGAAACTTGTTTCAGCTTTGCCCAGTCCAGCACACAAAGATCGACATGCACACGGACAGTGACAGCACTCAGGAGTGAAAAATAACATACAAGCATATACGCAATGATTCAACCTGCACGTTGACATTGCATTTCGTCATGTCATATAAATGTTTTTTTTTTTTTTCAAGTGAAAGAGTTTTATGAAATAAATAACACCATGGTTAGCAGTGGTTTCACTTCATGATGTCTGCTAAAAAAAATAATGTGAAATGACTGGGTGATTTTCATACTTTTGTATGATGAATGCTTTCTAGAGCCTTTTAATATTGGATGTAAATTCTCCCTTCCTTACCCTTTTCTGCACTTTTTCCTTACCTCTATCATGTGCGTCTAATAACATCATGTTTGTTTTATGCGCTGATCTGTGACCCTGTGTCTTAATCATGAAAAAAAAGTACACGTTGAATACATTAAACAACGGCTTTCAAGCCTGAGGATATTGAGCTGTTTATAGCTGTTTCACCAAATACAAATTACATGGTGTTTTGCAAGAATACCTCCTCCTGCCCCATCCCCATTTTCAAAGCAATGAGAGAGAGAGAGAGAGAGAGAGAGAGAGAGAGAGAGAGAGAGAGAGAGAGGAGGAGGGAGAGAGAGAGAGAGAGAGAGAGAGAGGAGAGAGAGAGAGATCCACCAAAGAATATACGACAGCTCTATTTCTGCAGGTCCTCACGATCTTCTAATGGTTAGTGGAAAACGATTGGCTGGTGCCCGTCTCCTCTCCCCAGTTCGGAGTTCATGCTGTTTTCCTCAGGATTAAAACTATTTGCCGCATCATCCTGTGGATAACATTGTTCTCCCTGATGATAACTATACCTTTTCCCTATTTCCCTTGGAAATATAACCATTATGCTTGTTTCCCCGAGAAAAACAAGACTTATGGTGAGGAAAGCGTCATTAACAGAGAAACAACTGTGAAAATTGTGCCGTAAAAAGCGCAAATGGGGTCAGCAACACGGGGAACGTCGTTGCCATTCCAAGGATCGTGACTGTTTTTCTTATTTTCATCGTTTCCGTTAAGAATAATGACTGTTTTTTTTATCGTTTCAGTTAAGGATAACGACTGTTTTCCTGTCTTCATCGTTTCCGTAAGGATAATGACTGTTTTTTTTTTTTTTTTTTTTTTTTCCGGTAAGGATAATGACTGTTTTCCTAATAATGACTGATTTCCTATTTTCATCATCATCGTTAGGGATAATGACTGTTTTCCTATTTGAATGTTTTCCGGTATAGATAACGACTGTTCCCTACTTTCATCGATCCTGTTAAGGATAGTAACTGACTTCCTTTCTTCGTCGTTTCCGTTAAGGATAACGACTGTTTTCCTATGTTCATCGTTTCCGTTAAGGAAAAAAGATTGATTTCCTATTTTCATCGTTTCCGGTAAGGATAATGACTGTTTTCCTATTTTCCTCGTTTCCAGTAAGGATAATGACTGATTTCCTATTTTCCT
>JADBJO010000041.1:1091343-1101343 GCA_016801955.1 Conus betulinus | reverse complement strand
CCGGATCCGCCCTTTCAGTCAGGTAAGGGAAACAAAAGTATCATTTTTGTCAGGGCAAGTTGAAAAGGACTGAAAGAGTTACTACCCATTTTTTTTTTCGGCAGGATATATAGAAAGTACGAAGTGTCAACCATTATAAACGTCACTAAAAAGGTTACACATTCCTAGAAAATAACTAACTTTCTATACAGTTACTAGTTTGTAACAGCTTCACTGTGGTTATGTTCGTCGTTTTTACGTCATCAACTTTGTAATAACCTTCCTAAACGGATCGTGGGTCCCTACTACAGATCCACACCAAATGTAACGGATGCCACAATCCACCTCTCCAGCAAGTTTCGTGTGGTGTAACAGTTTTTAATAATAATGATAATAATAATGTATGGATTTTATATGGCGCAAATATTGTAATCAACTCATTGCGCTCAACACACACACTCAAACACTCGCACTGACGTGTGTTCACACACACACACACACACACACACACACACACACACACACACACATACCTACCAAACACACAGGGCCCACTTATCAAGTTCATCGGTTCAAGCTAAACAATACAGTTTTGCATGCAGTGCATAAAAAGTCGGGTCAGAATAATAGCCACAGCATTTAGATATTATCGTTGAAGAAGGCTTTCATAAAGAAGTATGTTTTTAACTTTGACTTGAATTTAGATAATGTGGGCAGGTCACGTACGTAAGTTGTCAGAAAGAGAATTCCAAAGAGTGGGCGCACTAAAGCTAAATGCTCTCTCACCGACTGCCATTAACGAGCACCTAGGAATTTTCAGAAGTTTTTTGAGAAGATGAGCGAAGAGACCGAGAAGTTTGATAGGTGGACAGAGAAGCAGAAAGATACTGTGGGAGTGTCCCATCAAAGTAACGATAGGCAAAAAACTGTGATTTTGAACTGCCATCGATATTTGATGGGAAGCCAGTGGAGTTCACGTAACAAAGAACTGATATGCTCATTTTTTACGCTTTTTGAGAACAAGCCGAGCTGCACTGTTTTGCACTCTTTGTAATCGTGCAAACACAGAGTTACAGTAGTCTAGTCGGGACATTACCATGGCGGTGAGGAGTCTGATTGTTTGCCTTGAGGAGAGGTAAGACCGGACAGAACCAATACGTCGCAATTCCAGGAAGCATGCACGACAAAAACATTAGATATTTGGTTCTGCATAGACAGGGTTTGATCAATGCTGACACCTAAACATTTCACCGACTCTTTGAAAGGTAAAACAACACCATCAATTTCTGCCGACTCAGCTTCAAGCATCTTGGCAAGAGAGGAGGTACCAACAGCCATGATCTCGGTTTTGTCACTATTCAGCTTGAGTTTGCTGCTGGTCATCCAGACTTTTACGTCCGCTAATTGGAAGACGAACAAAAAAAAAAAACAAAAAAAAAAAAAAGAAAAAAAAAAGGTGAAATCATGTCTAACAGGGCGGAACTAACATCGTGATTAGTGTGTCTGCCCTTATCCCCTGTCCTACTTACCCTGTAGGTCCCCAGAAAAGAACCCATCGGAGAGAGCCCAATCGTAAAGCTGTACAAGGCAAAATCTAGCTCTATAGCTGCCACTTCAGTTGCTGTTGTTGTTGCTGGGGTGGGAAAGGGGTGGGGTGTGTGTGGTGTGGGGGGGGGGGGGGGGAGGGGGGGGGGGGGGAGGAGGGAGGAGGTCACGAAACTGAGACTTATGTCACAAGATGATATATCTAGGTAAATGACCCAATTCTAAAGAAATCCGCATTATTTTAGAAAAGCGGGTATTTCGAAACTGTTTTGACTGTTTTCAAGGCATATCATACGAAGAAATACCTACAGTGAAACGCAGAAGGTTCGTGTCGATGTACAGCACTATGGACTGCTCCACTGTTGAATACAACTAATTACCGTGAGTTTTGGTGCCTTCTTTCTTTCAGTCTTCAGAACACAACTGATCATCGTTGAGTTTTTTTGGTGCCTTCTTTCTTTCAGTCTTCAGAACACAACTGATCATCGTTGAGTTTTGGTGCCTTCTTTCTTTCAGTCTTCAGAACATAACTAATTATCGTTGAGTTTTTTGGTGCCTTCTTTCTTTCAGTCTTCAGAACACAACTAATCATCGTTGCGTTTTGGTGCCTTCTTTCTTTCAGTCTTCAGAACTGCACCCAAAAACGGTCAAAAGGCAACGGAGTAAAAAGATTCGATCAAAGTTTTTATCATGTAAAGAATTCCAAGCAGCCCTTCAGGTCTCGCTTTCTGCTTCATTGTCAAGCGAGGCATAGTCGTCACGAAGCTATCTGCAGTGCCGCTCATTGGCTCGCGACGCAAAATGAAAAAAAAAAAAAAAAAAAAAAAAAAAAAAAGAGAAGAAAGAATGCATGTCGTCGTCGTGAAATGAGGTCTCGCACAAAATATATGCCCCCCCCCCCCTTTTTTTTTTTTTTCATTTCAATGGAGGTCAGATGAGAAATACAGGAAGCCACAATTACGTACGCTTATCTACGATGTACCTTTATGATATACATTTATTTATCGTGTACGTTAGTCTCGGTACGATTAGTTGTTGGCAGTGCCATCTGACATTTTCCTCAGAAACATGGACCGGGATTCATGAGGTAATTTTGGAGTGTTGAGACGGTGAATCTGTTCATGCCAAGTTGCAGAGTTTTAAATCTCCCCCTATCAGCTCTTCTCCAAGCTCGGCTCTGGACACATTAGACGTTGGCAACGCACACAATATGGTGCACCTCAATATGTTACTGGGTCATTCTATCACAGTGCCTATTTCGTCATCGTGTCTGTATGTCTAGCTCTAACTTATCCCTACACCTATATATTACCCTAATCAAATCCAAAATCTTATCCTAGCCCTAACCAAACCCTCACACACATAGACATGGTAACATGTAGGTATTTACATACGGTAACGTACTGACTACAGTGACATGTAGAACCTTCACTGAAGCCAAATTGTGGCAGAGACAGCGATGACATACAAGCATAGTGACACACAGAGCTGACCCCGTGTGACATCGAGAGGCGGGATGTTTAAGACACACAAACAAACAGACGTACAGAGGAAGGAGTATATGAAAGGGAATGACGGACGTCCGCAAAAAGGGACACACACGGAACAGACATAGACACGGTAACACATACAGGTATACGCAGACTGGACACATACATACATGTTGGAGGTGCATCAAGACGGAACACACAAAGACTGGGATAGAATGTAACATGAAATTTGATTCACATTTGTCAGACATACAACCATACAGGGGTTTCACAAGGACGGACACACAGACAGGAATACACGTTGCACGGGACACGCGAAAAAGGGGACACTGTGTTCCAAATCTGGGCCATGCTGACTTCTCCCAGACGGTAAGTTACTCAGAACGGGTCGAACAATGGTAGTTTTTAAGAAGACAGACATCATCAATTGACAGGTTTATAACACGACCGAAATGAAGGTGCAAAATAGAGAAGCACGAGAGAGAGAGAGAGAGAGAGAGAGAGAGAGAGAGAGAGAGAGAGAGAGAGAGAGAGAGAGAGAGAGAGAGAGAGACTGTATTTTACATGCCCCTCATACATGATAAAAAAAAACAGTGAACTAAGAATAGTCCTTAACGTCTTTGCGATAGAATCATCTGTGTGTAAACACAGCGTATGTTGTAGACAACGCATCGAATTAAAAATAAGCACGCGAACTTGTGTTTATTGTTATATTTCTCCTTCCTTAGGGTTCCTGCTGTTCTTTCATTGCAAGAGCCTATGGCTGTGACCTATCTCAATATATCGTGATGTCTGTCACTCGTGAAAAGTTGCTTCTTTATTGCTTCCAGCTATTGCAATAAGTTAATTGCACTTTTTAAGTTAAAATAGTGTTTCTTTTGCAATGATTTGTGATGTATGGCTGAAATTGGAAAAGAGAACCTGCTTCACTTTGGGAAAGCTTAAAAAAAAAATTCCACGAAGACGAAAGACACATTGCAGAAAAAAAAATGGGTGAATGTAACTGAAGGATATCTGAGAGAAAAAGGTGTCTAATTACGCCTAGAAAGGCGGGCACGTGCGCACTCACACATCCACACCCACACTGATAGACAGAGAGGGGGAAGGGAGGGGAGAAATAGATAGATAGATAGATAGATCGATCGAGAGAGAGAGAGAAAGAGGAGGGGAGAAATAGATAGATAGATAGATAGAGAGAGAGAGAGAGAGAGAGAGAGAGAGAGAGAAGAGAGAGAGAGAGAGAGAGAGAGAGAGATACATACAGACAGACAGACAGACAGACAGACAGACAGACAGAGATCGAGACAGAGAGACGGAAGAGAGATCGAGATAGAGAGAGAGAGAGAGAGAGAGAGAGAGAGAGAGAGAGAGAGAGAGAGAGAGAGAGAGAGAGAGAGACAGAGACAGAGAGAGAGAGCAGCGAGCGAGAGAGAGAGAGAGAGAGAGAGAGAGAGAGAGAGAGAGAGAGAGGAGAGAGAGAGAGTGTGTGTGTGTGTGTGTGTGTGGACGACGAGAGAGAGATGGAGAGAAGGGGTGACAGAACCACGGTGAAAGACAAAGACAGAGATTCACAGGAACACACACACACACACACACACACACACACACACACACACACACACACACACACGCACACAGCACGCACGCACACACACACACACACACACACACACACACACACACACACACACACACACACAGAGGGAAAGGTTGGGAGCGGGAGGAGGGGGGGGGGGAAACAAACAAAAAAGTCTCCCTCCGACTCTCCCGTATATACTTGTTTTTCACATGTCAGGATTTGTGCAAAAAAACATTATGTGCCACCAAAACCAAACTAAATTGAAAAACAGTTACACGTTTCAAACAAAGCTGCCAGAACACAGAGCAGAGCATGGAACGGAACGGAACGGGACGGAGAGAGAGAGAGAGAGAGAGAGAGAGAGAGAGAGAGAGAGAGAGAGAGAGAGAGAGAGAGAGAGAGAGAGAGAGAGAATCCAGGTGTGTGTTTGTGCGAAAAAAATCGAAATACTTGTAAACCTTAGTTCTTACAAGTTTAAAGGGGCTTGATAGGTCTGCTTAACTGCACCACGTACATATTACGTATATACATCTTCCAAACACGCTAATATGGAAAAAAAAAAAACCTCACTTCTAACAGTACAAATATTTATGCTGATTAAATGAAATCCAAACAAAGAAGTCAGACAATGCAGTGTACAAGAATGTGGCACGATATGTTTAATTTCCTTTTTTTCTCTCTCTTTTTTTTAATTGTTTTCTTTTTATTATTATTATTTTTTTTTATTTCTTTGTCTTTAATTTGAGTTTAACGATAGCGCACTAGAACGAAACTGTTTTTCTATAATTGTCTCCTTTGAGAGATAAAATTATGATTTTCAAAGTCTTGTTTTTACTGTCCTACTCACGCTTCCGCTCTAACATTTAATCTCCAAAAGATCAGTAGTGAACTGTTCAACGTCAGTTGGTCATTTTCATTTTACTAACAGTTCAAACTAACACTGACTATGTCTCCTTCTATGTCTCTGTCTGTCTCCCTCCCTCTCTCTCTCTCTCTCTCTCTCTCTCCCACCCACCCACCCACCCACCCACACCCACCTGCCTACCCACTCACCCACATGTACATAAAATATGTTGTGTGTGTGTGTGTGTGTGTGTGTGTGTGTGTGTGTGTGTGAAAATGGCTGATTCAAGCGAAGAAGAGGTGATGGTGACGATAAACTAAACTATTCATAGATTCATACACGAATGAACATGATGAGTAAATAAAAAATCAACAATAAAAAGCTCTCTCTCTCTCTCTCTCTCTCTCTCTCTCTCTCTCTCTCACACACACACACACACACACACACACACACACACAACTGAGCTAAGGATAGTAACCTTCCTGACTGAACTCAATTTCTGCTCGGCCAAGTGACCCATAGCGTAGGGCAAGTGTCAGACCTCACCCCCCCCCCCCCCCCCCCCCCATCCCCCCTCGCACGCCAGTTTTCCATCCTGGAGCAGGGTAAAAAAAAAAAAAAAAAAGAGAGAGAGAGAGAGAGAGAGAGAGAGAGAGAGAGATATTTCAGCACCTGCACCTTTCAAACCCGTAAGACTTGCGTACCTGAAACGTAATCAAGTCCGCTTCCTTGTAGCTGGCGGTAAACTGCACGTGCTTTCCCGTGTTCCGCGTGGAGGACTCTTCCTCGTCCACCCCATTTTCCCCCAAGGGATCATTAACTCGCCTTGCACGAAGCACTGGCACGCGAGACTTACGTAATGACGCCGTCAGGTTGGCATGCGGCACGTGCGCCACGTTAAGGGGGGGGGGGGGGGGGGGGGGGGGGGGGGGGAAGCGGGCGGCAGGAAATTGCACGCGACCGGTTCCGTCCAAGCTACAAAACATTCGTTTCCAGCACCCCCCCCCCCCCCCCCTTTTTTTTTTTTTTTCTTTTAGTGGGGTGGTTTGTTGAGGGTTTTCGTTTTGTCTTTCGGGCTGTTGCTTTAAAGTTCTTCTCTTCTTCTCATGACTGAATAATTGACTGGAATAATGACTTGTTGCAGATTGAAATTACCAACCTGTTTGGGATCCCGTCAGTTTACATGCTCGGATTTATGTGTGTGTGTGTGTGTGTGTGTGTGTTTCACCGGGTGAGGAGAAAGTGGGAGTGTAATGTACCGTCATGAAAAAAAAAAAACGAATAAAAAAAGGCACGCGTTGGTGCAAAGGGTACATCACGACATGTCTTGATTCAATACGCCCCAAGTTCAAGAACTCCCAGATTCCTGACCCGACCCAGACTGGAGCTCTAGTTCTGACCCTGACGTTAATGCCATTTTAGATTCGATATGCTGCAGATTCTGCGTGCACGTCAATGGAGCCACGTGTCACTGGCGCCAGGTTTAATAATAGTAATAATAATAGAGTAATGATGACTATTTATGACGCTTGGTCTTATATCATAAGGCCTAAGCGCTTACACATACATAAAAGGTTAAAGTAAACATAAAATGAAACCAATAAGAAGATGAATATGGCAATAAGTAACATGCATCTACAAACAAGGGTACATATTGACACCCACCCACGCACACATAGAAACACACACACACACACACACACACACACACACACACACACACACACACACGATCACCCACTATCGCACAACAACGGACACAACCGCACGCGCGCAACATACACACATGCATGCAAGCCTCCCCCCCCCCCCCCCCACACACACACACACTCACAAATACATAGTCTCTCTCTCTCTCTCTCTCTCTCTCTCTCTCTCTCTGTCTCACACACACACACACACACACACACACACACACACACACACACACACACACACATTAATCGCAGAATCAATCTGATGGGCAAGGGAATCGGAAGAAAACTGTTATTACAGATGGAGAGAGTTCTTGAAGGAAGACAGAGAGTTTGAACTACGCAAAAATATCGGGAGTTGTTCCAAGAAACTAGACCCTGAAAAAAAAAAGAACGATCGTCATAGGTTTTAGTTCCAAATCGGGGGATTTCGAGCAGAGTGTTGTCGGTAGAAGAATGCAACTGCCTAGAAGGAACATAGAGATGAAGATCAGAAAGGTAGGAGGGAGCTAAGCCATTCGAAGATTTAAAGCAGAGCAAGGCCAATAGTTGCAAAAGTGCTACCTGCCAACAGTGCTACGTATCATTTTCACTACGTTCATTGAGCTCCGATAGTGTTGCATGTCGCCGCTACGTTCAGCAGAACTGCTTATCGACAGCACATTTGTTATATCTCTACGTGTCAATAGCATTATCTCTCTGTGGTACTACTCGGGTCTCTAAATACCAAACCTGTCTGCGATACTGTCTGCCCGTGCGTGAATGTTCTCATTTTCGGGTGTAAAGGGTTTTCTAGTCCTTAACTCATCTCACGAACAGCACGGTCAAGGTCAGCATATCTACAACTTTTACCATTGTCGGATATTCTCTCTCTCTCTCTCTCTGCTTAACATTCATTTGAACTCTCTCTCTCTCTCTCTCTCTCTCTCTCTCTCTCTCTCTCTCTCTCTCTCTCTCTCTCTTCGTTCGCTGACTTCGTGCATCCTGTTCCGTATGTTTGTATGTTGGGCTTCTTTGTTTTTGTATTGTATGACTGCAGTCATTTTCAAGCTTTCTTGCTCTCTAGGAATCGACACAATGGTCTCTACCCTTCCAAAAACCAGCTTATGTTTTTTTTTTCTTATAACCTTCAATATCAGACAGAAGTCATTTAGATTTAAGCACCCCCACAGGAAATCCAATTCTGTTCCTATTGAGGTTAGCTTCTTGCTCTTCGTTTGAAAACTAACTGCTTCGGTGAAATGGTCCTTTTCATATTCTGCTCTATCTGTCTCGAAAAGTTCCTCTCAAGATTTTCGTCACTTTCCTCCTGTAAATCTTCTTGCCACAAAAGTTGTAGGAGCAAACAGGAAATAACTGCTTCTGGGAAGATGTGAAGGGCTCACGAAGCCTCAGTCTAGAAAAAAGTGGAAACCATCATCTAACGAGCAGTAACAAAAAATGCTTCCTCTGCATGGTGTGTCATCAAACTAGTCACGACTTCAAACTATCCAAACTCTTGACATGGACTGTAAAGTTCAGAAGGATACAGAACAATGACAAGATCGAGAGCTTCGTAGTCAACTTGCTCCTGGAGTCAGGAGAGATATAATGGCTATTTCTTTTTTGTACTCGCAGTTCTTATAGAGCAGGAAGTAGTTTATAATGGGAACGAAGAAATGCTCTCTCTGTGTGTGTGTGTGTGTGTGTGTGTGTGTGTGTGTGTGTGTGTGTGTGTGTGTGTGTGTGTGTGTGTGTGTGTGTGTGTGTGTGTGTGTGTGTGTGTGTGTGTGTCCGTTCGTGGTCAAAATGTGTTCCACCCGCTCCAGACAAAACTACTGGGCCGATGTTTCTGAAGATTTGTAGATATGTTCATTATGGGTTACGGATGATGCCCGATGATTTCTTTTACCGTTATATCCGTCACTAACAGCTATAACGGCCCATAACGGTTTTTCGTCTTTATGGAATATCTCAGAAAGTACTTGGCCGATGTTTCGGAAAATTTGTAGGTATTTCATTATGGGTTACAGATGATGGCCGATGTTTTACCAGAACAGCCGTTACTAACGGCTATAACGGCCCGAAACGGTTTTTCCTCTTTATGGAATATCTCACGCGTATTCAAGATAAACCGGGAGTACGTTTATATGCTTTGCATCTTGTTTTCAGAATGAATCGCAGGTTTCCACTGGCGCAAGCCAGTTTTTCTGATTCAAATAACATAGATAGCAATATACTTTCAAGCTTTGCCCTCTTGCACCAGCTGATTTTGAGACATGCATGCATGCGTGTCGCGTTTCTTTCTTTTCTTTCTTTTTCTTTTTCTTTTTTTTTTTTTTTTTTAAAGCGTTGGCAGGGTTGCGGGATGGAAAGACTCAAGCAGGGTGAATATCAAACAGGGAAATTATCTGGAGTGTTTGTAAAATATAGCGCTAGCTGCACATAGCCATTTTGGAAAACGTAGCGTACCAGGACGCAACTAGATCGAACTTTTAAGTTGACAACAAATAGTGCCGTCAACACATAGCGACATCAAGGCGGAGCGCTGCTGACACGTAGCCCTACTGAGACATGCTGACTAAACTGAAAACACCGATGCTATCTCCACGGCGCGTTTTTGAATGTATTGATAACGGCACGTAGCTTAATTGAATGTATTGATAACGGCACGTAGCTTAATTGAATGTATTGATAATGGCACGTAGCGCTATGACGCGTAGCGGTCTAGAGGAGTAAAGAAGGGACAGACAGAGACAGACAATTTGTGTGTGTGTGTGTGTGTGTGTGTGTGTGTGTGTGTGTGTGTGTGTGTGTGTGTGTGTGTGTGTGTGTGTGTGAGAGAGAGAGAGAGAGAGAGAGAGAGAGAGAGAGAGAGAGACAGACAGAC
>JADBJO010000041.1:1076343-1081343 GCA_016801955.1 Conus betulinus | reverse complement strand
GGGCTGTCACCACGTTAAAAATCAACTCACAAGTCTCTCATTCACACAATTCTTTAAGAATACATCTTCTAAAAATCCATCCAAAAGTTTGTTAAAAAAAAACTTTCCACTGTAAAACCTCAGATCCGATTAAAAATGTTAATATCTTTCAAGAACTCAAAGATCGCGTCAGGCGGAACATCTCTCTCAACAAGGTTTTCATGGAATCTGCTGTAAAAATGTTTGTGTCTCACATCATGCAAGTCCGAACACTCTAAAAACATAACATGTTTCATTGTGAGTGGCACATGACATGGAATGCACCATGGAGCCTCTTCACTCTTTTAAATGATATGAATGGGTAAAATACGAATGGCCGGTGTGCAGCCGGTACAGAACTGTTTCTTCTTTACGACCACCAGACGAAGATGAGAGGAACTTCTTTAGGTTGGGACGGATCTGAAAGAGTTTGCTATCCGTCTCTGTATTCCAATCCTCCCTGCCAGAGGTCTCTGACATAATCATTAATTTTTTGGTTTCAGATCTGAGCAGGGGATAGATATGTTCGACATTCTCTGTTGTAGCATTCTTGGCTAAACGATCAACCATTTCGTTCCCCTCCGATGCCAACATGACCAGGAACCCAAGGTGCTGTCCATTTTATTTTGAAATATTGAAGGAAGTGAGCACAGAAGACAGTCTATCCCTCTCCCCCCTTCCCCCTCCACCTCCCCTACTATTTTCAGAACGTCTGTGATGAAAACAACATTGTAGTAAGCACAGGCAATGCTATACCCGAATAACAGTGAGTCCCACTTTCCTCCCATCCAAAAGTCTGCAAAATGATGCCGACAGTTTACAAAGGCTCTCCAATCAACGACAAAACAAGCACTCTATAATCAGTAGATATGGCTATAAAACTGACATACAAAGGTAGATTTCGTTTGTGAAGGAAACACTGATCTAACTCGTTAGATTTCTCCCTTTCTTCAGAAGCTAAAAAGTCGGCTTTCCTGCAGAATATGCATACATTAGAGTTGCAAATGTTTTTATGCCTGGCTGCACGCAATGAAAGCTCATTCCCTCTCCCCCACTGATCAATCGGCCTTGTGTCATTGATTAGCTTCCACAACACTAACTTTTAAATTAGTGGGAGCTGCCACAAGTCTAATAGAATTTAACCCAGGTTTTCCTTGGAGCCAAGATCAGCGAGAGCTGAATATCCCACGGTTCCGACCATATTTTTTTCCTTGCGAATAATAAACTTATCTTTCAATTCCATATCTTAGTGCCACGATGATCAATGAGGAAAGCTTCATAGAAGCTACAAGAAATAAAATTGAATAAAAATGATAGGCAAAAGGGAAATCAACAGGATTTTACTTAAAGCAAAATGTCAGACTGATCTGTCGCATACAGTATATATTCAAGTAGGTCGCATGTACACACCGACACAATAAACCTACAAACCAAGTAGGCTATCATTCTCTTTTATTTCTTATTATACTGCTCATAAAAAGCATGGGATACCAAACGTTAACTCAAAATACAACAGAAAGGATGGGACGTTCAGTTCAAACGATACTATCAGTTTAAAGAGTCGCACTGTCCTACGTTGTCGTTGAGCGTGCTTCAAATCTGTCTGCACGTGGTATACATCGTGGCCATGACGGTAAAGGTGGGGGTCCACCACACACACGATGAATCCTGCCACAACCTGCACTTCCTTGACGGCCCTGCCCTTCTTTCGCGCAGTCCACGTCAGCGTTACCAGCTCGCGGTCGTGATCCTACGTGACTGTTTGGGGTGGTGACAGGGTCAAGGTTTGGGGCGGGATCACGACAGCAGGTAGAGCCGACTTCTAGATGTGCTAGGGGAATCTGGTTGGTATACTACTGCCGTGGCCACATCGGGGGAACCCTCGTACCTCTAGATGTGCTGGGGGAATCTGGAGGGTCTCTACTGCCGTGGCCACATCGGGGGAACACCTCGTACCTCTAGATGTGCTGGGGGAATCTGGAGGGTCTCTACTGCCGTGGCCACACCGGGGGAACCCTCGTACCTCTAGATGTGCTGGGGGAATCTGGAGGGTCTCTACTGCCGTGGCCACCACATCGGGGAACCCTCGTACCTCTAGATGTGCTAGGGGAATCTGGAGGGTCTCTACTGCCGTGGCCACATCGGGGGAACCCTCGTCCTGTTTGCTCGGCGTCACAGGCCTGGTTTTCCTCTTTTCAGGACGACAGAGCACGTCCACACTGTTTATCTTCAGTGTCACATCCAAATACTGCCACGGCCAGCCATGTTCCCTGAACTCAGTCCCAATACAATACGTGGAGGATATCTTTGGCGGACGTGTGTGAGCCTGCCCAGAGGCTCACCAGGACCTCCTTCACCTGGCCGGGGCCTTGAAAGGGAGAAGACTGACTCCCCAAGATCACCATCACACGACTCATTAACAGAATGCATCTTCTCTGCGCTGCTTGCATTGCAGTGACTGCCGCTCCAAAGGGTTGTCAAGCACTGTGAACTTTTTTTTTAATGTAAAGATAACCCCTACGAGTCTTCTATCGCTGTTGATTCTCAGTGGCAATGAAAGTGAATGAATTATGGACTAAATGACTTGTAAGCACGTCAAGCGTTTAAGAGGCACATAATTTTAGTTGTACTTCGTTAAGGTTTTATCTTTACACTCATTTTCATTTAACTATCTCCTACTTTTTAGAAACAACACATTTCCTTATTTTCAATGGAAATGCCGAAATATCCTTCAAGCAAACACGAAGCCTACGGTAAAACGGACAACCAATTCTCAATGACCAAAACCTGCTCACGGCAAATTCTGTCTCCAACGACATATTGCTACGTATCCACTATCCGCTCATTCCTTTGGGCGTCCCTCGCACCTTCCCGGATCCACATTCACACCCGACACACACATCATTCCCTTGTCCCCCACACCAGCGTCACAGTAATGTCCCGCATCACCATTAACACCCCCCCCCCCCCCCCCATCACTTTCCCCCAAACCCGCATCCCCGATCTCACACGTGGGTCCGAAGAATTATTGCCTCTCCTGCTGTGACCCAAACAGGGAAACGCGGGTGGGAAGAGTCATAAACTTCTCGGGTGACGAACGGTGGTGGTGGGGGTGGGGGGGGGGGGGGGGGGTGGGAAGGCGAGGGAGGTTCTTGTCCAACGGGAGACAACCACCACCTACAACAACGGCAGCTCCAGCATCGCCACTACCGCCACCTAGCACCTTCATCATTCTACGACTGCCATCACAAACACCAACGACCCTAACAAAAACGAACACCGATGCTGAAACGGCAGAGTCGGCACAGCGGATGTAACAGAGTAAGTCAACCAGAAGAACTTCAGCGATAGAATTGGAGATGGACCTCTACACCCTTCAGTGCAGATAACCAATGCATCATTCACAAAAGAAATAATACCGTTCACAATGCGGTTTTCTTCTTTAATATTTCCTCAAACTCACCGTGCTCTGCCATAAACGGAACCACACACATTTTTTTTAAAGGAGTCTAACAAGTACAGGAGTACTGACCCTGAACTAGTCGACCAGACCGAGGGTTACGCGTCAAGGCCAGATTTGGACACGCGCGGTTTACTCTGATGATTGTCTGTCAAAAGTCTCCTTTCTATCTGTGTGTGTGTGTGTGTGTGTGTGTGTGTGAGAGAGAGAGAGAGAGAGAGAGAGAGAGAGAGAGAGAGAGAGAGAGAAAGAGAGAGAGAGAGAGAGAGAGAGAGAGAGAGACAGACAGACAGACAGAGAGACAGACAGCGGGGAGGGAGGGGGGCGAGGCATGCAGATGGAAAGCGTGGATGAGAGTGGGAAGGCGAGGGGCGAGGAACGGGAGACTGATACATGGAAAGCAATATAGAAAACACAAATGAAGACGGAGAGGTAATATTCTACAAATGGACCAGTGTGTGTGTGTGTGTGTGTGTGTGTGTGTGTGTGTGTGTGTGGTGTGTGTGTGTGTGTGTGTGTGTGTGTGCGCGTGCGTACGTGCGTATGTGTGTGTGTGTGTGCGAGTGTGCGTGTGTGTGTGCGCGCGCGCGCGCGCGTGTGTGTGTATGCATGAGTGTGTAGGTGCGCGCGCGTGTGTGTGTGTAGGTGCGCGCGCGCGTGTGTGTGTGCGTGCGTGCATGCGCGCGCGCGCGCGTGCGTGTGTGTGTGTGTGTGCGTTTGCGTGGTGTGTGTTTACGTGTACAACATGGAGTTTCCGAGCTTCACGCACAGGAATGAGTTACACCCTGGTTTTAATCTTGTGAAACAAAATCCACTGACAGCAAGAAGGAACACCATAGGAGAAACGACAGGAAGGCTTGGGGCGGAAGAAACGGAAGCAAACCAGGCCGAAGGGATTGATGGGATTGAAGACGGAGCAGATGACGTGTGGGACAGGTCTGGAAGCCGCCTCAGCGAAGACAAGCAATGCGCCGTTGTGTGGAAAGTGCAGGAGGGATAAGACTGGCTTCCTACAGACGTGACCGACTCCTTCTTCAGACATGTCAGTGACCGTGATCAGTACAAAGGACAGATCTGGGCAAGTGTGGCTTCATTTGGTTATTGTGGATCTGAAGTCGATTATCTATGAGAGAGCGAGAGCGTCAGCGAAAGCGAGCGAGCGAACGAGAACACACACACCACACACACACACACACACACACACACACACACACACACACACCACACCACAACAACAGAGAGAGAGAGAGAGAGAGAGAGAGAGAGAGCGAGAGAGAGACAGACAGACGACAGACAGACAGACAGATAGAGACAGAGTGCGAGACAGACACAGAAGAGAGAGAGATAGAGACACAGACAGTGAGAGAGACCGAGAATGAGTATAGACAGAAAGGGTAGATAAATGGGGGTGGGTAGGGAGATAATTGACAGCAGAGAGAGAGAGGAGAGAGAGAGAGAGAGAGAGAGAGAGAGAGAGAGAGAGAGAGAGAGAGAGAAAGAGAGAGAGAATGATTAGTATAAG
>JADBJO010000041.1:1061343-1073843 GCA_016801955.1 Conus betulinus | reverse complement strand
AAGCCAGTGAAGCGGAAACAGCATAATCAGATTTGTTTTCCGTCGGTAAAAAAAATCCACGAAACAACAGTGACAACAAACAGTGAACAATGGTGAAGCGACAGGATGCAGTGAAGCGGAGGAGAGGGGTAGAAGGAGTCTGACCCGTACGAAAACGGCGGGGACTCAGAGCTGATCGGACGGGATTTGTATTAAGCACAAACGCCAGAATTGATCAGGCATGGTAAAAGTCTGGTTTTCATTCCATTATTCTCCTGAAATTAATTTCCGTCTAGGAGAGAGAGAGAGAGAGAGAGAGAGAGAGAGAGAGAGAGAGAGAGAGAGAGAGAGAGAGAGAGAGAGAGAGAACTTTCAGTCCGACAATTGCCTTCAATATGTAAACATACACGTTATGCCAAACATGTGTTTATGCTTGCGTCAAGACCTGCTCGTGTATGGATGGCAACAAAAAAAAAAAAAACAAAAAACAAACAAACAACAAACAAACAAACAAAAAAAACGGCTAAACAATCAAATAATTAACAATAGTAAGACATTCTGAGACTAATTTAGGATGCTTCCGAAGACGTTGCATGTTCTTTTATGGTTTCAAAGCAATAAAAAAAAAATGTATATTTTTCATTTTCGAAAACTGGGATTTTCTGTCTTCGCATTAGATTTTGTTTCTTCCTCACTCTTTACATGAGAAATGAGTTATCCGCCAAGAAGAGCCATCATACATTTCGGACTGATTTAGCTTCCACAGAATTCTCCTGACGAACATCTGCCTCAAGAAATGCAATGCTTAAAAATGATAATACATACAAGTGCACCACAACGGATTTGCAACGCAGTAGTATTCCTAATGTATCAACGCAACGTAAACGAGTACAACAGAGCACAGTGAAATACAAACATTACAGAATAAGACACAACAGAGTATCACTTTCTTCCCAGGCGGTGTCACTGTGTTCAGACCAGCCCATATGCGCGCTACAGCCAGTCCATCTACTGGGCAATCTGACCATGGTGCGCAGTCAGTTACCGCTATATCAAAAAAAAGTGAACCACAGGAATAGATCGGGGCAGTGGAAATGAGTAGATGTGGAGGGAGGGAAAGTAGGGGGATGGGGGGGGGGGGGGGGGGGGGGGGGGGGAGAGGAGGCTCGCGGACACGTTTACGTTTACAACGCAGACAAACCATTAGTAGCTGGGACTAAGCCTTGTTAGATTAGGCAGCCCACAGAGCGCGCAGCCCGCAGCAGGGCAGTACCCTGGGGGAAAGCAGTGGTCACTGCTTGGCCAGTGTAATGAAGCTTGACCGTCCATTCCCTGCTCCTGAGTACAGCAAAGGCATCGGACTGAGAAGGAGAGATCTGCAAGGCAGTTATTAAAGCACACTGTCTTTGGGTAGTGGGATCAAAGCTCTGCATCACCGTCACTGTAATGGATACTGTCAATAGACTACCATAACGATCCAATCAAAGACAACCTAATGCAGTACAGTACAGTACAATAAGCAAATAAAAAAAAAACACCCCCACAATATCATGCCGTGACTAGTAAGAGAAAACGATATGAAGCAATTCGATGGACAGTAATACAGTGCAATACTGTACAATTACACTGGGCAGCAATACAGTGTAATGTATGCGATGAACAGAAGCATAATACACTACGCTTCCAAAGAACGGACATCAATAGATTTTAATCCATTTCAATACAATATAATGAACAGCAATACAACGTTACGCGACACAAGACTCTAAAATGATTAACAGTGAGCCTACATTGTAACGCAACACAATAAGATGTGATAGAGTGAAAATGTAATTGAAATTGAATTCAATGCAATGGAGAGCAATAACATGTTTAAAAAAAAAAGAGAACACAATACAAAAGACAGCAATACAATACATTAAAGAATAATAGAAGACAACGAAGAGTAATACAGTCCTATAAATACAATACTATACACTGGACAGCAACGACAGCAAGACTGTACAAGACACTCCGATACAAAAAAAGAGCAACGCAGTGCAGTAAATACAACACCGTACATGGGGCAGCAATGGGATGCAATATAATATACTCCAGCACAACAAAGAGCAATGCAATACAGTGCAAAAAAATACAACACCATGCATAGGACAACAATGAGATGCAATACAATACAATACAATACGATGGACAACAATACTGTGCAATACTCCGATAAAAACAAAGAGCAATACAGTGCAGTAAATACAACACCACGCACGAGGCAGCAATGGGAACCAATACAGTATAATACGATGGACAGTAATCAATCCAACGTGGTTGGAGCTTCGTACGATTTCGTTTGTTTTTGTTTGGGCCCACTCCACTGCACCTAATGTAGTGGTCTAATTGCGAGTCTTTCGGACGAGGCGACACAAAGAAGTTCGGTATTCAGCAACGAACATGGTGCAAGTACTAAGCCTACGGCGTGAAGGAACGTGTCCATGGCTACGGCCTTCGGGCCGCTTCGCATGGTTTGGTGCATGACACCGCACGGACAAAACAAGGCGGAAAAAAAAAAGTATGAGTGGGGCTGCACTGGCAGATCGCTGTCCCCGCGGACAACGGCCTCGTTTTGACACAGACACACATGTTGTGATGGAGCCTTGATACAACATAATGCAATGTAACGCAATACCTAGCAATACAATATTATACTATCGCAACTGAATACCTACAATCGCTATCAATAAAATAAGACAACATGATACCACAGACTGCGTCCCAACACGCCACATTACGGCAAACACAGCACACGAACTTACATCACAACACAGAGAGTACTATTCAGTACACTTTGGCACACACACACACACACACACACACACACACACACACACACACAGATGGACAGACAGACAGACAGACAGACAGAGACAGAGAGACAGAGACAGAGAGACAGAGAGAGAGAGAGAGAGAGAGAGAGACAGACAGACAGACAGACAGACAGACAGACAGACAGACAGAGTATACGAAATGAATACGATACAACAAGTTTTTTTGCACCATGCCTTCTAGAAATCATAAACAAACAGGATATAACAGATTGCACCCTAACACACCACATTACGGCAAACACAACACACGACTTACACCACAACACACATAGAGTACTATTCAGTCAGTACACTACAAGACCAAGAACGTCATACAGAACAAGAGGCAAACGAAACCGAACATGGCACATCGCAGCACAACAGGAGGCCGACAAAGATCAACGACTAATCACATTTTACAACCCCCCCCGCCCAGGCACTAACCTCGGGCAAACACCGGGCAGTGCTTGGACAGCGTAATGAAGCTTGACCATTCATTCGCCCCCATCCCGAAGGACAAAGGCGTCAGGGTGAAGAAGACCCCCCGGGGGGGGGGGGGGTATGGCGGGGTTGGGGGAGGTGGTGGTGGGGGTTATTGCAAACTGTCAGTCTGTAATGGTGTATGAAACTTTTGTGGGCTCACTGTCCGTGCAGCCCAATTAATAGAAGAACGAAGGAAGAGCGGGGATTTGAACACACACACACACACACACACACACACACACACACACACACACACAGAGAGAGAGAGAGAGAGAGAGAGAGAGAGAGAGAGAGAGAGAGAGAGAGAGAGAGAGAGGAAGAGAGAGAGAGAGAGTGTTAAACAAACTTTGGACCACAGTAAACACACACACACACACACACACACACACACACACACATACAGAGAGAGAGAGAGAGAGAGAGAGAGAGAGAGAGAGAGAGGATGAGAGAGAGAGAGAGAGAGAGAGAGAGAGAGAGTATACGAAGTGAATATACTACAGCAAGCTTCTAGAAAATCATAAACAGATGATACTCTCACATAAAGAAAAGCCTGAACACCACTCACATCACAGAGAGAGAGAGAGAGAGAGAGAGAGAGAGAGAGAGAGAGAGAGAGAGAGAGAGAGAGACAGACAGACAGACAGACAGACTGACAGACAGACAGACAGGCAGATGGAGAGAGACAGGCAGAGAGAGAGAGAGAGAGAGAGAGAGAGAGAGAGAGAGAGAGAGAGAGTATACAGTGGGTATGTGCGCATGCGCATGTCCGTCCGTAGCTCTTTTAAACTCTAGTCAGGAAGTATGTCGCAATCTTGCAAAAGACCACGTTATCGACGTCAACGGGACTCGACCAATCCAATCACTTGTCCCTCTAATCTCTGGCTGACATTTCAACCGTGCATGACATCATCTCCACTGAGCGATGATTAATGTCATAACTGCTGACGGACGAATTACGTCAAAAACAACTGACAGGTAAGTGAGGCGGAAACAGGAAACGGAAGTCTGATCAACAAGGCCCAGACGGACCGGAACGGGAAATCAGATTACGGTTTCTCATTATTCATACATCCCGCTGACAATGCCTGTAGGGATAAAAATCGGTACACTGACCGACGTCGGCTGAGGGGATAACGTGTTGTGTTTCCATTCGTTATTGTGTTTTTTCCAGACGCAGAGAACAGATCGACGAAGACAGTTCTCGAGGGAAACCGAGGGGAGGCGTGATGGGGAGAAGAAAGTTGGGGGCATAGCTGGTTAGAAATCAGTGTTGGTGAGCAGTGTCTGTGGTCACAATAGGGGCTGTGTCTTTGCGCAGTAAGAAGACCGGACCGCACTAGCAGTCAACAGCAGCGTCCTGACGAGGTAAAGGCAAGTAGGAAGGGAAAGAGGGTCATGTTTCAGTATAGAAAGACACATCCCTACCTATCTACCTCCACACCGACAGGAACATTTGCAGATAAAGGCACCATAGGTCATTAAACATAGTAACCCCAACGACACATTTTCGGGGTCTCCTCTCACCATTTTCTCTCTCTCTGCACCCCCCCCCCCCCCCAACACACACACACACACACACACACACACACAATCAGACTGTCGACCGACTTGTTGATAGAACAGCCACTATGAAAGTTTTGGAATAAGGTACACACCTTTGCACGGCCAATACTAAATGATATGCCATGATGCTCAAGCGTGTTTACATTAATTCCAACCAGCACCGTAAAGAGAAGTAGAAGCATGGGAGATTACAGATGCGAAGGAAGTACTGTGAGATTTTGTATATGCCTGTAATGGAACTGTCAGCGACATTAATCTTCTGGCGAATTACGCAGACACTGTCTGTTGATCTACATCACTACGAAACCGACAAGTATTAAAAGAAAGAGAAACAGCAGACGACGGAATACTTATAGAAATGTACAGTTACCTGAAACGTACAGATGACGTATGGGATGCTGACGTAAAGAAAGACTACTTTTGGACAGGTTTCGGTTATGTTCGAACAGAAGAACAGGTAGGGTTGAACGACAGAGTAATAAGACGGTATTCAAGGAATACAAAACTCTTACGTTTGACACAGAACACGAACTCTACTGGTCTTTCCCGTCATACACGACGATTCTGAGATATAAGAGTTAGATTAGAGATATGTTGTGTGTGTGTGTGTATTGGGGGAGACATATGTTGTGTGTGTGTGTGTGTGTGTGTGTGCGTGTGTGTGTGTGTGTGTGTAATGGGGAGAGATATGTTTGTGTGTGAACTGGGGGAGAGATACATTGTGTGTATTGGGGGAGAGACAAGAGATATGTTGGAGTATGTATTGGGGAGATATATGTTGTGTATGCATTGGGGGAGAGAGATGTGTTGTGTATGTATTGGGTAGAGATATTTTGCGTGTATTGGGGGAGAGATATGTTGTGTGTGTATTGGGGGGAGATATGCTGCGTGTGTATTGGGGGAGAGATATGTTGCGTGTGTATGGGGTAGGGGTAGAGATATGTTTTGTGTGTATTGGGGGAGAGATATGTTGTGTGTGTATTAGGGGAGAGATATACTGTGTGTATTGGGGGAGAGATATGTGTGTGTGTGGGTTAGAGGAGAGATATGTTGTGTGTGTATTGGGGGGGGAGAGATATGCTGTGTGTGTATTAGGGAAAAGATATGTTGTGTGTGTATTAGAGGAGAGATATGTTGTGTGTATTTGGGGAGATATTTGTTTGTGTGTGTATTGGGGGAGAGATATATTGTGTGTGTATTGGGGGAGAGATACATTGTGTATGTATTGAAGGAGAGATATGTTGGGGAAAGATATGTTGTGTGTGTATTGGGGAGACATATGTTGTGTGTGTATTGGTGGAGAGATGTATTGTTTGTATACTGGCGGGTAGTGGTTGAAGGGTGGACGGTAACCTGAGAACGGAGGGTTGAAGAGGGCGGAAAAAGCGGAGGGAAAACAAGACTGCGGTGGTTAGGGTATCAAAACGGATGGGCAAGAGGCTAGGGGAGAGGAGGAATGGGAGGCTGGGGGCAGGGAGAAGGTGGTGGCGGTGTGATAGTGGCAGAGGGGAATTACAAAGGCCAGTAAAAGGAGATTTACACCGATCGTTAGTCTGCTTTCCCCAGGTGCACAGGCAGACAAGCGAGGACTGCTCCCTGAAGGCAATTAATCACAGCCAGCAATCGACCTCTCTCTCTCTCTCTCTCTCTCTCTCTCTCTCTCTCTCTCTCTCGTGTGAGGGGCCTTGTCCACTCAACACTGGATTCCCATTTAGTGGTACAATGGTCCTACGGAAGCAGGACAGAGAGGCGGAAACAGCAGCATGGACAGAGGGCGGGCAATCGCAGTGGTGGAAGTGAAGGAGAATAAGGGAAGAAGGCTGGAAGACAATGGAAAAGGAGAAGGAGGACGGGAGGCAGGAGGATGAAACAGCGATGTAGACAGAAATGAAAATAGATGATACTGAGAAAACGGCTACTGATGGGAATTCTTCGGTGAGTATTCAGCGACTCGGGGCACCTTTTTTTTTCTCTTTCTCTCCTTTCTCCGTCTTTCTCTATATGTTTGTTTCTCTGTCTTCTCCCCGCCCTTCCGTCTGTCATGTATGTTGTACCTCTTTATTTACACCCTGACACCTACCCCTCTTACCCTTCTCTTTCTCTGTCTGTATTTCAATATCTCCCTGTCTTTGTCATTTTAAATTTTGTTATCTTGTCCTTCATGGCTTCACATTGAAACCAATTCCGCGTACGCATTATGACATTCTTTGTAACCGTCCATTAAATCTTCGGTTGTGCTCCCCAAAATAAAGTACGTTGTGCTCCACAACATACAGCACCTCTTTTTAAGACAGCACGATTCCTCTGTTGGGCTTGGACAAGACTTCCTGCTGTGATTTCCACAGTTGATGTCATTCACTTCGGTGCCAGTCTGTTTCACACATGTCACTGTAACGCCTGACGTACTGTTTTGAGGATGGTTACAACCGACTCGCACAGTGTTTTTGTTTATTTGCCGTCGATGTCACCACTTTCAGTGAGGATCGCCAAAGGGAGGGGGGGGGGGGGGGGGGGGGGGGGGACTGAAGGAAAGTGGCTGCGCGCTCGTGAAGAAGTAGGGTTGAGGGATGGAGAAGGGGAGTGCAGAGAAGTTTGGGGGGGGGGGGGGGGGGTGCTAATGTCTGGAGAGCCGTTGCGTGATAAAGACCACGAACAGGACAAAGAAAGAACCTCGACTCCTTGTACCTTACGTCAAAAGAATACGTTCCGGTCTCTCTCCCCCTCCCCTCCAACACACGAGCTGTTATAAAAGAGCTGGACGGAGCAGGACCGTACCATGGATGCTAATGAACCTAAGCCATTCCCCTCGTGTCTTCAAGCTCGCGCGATCTGCAATTCATCCACGCCATAACCACTGACACGCAACTGGAGGCGTTGAGAAAGGGAATCCCCAGACATCCGTGACCCTTCATCAAGGAGGGAACCGATGTCCGTTGCCAGACCACGTGAGGCCCGGCTCTGCTGCACTCCCACTTCGTTCCCCGCTAACGTTTTCTGTTACTGCTACCGAAGCAGAAATTAAGGCAAGAATTGCCCAGGCCCCGCGAAAATCAATAGCTCCCCCCCCCCCCCACACACACACACACACACACAATTCCACACCGACTGGTTCTTGAACACTGCTGTTTTTTTTTTTTTCTCTTCTTTTCTTTTCTTTTCCTCCAAAACATCCCAGAAATTCGTGCTTTGATCGCGTATGTTAAGACGTCAGTTTGGTGGATGGTGCTGGTGCAAAGTACTAACCGAGGTTTTGTTTGTTTGTTTTAATTGTCAGATCAATGAAGGCAATGACATTCAATGACTATACATGGAATTTTGGGAAACATTCCTTGCCTGGCTGCTTCCTTTTTTTTAACCCTTCTTCAACCTTCCACTTCTACTCTGTGTGTGTGTGTGTGTGTGTGTGTGTGTGTGTGTGTGTGTGTGAGAGAGAGAGAGAGAGAGAGAGAGAGAGAGAGAGAGAGAGAGAGAGTGTGTGTGTGTGTGTATGTCTGTGTGTGTGTGTGTGTGTGTCTGTGTGTGTGTCCCCCGTCCGTCTGTGTCTCTCCTTCCCTCCCTTACCTCCCCCTTCTCTGTCTCTCTTTCTCCTCCCTCTCTTTCTCTAAAAAAAAAAAAAGGGTGTGTGTGGGGCAGGGGGGCGAGGGGGGAGGGGCGGAGTGGTGTTGAAGGAAAACAGGCACATCTTGGAAAGAAGGAAGGGATGCAGGAACAGTGGAGGGAGCGCGGGGAAGGGGTGTGTGTGACAAAGCCCACAAAGAGAACAGAGTAAAGAAGTCAGACTCTGGAACCCGGAGCAAACGCATTCTACGGCACAGTCACTGCGGACGGACGGGGCTGGCTTCCAACTGCACGGAGATGCTGGGGCTCTCTGGTGCCACACCAGTGGCTAGAGGGCTCGATGCATTGAGTTGTACTGCACGATACTTTACTGTGTTCTACAGTTTTGAAGTGTTATAGCGTTATCTCGCACTGGGTTGTACAGTTTTGCAGTGTATTGATTCGCACTGCGTTGTACAGTTTTGCAGTGCATTGCATTATCACTCCCTGTGTTGTACAGTTTTGCAGTGTATTGTATTATTTCGCACTGTGTTGCACAGTTTTGCAGTGTATTGCATTATCTCTCCCCTGTGTTGTGGCACAGTTTTGCAGTGTATTGCATCATCTCTCCCTGTGTTGTACAGTTTTGCAGTGTATTGCATTATCTCTCCCTGCGTTGTACAGTTTTGCGGTGTGTATTGCATTATCTCTCCCTGTGTTGTACAGTTTTGCGGTGTATTGCATTATCTCGCACTGTGTTGTATAGTTTTGCAGTGTGCTGCATTATCTCTCCCTGTGTTGTACAATTTTGCAGTGTATTGCATCATCTCTCCCTGTGTTGTTCAGTTTTGCGGTGTATTGCATTATCTCTCCCTGTGTTGTACAGTTTTGCGGTATATTGCATTATCTTTCCCTGTGTTGTACAGTTTTGCGGTGTATATGAATTATCTCGCACTGTGTTGTACAGTTTTGCGGTGTATTGCATCATTTCTCCCTGTGTTGTACCGTTTTGCAGTGTGTTGTATTCTTTCGCACAATGTTGTACAGTTTTGCAGTGTGTTGTATTCTTTCGCACAATGTTGTACAGTTTTGTAGTGCACTGCATTATCTCGCACTGTTTTGCACTACGGTTCCGCAGTGTGTCGTATTGTTTCGCACTGTGTTGTACCGCTTTGCACCGTGTCTGTTACTCAGCCTTGTACCGTACCGTTACCCGCAATGCACTCCACATCAGACTGATCATGTCACCAACGACCACGTGCCTCACACCACCAAGCAATACATGGAGCAATACGAAGACCTCCTGACATCAGTCATGAAATAAAGAAATCGACACTGGCAGACGTCTATGGACGTGTAACAAGATCCGGTGTGATCGCTAAAACAATAATTCGGAGACCCGTTGAGGGAGGGTAACGGAGGGGGAGACAGGAAAAAAAAACTAACTAAACAAACAAACAAACAAACAAAGAGCGATGGACTGACAGTATTGCAGAATGGACAGGGAAACTCGGAGGAACGTGGTGAACAGTTTTTTTTTTTTTTTTTCCACCGTGGCGTTCCAATGACTCTTCATGGAGTTGTGGGAGGACGGAAAGAAAGAATGAAAAAAACATGAATAGAGGAAGACAGGAAGGAAGGAAGGAAGGAAGGAAGAAAGGGAGGGGAGCAGGAAGTATTGTACTGCATTTTGATTACATAGCTGTCTTGTCACAACTCATCACTCTGCCTGTTCTCCCCGAAGACGGCTGAACCCCACAGTTCAACCCCACCCACTCCTCCTTCATCTGCTCCGGTGTGTGTGTGTGTGTGTGTGTGTGTGTGTGTGTGTGTGTGTGTGTGTTCGTTCTTATCAACAAAGAGGACAAACATCCATCCAACTTCTCTCTACATACCTACCTAAGTGTCCTCGGTTAGAGACCAAACTCTTTCGCGTTTTACGACCCATACTCTAGTTTATACAGCGGGCTGCCTACCTTTACGTACATATCAAAATAAGCCAGGGACAACCCCGATCTCCCTGGGTTGTCTCAGAGTGCCAATGCAGCGCACTGCATGGGTTAGGACTCCACTCCCAAGACCACCAGTTAGAGACAGAAGAGCAGGTCGACGGAGCCCGTTGGATCTGAGTGTGTGGAACAACACACCTGCGGTCCCTGCATTTCAGGGGAGTGCACTGCTCAGAGTGGAACAACACACCTGCGGTCTCTGCATTTCAGGGGAGTGCACTGCTCAGAGTGGAACTACACACCTGCGTCTCTGCATTTCAGGGGAGTGCACTGCTCAGAGTGGAACAACACACACCTGCGGTCTCTGCATTTTAGGGGAGTGCACTGCTCAGAGTGGAACAACACACCTGCGGTCTTTGCATTTTTTGTGAGAGCACTACCCACTACACCACCGTTTCACGTTCAGAGCCAATGCGTGGAGAGGATTTACATGTCGCCAACATAGGCCAGAGATGTAAATATCGTTTTGCGGTCGATGGCCAAATGGGATATTTTCCTTGGAAAAGAACACACACACACACACACACACACACACACACACACACACACCACACACGCGCGCGCGCGCGCGCGCGCGCGCGCGCGGGGGGGGGGGGGGGGGGGGGGGAAGAGAAGCCTGTTCCAAGACGTTGGCTAGCATGCATAATGCATGCGGTCTGTTCGTTGTTTTGTTTCTCAAGATCCAGGGAAAGAAGGAAAGAAAACAGCGTGGCCGGTCTTGGAAGGCAAGCGGAAAAATACAGAGTCAGGAAGCCACGTCTGACGTCGTGCCTGAATTATGCACGACTTTGGCCCTCACAAAAATGGAATCCCACCGCTTCCGTCGCTGGTACAAGACATAATATAAAAATCACACACAAAAAAGGAAACATAAAAAAGAGATAGCGAGACGGAGGCAGACGAGGTGGGACACACACACACACACACACACACACACACACACACACACACACACACACACACACACAGAGAGAGCGAGAGCGAGAGCGAGAGAGAGAGAGAGAGAGAGAGAGAAGAGGGGCAAGAGAGAGAGAGAGAAGAGGGGCGGGGCGAGAACAGGCGGACGCAGAAACGGAACTTTATTCAATAAAGCGCATAGCCGCATAAGAAAGGGGATGTAAATTTACAATAATATACGATTCAAACGCCAAAACATAAAATTACCATGCAAATGTCCACCTGTAGAATAACGCATCGTGAGTGTAGTCAGCTGAGGGAAGAAAGAGATAAGAAAAAGTTGCGATGGGAAAAAATAGCAAGACGAAGCTCCAGTTCAACAGAAAAAGCAAAAAAAAATGAGCATGGGGGAAATCGTGGGGGGAAATAGAGATTCCATCCCCTCCATCCAAAGAAAAAGGCAAAAAAAAAAGGAAAAAAAAAAAAATTACGAGCAAATCCAAAGCAAAGCAAAGTATCTAAAATAATAAAAACCGCTTGCTGGCGTCTTCGTAAATAAAGCTTAGTTTTTATTCAAATGAGACAGGGCTCCTCAAAGAGCGCTTTTATACGTTGTACACGCATTGAAATCGCCAGATACGTTTGAAATTTCAAACCGAGTGTAGAAACACGCAATAAAATATTTGCCAAGAAGCTTTACATCGATGTCGAGTACGTTATGAGAGAGAGAGAGAGAGAGAGAGAGAGAGAGAGAGAGAGAGAGAGAGAGAGAGAGAGAGAGAGAGAGAGACTGAGGCACACGACAGATAGTAAAGGTATACATATGCATATACATAGTGTGTGTGTGTGTGTGTGTGTGTGTGTGTGTGTGTGTGTGAGAATATAACTTAAATATAGCTGACAACTAATTTCAGTCAGCATCGTTCGTGTGTGTTTTTTTTCGTCTGGTATACTATGCGCTTTTAATTAATCACTTGAAAACAAAACAAAACAAAAAAAACTTATGCCAAACACAGTTGCAAGAGAACTTCGCACTAAAGTTCGCAGAGAGCTTATATATGTTATTAGCCACCGGTACAATGAGATACAGCACCGCCATTACATCACTTCAGCGGACCTTGGCAGCGTCCTATGCCTCTATCACTGTCAGTTAACCCCTATCTAACCCCCCCGCCCC
>JADBJO010000041.1:1053843-1056343 GCA_016801955.1 Conus betulinus | reverse complement strand
TTATAATTTATGTGATATTCTATGTCCTATGGATTTAATGTTTATTTCATGTGTGTATGCGCGCGCGCGCGCGCGCGCGCGCGTGTGTGTGTGGTGTGTGTGTGTGTGTGTGTGTGTGTGTGAGGGTGTGGGGGGGGGGGGGGGGGGATGGCGGAGGAGTGGCGTGGTGTGAGTATTGATGTATATACAAATATATATAACAACACAAGCTTTTTTGTAATGTCTTATGTACTTGTGAAATGATGTGGAGCAGAAGAAAAATTTCCGATGGGCAATGAAGTTGACTGAATTAAATTGAATTGAATTGAATTGAACCTTTGACTACGTCTACTACCTTTGTCGTTGAGTCGACACTTAAAAAAAAAACAAAACAAAAAAAAACACTTTCCCACATGTATTTCTTTCATCAAAGCCTTCTCCGCTTTCCCCTCGCTAAACTGATATGTGGAGATCCGACTGCTCGGGAATGAAGTGTGCTGGAAACAGACTTTTTGCTGCGGGCGTTGTTCTTGAAAGTGGCAATGTTGTTCCCTGATGGTGGGAACTAATGTCTGCCGAGGTCGATTCTGGCAACTAAGCTTACGCTTACGTCACCAACACTGCTTTCTCTACAGTTCTGGCAGCGAAGTCTGGTAGAGGCTACTTAGAAAGGAAAGCTTTGGGAAAAAATTACCCGTTCGCTGTACGCATCGCAAGATAAAAACAATCGGGTCAAGTCATGCTGTTTACAGCCCAGCGAACAACGAAGGCCCGTGTAGCTGGACCATGTTCCACGCACGCCAGTGCTGGCCTTGCAAACCAGAACTCATGACCGCAACCCAAATCACTCAAGCATGACTCCAAAATCATTTCGTCACGACTGAGGTGTTTTACAGACAATTGCTGGTTGAAATACCATGACGTGTACAACGATTGGTGGTCTGCTTGTTTCTTGTTAACATGGACAGAGGAAAATGAGCAAACGATACTCCTCTTTCCTACTGTGTTTATATGTACTGATTCTGTCGAAAAAAGGCCTCTCTCTCAACTCTGTTGGTCACATGTATGTATGTCTGTTTGTCTGTTTGTATTTATCTATCCATCCGTTCTCTGTCTCTGTCTCTCTCTATGTTTATGTCTCCTCTCTCTCTCTCTCTCTCTCTCTCTCTCTCCTCTCTCTCTCTCTCTCTCTCTCCTCTCTCTCTCTCTCTCTCTCTGTGGTATCTATGTATGTATCTTTTTTGTGGCATCAGTTATCGGATCAATGGAGCACCTTAGGCGGTGACGATTTTTTTTTTCTAAGGCCGAAATCCGCCTCTTCATTTTTTGGGTGCTTCACACAGTCCTCTTGATCTGAAAAAAAAAAGCGGAAAAAACAATTGCCACTACTTTTTTTTTTTTTTTTTTTTTTCTTTTCTTTTTTTGTCTCCAACCAGTCTCTTACACACCCATGCATAGTCTGTATGTTTTCCTACAAATGGACATATATTTGCTGCTTTTAGTGTTTTAGAGGTTGATACGATGTGTCTGGGTTTGTTAATGTTCTAATGTGTGGTGTACTGGCACTCTCACGCTGGTAGTGTGCTGCTTATATAACGCAAACAACTTAAATGAAGCAAAAGACTTAATCAACTTTTTTCCCTCATTTTTTTTTTCTTTAAGACAGACTGACAGACAGACAGACATAAAAAAAAGATAAATAAGAAAAGAGGATCGGCTTATAGAAGCTTTAAAATTTCACATCAAACGAAGAGAGGTATGGCGACTGAGGAAAGTAGTATGATGATCATAATAACACCCATCACTGTCGCGCCTGAACTTACACACTCCCGGGTGTCGCGTGGAATCTGGGAACGTGATATCTGGGAAGGCTTCCCACATATCACAGATTTTTTTGGGGAACGCGTTCCCAAAATGTACTGTGATATCTGGGAAGGCCCGTGATATCTGGGAACGTGGTCTTTCAGAGCTCAGAAGGGCAGAAAGAAGACAAAAAAAGAATGGATAAGGTTTTATTTAGAGATTGAAGGTTCTTGTCAACAGATAATTGATGTAGGGAACGCGTTTTTCAGATTTGAGATTGGAAGTTCAGGAAATCTGGGAACGCTTTCCCAGATATCACGGTAAATCTGGGAACGCGTTCCCAGATATCACGGTTCCCAGATATACGACACCGGTAATCATCCTTGAAGAAGAAGGGCGAAAAAGAATGCAAGGACGATCCGAGGAAAGATGACACACTTTTACAGGAGGCTTAGACGAGGGTCGCATTTTATCTCGGAGTCTATATGTATGTATCTATCTATCATGTGTACATCAAATAAAATACCACTACAAATAAAGAAACAGGACCGAAGGAAAGAACGAGAGAAAGTGGAATTTCCTCAAAGAATGGAAGATGAGAAATGCCAGCACTGACTTTTTTTCATTCCTACAATGTTTTGAAAAGACAAAACTCTGCCACGCATGAATACCCACAAAATACCACAAACGTAATTGATACCACACTTGCACAAAGTGC
>JADBJO010000041.1:1039057-1045421 GCA_016801955.1 Conus betulinus | reverse complement strand
CAACTAACACCAAGATTAAGAAAATAACATAGACGTTAAAGTAAATGTCCAACTGGCTCTTGATCAGTCCTTGAACAACTTCAAAAATGTTCGATTCGTCAGAGATGACGTCTTCAAAGACTGACATCGACGGTTCAGTGTTCAACAACCAAGCAGGTAAATAGGGTTTTCATTCTATCGCACAAAAATAGTAGATGGAACGGAGTGATTTGCTGGCCACAAATACAAGTCACATGTGTTTACAGAATTTGGTTTTAAAGGCATTAAGCCTCAATCTAAAAATCAAACTTTTTAAATCCTCCTCTTGGTAGAGATTCTTCATACCTGTTTTATTGCTGATATCTTGTTAAATAATATCCCCTTTTTGTTTTTGGTGCCTTTTCCCTTCTTTGAAATAGAGTTCCAGGCTGCGTCTTTTAAAAGACTATAACTCTCATGTAAGATAAAAGGAATGCATATCTTTGTTAAATCAGTTTCAGTGATAGCAGCCTTTTTTTGCTAATTTGTCTACCCTTTCATTCGCAGGTAATCCACAGTGAGATGGAAACCCAACAAAAATCGACATAAGAACCACGTAAATGCAAAAAAATGAATTAAGTGGTACACTTCTGATATAAGTTCTGCTCTCACACTTGTGTTCGAAAATTTTGTGTGTGTGTGTGTGTGTGTGTGTGTGTGTGTGTGTGAGTGATGCCACGCCGTGAAACACTGGCGTTGACTGGTCTCAGACGACTTCTAGAGGTGTCTCTAATCTCCCATTCCTTGTCTGCCACTTTTTTTCCTCGCCCTCCCCTTCCCAGCCTCCGTTTGCAACGCCCCCCCTCCCCTCCCCCCGTCTGTCCCTACCCTACCCTCCGCCTCCCCCCCCCTCCCCCCGTCTGTCCCTACCCTACCCTCCGCCTCCCCCCCCTCCCCCCGTCTGTCCCTACCCTCCCCTCCGCCCCCCCCCCCCCCCCCCCCCCCTCCCGATCTCTCCTGACTCGTGCTCTAAATCTCTGTACCTGATTTTCCCTTTTCGCCCCCGCCCCACTTCTCTCTCTCTCTCTCCTCTCTCTCTCTCTCTCTCTCTCCTCTCTCCCTCTCTCTCTCTCCCTCTCTCTCTCCCCTCTCCCTCTCTCTCTCTCTTCTTGTCGGCCTCCTGCTACGCTCTACAATCCACACTGTGGGTTTGTTCCGACAGCTGGAACAAACGATGCAGGTTTACAAGTAGGATAGAGGAGCCTCCTAGAGAGTTGGTTCGGCAGTGAAGGACAGTGCTTCCCCCACTCGCGCTCCTTGGGATGGGGCCTTTTTCTTGTTCCAACTCAAAGTAAAAAAAAACAAAAACAAAAAAAAAAACAAAGCAAAATGCTTTTCCCCCGAAGAACCTTAATACTTTGTTCCATACATTTCTACAACGTCCTGTTGATTGTTTTTTTCTCTCTCCCAGTTATGTTATGTGTGTCCATTGATCTCAGGACGGACGGGAGGGGTGGGGGGGGGGGCGCGTGAGGGGGAGGTGGGGTTGGCTGTTACTGCATTGCTCTGACTGGGTTGAAGGGGCCGAACTCAATGGTCCGCTCCTGCTGGGCTGCCGGGGTGCGTCTGATACCGGATGAAGTGTGGGCGAAGCTGCTGGTAGGCAAATGACAAAGAGCGGCGTGGGAGAAACACCGCCGAAAGGGTACAAAAGACATAGACAGCCTACAACAACAACAACAACAACAAACAACGATAACAACAACAACAACAACAACAACACACAGTGGTCTCCTATCACATTCAAACAAAAATTTACCTACAAGAGGAGAGAGAGAGAGAAGAGAGAGAGAGAGAGAGAGAGAGAGAGAGAGAGAGAGAGAGAGAGAGGGACAGAGAGAGAGAGAGAGAGAAAGAAGAGGAGAGAGAGAGAGAGAGAGAGAGAGAGAGAGAGAGAATGTGTATTTGGGTATGTGTGTGTGCGTGCGTCCGTGCGTGCGTACATGCGTGTGTGTGTGTATGCAAGTGTATGAGCGTGCGCGCGCGCGTGTATGTGAAAGCAAAGAGAGAGAGAGAGAGAGAGGGAGAGAGAGAGAGAGGAGAGAGAGAGAGAGAGAGAGAGAGAGAGAGAGAGGGGGAGAGAGATTCGGTTCTATGTTGTTTATAGCCTATCCGACCACCAGGGGCGATTTTTCCTAGAGGAAAGAATACGTATCATAAAGACGAAAAAAAAAAAATATTGAGATGTTCTTCGAATATCGTTTGGAATTTTCAGAGAAAACAGAGTCATAAACAGTATTTTAAGGTTCAGAGAACTGTTCAAGCTACAAGCTGAAATGAATGTAAATCTACGATTGGGCAGGGGGGTGGGAATGAACGCCCCCAGCCTGAGCTGAAGTTCTTGATGGCGGATAGGATCGCGAGTCCTGAGATAAGGTCTCACAGAACCATAAACAGTAGAACCGTTGTCGACTTTATAGCGGATTAAAGTCCTGTAAAGACGGAGATCTTTTTTTTCTTATCAGCTCTCCGATCTGTGTGTGTAACAACATGGCGGATCTTCATTTCTTGAAGGATATATATATATATTTTTTTAGTACAAAATGTGACTTTCACCATTGATGTTTTGGATACAATGCATTTCTAGAATTCTGACCTGTTTTAAATGCGAATGGATTATTTTCTTCTTTTTTTTTTTTTTTGGAAGACAAATTTCAGAGTCATCAGCGTTCTCGAAAACTGAAAGTGAGTACACTGAGTTTTAGCCAACGAAACAGTAAAGGCATTTTCTTCGGCCCACTGTCGTGTCACCTCCAGGCAAAGCTGCAGTCGGCGTTGCACCAAGTCACCAACACACAGAGAAGGCTTGAAACAGCGCTTTTCTGCTTGAGCTTATGTCATTCATTTTGATGGTCAGACCGCGACCGCGGGGGGGGGGGGGTGGGGGTGTGGGGGTGGGGGTGGGGGGTTGGGGGCCATAGTGAGAACCCCAGCTCCTGCTCATGAATTTTAGAGAGCGTGGTACCCCAGATAAACCCTGGACACTATCGACCTGATAGTAAATTCTTGATAAAGAGGGGAGATAAACCGAGATCAGGAAGGTCCAGAGACATACGAGGTGGTGTCTCCTGCTTTCTCAAAGTAAAAAAAAAAAAAAAAAAAGGTTACGTGCTGTTAGAGACAAAGGCATGAAGGATAACAGTTTCTAAACAGACCAAACCGTTCATTGTGGAACCCGCACTGTTCTGATGTGAAAGAGTCTTGGGTTTCCAGTTTCCATGCGAGTCCACAATCACCCATCTTCCATCATCAGTTTACAAAGGCAGCTTATCACAACGATTGGACGATAATTGACGGGATTTGTCCGACCTTTTGAGAAACGGAATTGAAATTCTTGGAGCTTCCCCCAGCAGGACGTGGAAAAGAAATGGTCCACATCTAAGCGCAACTTTTAAGATAATGCGAAGACACCTTTCATAAAAATATTTTGAAAATTTGATAATCAGTATCATTAGGGCCAGAGTCCCTTACTGCTCTGAAGAAAAAGTGATATTTGATGCAATCATTAGTCCAATCAGTGAGAAAACATACAAGGAGATTGTCTTTCTTTGAGGTGTTCAGCGCACTAATCAGGCAACAGGTTTGTAAACAGATGAAGAGACATTTCAAAGTTGGAAACCAACCGACTGGCAACGGCTTGTTTGTGATAGAGCCTCTGCAGGTGTTCCAGTGATGGATGGGTGGACTTTTGTTTTTTCATTTACTTTTCTCTACAGCTTTCCAAGGCTTCGGGACTCTTTGCGTCCAGAATTAGAACTACACTCAAATTTAAAAAAGCGGATATGTTGGGAGAGGTTGGGGGGGGAGACAGACAAGGAGAGAGAGAGAGAGAGAGAGAAGAGAGGAGAGAGAGGAGAGAGAGAGAGGAGAGAGAGAGAGAGAGAGAGAGAGAGAGAGAACGAGAGAGAGAGAGAGACGAGAGAGAGAGAGAGAGAGAGAGAGAGAGAGAGATGAGAGAGATACACACAGAGAGAGAACTACCCCAACACAGAGACAGAGAGAGAGAGAGAGAGAGAGAGAGAGAGAGAGAGATAGAGAGAGAGCGAGAGAGAGAGAGAGAGAGAGAGAGAGAACTAGACAGAAGGCAGACATTGGATGCCGTTTAACACTCCAGCCAGAGACAGACAGTCTTTTCCGAGACTGTCCAGATGAATCACTCACTCAGGCTTTCCGCTATATTATTACGGAAAGAAATTCATTCTAAGAACATTTCATGAACCGATTTCTGACAGACCTGATTCAACAGCACCGTGATCTGCTATCATTTATCACAAAGCGAGCGCACTACTCACTGACGAAACAAATCTGATACTTTGAGATGATCAAGCTTGACCGAAATCTGGCCATTCTCAATTGATGTTATAGCTGGTTGGAAACTTCCGTGCCCTCATTATAAACAAATGAAAATTAGAGTGTTTGAAATTAAAACCGTACAGCCACAAAGAATACCAGCGGGTCAGCTTGAAGTATACCAGTGACTCCCATCGACAACCGTTGTGAACAGAGCAGTTACGACAGAATGATCTTGTTACATTCAGTTTACAAACAGCATTTATCAAACAAACGTATGAACTGTACACTTCGTCAGTACAACTCTTGCAAAGTGCATTCAGCATCATAACAGGAATGCGAGGAAGTGGAAAACTGACAGTTAGTTATAGAAGCAAGCATTACACATATCATGTTTTTATCTCTATGTGTGTGACTGCTTTTTGGTCTTTTTGACATGCAAGGAAAACTAGCGTGTTTTGAACACACTACCGACTAAAAAAAAGAGAGACACCAGCTCTCTTTTTCCACACACATAAGAAAGGAAAGCGCCCATTTTTATTGCCCAAAGCCTGTGAAAAATAAAACTATTATTTACCCTTGAATAAATATACTGACCACACGCACATGGCCCGTTTGTACTTGCATATGAAACAAAGTAACAAAGAAAACAAATTCTAATCGGTCCCTCAGTTCATGTATATTTACATTTCGTATATTACATACAGAAAATCCACTTCCGGGCATTGCAAGTCATGTTTTTTTCTCAACTTCCGATGAAAAAAAAAGTTTGCAGGAATGACAGGTCGCAAAGAATTCCCCTTCTTCTTCCCCCTGAACTGCACGTGCAGTCAGTCACTGGGGCACCACAGTGAGAACAGTTCAGCAGGTGCCCCCTGTTTCTGTCGGTGGTGTGCCATGGCCTGGGGTCCCGCCCCACTGTTTCCCCCTGTCCCACTCTGAAATGACGTCATTCCATTTTTTTTTTTTTTTTTTTGTACGCGCAGAGTTCTTATCGAAGAGGGAGTACTTTACAAATGGGAACGAAGAAATGCTCTCTGTGTGTGTGTGTGTGTGTGTGTGTGTGTGTGTGTGTGTGTGTGTGTGTGTGTGTGCGTGCGTGCGTGCGTGCGTGCGTGCGAGCGTGCGTGCGTGCGTGCGTGCGTGCGTGCGTGCGTGCGTGTGTGTGTGTGTGTGTGTGTGTGTGGTGTGTGTGTGTGTTTGTCCGTCCGTGGTCAAAATGTGTTCCACTAGCTCCAGACAAACTCCTGGGCCGATCTTTCACCCAGATTTGTAGGTATGTTCATTATGGGTCACGGATGATGCCCGATGTTTTTATTTTAACCGTTATAACCGTTACTAACGGCTATAACGACCCATAACGTTTTCTTCTTAATGGAAAATCTGAGAAAGTACTTGCTCGATCTTTCTGAAAATTTGTAGGTATGTTCATTATGGGTCCACGGATGAAGCCCGATGTTTTTATTTTTACCGTTATAACCGTTACTAACGGCTATAACGACCCATAACGGTTTTCCTTCTTATGGAAAATCTGAGAAAGTACGTCTTGCTCGATCTTTCTGAAAATTTGTAGGTATGTTCATTATGGGTCACAGATGATGGCCGATGTTTACCGTTTATATCCGTACTAGCGGCTATAACGGGCCCAAAACGGTTTTCCCCCTCTTTATATGGAATATATCACGCGTATTCAAGATAAACTGGACTGAGTACGTTTATTATGTTTTGCATCTTGTTTTCCGTCTCTTTTTCGTCAACTACTTTCCGTCGAGGACTGTTTTTTTAGTAAGGCTATTGATCTCCTTGCCTGGCCATATCAACGTATTTTCACGAAAACCGGCCAGCGTTGAAAGCTTATGACAGCGTTAGTATTGTTTTCTTCTCTTTTCGTGTGTGCCTTTCAGGAGTACTTTAACATACGAATCTCATTTAAAATATAATATCCTGTCACAAATAGATCAAAATGAAATATCTTGCCACACTTTTGGTACTTATCGTGTCCGAAAAATATAAGTCACTCAGTTTAATGAAAAATTTGTAAAGTTATTCCGAACTC
>JADBJO010000041.1:1031557-1034057 GCA_016801955.1 Conus betulinus | reverse complement strand
TTGGGAAAACAAACAGTAGTAGTGACTCTCTCTCTCTCTCTCTCTCTCTCTCTCTCTCTCTCTCTCTCTCTCTCTCTCTCTCTCTCCCCCCTCTCTCATCCTCTGCTTTTGTCACTAGGCTAACCCCCTCTTTCTTCCCTCCCTCTTTATATATATCTATCTATCTGTCTGCCTATCTGTCTGTCCAGCTCTATCTCTGTCTGCCTGTCTCTCTGTTCTCTGCTTCTTTCTGTCTCTGCATATCACCTGTCTGTCTGTACCTCTCTCTCTCTCTCTCTCTCTCTCTCTCTCTCTCTCTCTCCTCCCCTCCCCCCTCCCCCCCCCCCCTCCCCCCCCCCCCCCCCCCCCCCTCGCCCTCGCCCCACCCCCCTTTCCCTCCCCCCCTGCGCCCGCCCTCTTTCCCTGTTTCTGTCCGTCTGTCCGTGTCTGATTGTCTCTGTGTCTGTCTGTTTGTCTATCTGGTTGTCTGTCCCTCTTCTTGTGCGTTCGAATGCGCGCGCCTGCGTCTGTGTGTATGTACGAGAGCTTATGTGCGCGCCCAACCTACCCAAACAAAACTGTGTTTGATGGCGTGTATGCTATATATGATTCCCCACCTGGCTTTAAATATTCTCTGGATATTTTCTTCCTTAACTCCTTGGGTTGGGGCATGACACTGAAGTTGTTTCGGCTGTGGTCTTTGTATATGCATTTTTCATTGACCAGTTTCCACTGTGTACTGGACACCTCTATTCCTGCTGAGGGACTGCCTGACGCTAATTTGTCTTGCGCTCATATCCAACCTTATGGTGGTCAGTGTCCAACCTTATGGTGATCAATGTCCAGCCTTACGGGTGGCCAATGTCCAGCCTTATGGTGGTCAATGTCCAACCTTATGGTGGTCAATGTCCAACCTTATGGTGGCCAATGTCCAACCTACGGTGGCCAATGTCCAACCTTATGGTGGTCAAATGTCCAACCTTATGGTGGCCAATGTCCAACCTTATGGTGGTCAATGTCCAACCTTACGGTGGCCAATGTCCAACCTTATGGTGGTCAATGTCCCCACCTAATGGTGGCCAATGTCAATGTCCAACCCTATGGTGGCCAACGTCCAACCTTATGGTGGTGGTCAATGTCTAACCTTATGGTGGACAATGTCTAACCTTATGGTGGTCAATGTCTAACCTTATGGTGGCCAATGTCCAACCTTATGGTGGCCAATGTCTAACCTTATGGTGGTCAATGTCCAACCTTATGGTGGTCAATGTCCAACCTATGGTGGTCAATGTCCAACCTAATGATGGACAATGCCAATGTCCAACCCTATGGTGGCCAATGTCCAACCTTATGGTGGTCAATGTCTAACCTTATGGTGGACTATGTCCAACCTTATGGTGGTCAATGTCCCACCTAATGGTGGCCAATGTCAATGTCCAACCTTATGGTGGCCAATGTCCAACCTTATGGTGGTCAATGTCTAACCTTATGGTGGTCAATGTCTAACCTTATGGTGGCCAATGTCCAACCTTATGGTGGTCAATGTCCAACCTTATGGTGGACAATGTCCAACCTTATGGTGGTCAATGTCCAACCTTATGGTGGTCAATGTCCAACCTTATGGTGGTCAATGTCCAACCTAATGATGGTCAATGCCAATGTCCAACCTTATGGTAGTCAATGTCCAACCTTATGGTGGCCAATGTCCCAACCCTATGGTGGTCAGTGTCCAACCTTATGGTGGGTAATTGTCAATGTCCAACCTTATGGTGGTCAGTCAAGTAGTATTCCACAGCACATCATCAAGACCGGAAAAAGCATCGTGACTACAAGGATGAGGTCCTCTTACGACAACACAGCATCGTGACCACATGGATGAGATCCTCTGAGGTCAACACAGCATCGTGACTACATGGATGAGGTCCTCTTACGTCAACACAGCATCGTGACCACATGGATGTGGTCCTCTTAGGTCAACACAGCATCGTGTCTACATGGATGAGGTCCTCTTACGTCAACACAGCATCGTGTCTACATGGATGAGATCCTCTTACGTCAACACAGCATCGTGACTACATGGATGAGGTACTCTTATGTCAACACAGCATCGTGACTACATGGATGAGGTCCTCTTAGGTCAACACAGCATCGTGACCACATGGATGAGATCCTCTTACGTCAACACAGCATCGTGACTACATGGATGAGGTCCTCTAGGTCAACACAGCATCGTGACTACATGGATGAGGTCCTCTTACGTCAACACAGCATCGTGACTACAGGGATGAGGTCCTCTTAGGTCAACACAGCATCGTGACTACATGAATGAGGTCCTCTTACGCCAACACAGCATCGTGACTACATGGATGAGGTCCTCTTACGTCAACACAGGATCGTGACTACATGGATGAGGTCCTCTTACGTCATCGTGACTACATGGATGAGGTCCTCTGAGGTCAGCACAGCATCGTGACTACATGGATGAGGTCCTCTGAGGTCATCGTGACTACATGGATGAGGT
>JADBJO010000041.1:1019057-1021557 GCA_016801955.1 Conus betulinus | reverse complement strand
AACATCGTATGTCGTAGTTTTGTTTGTTTAGAAGTGGATAAACTTGCTGTTGTGAGTGTATGTTGCATCATTAGCAAACGTTTTGATCATCATAACCTTCCCAGTTTTCTGTTTCTTTTACCCAAGACCTTAATAAACTTGTTTGCTGCACCATACAGGTTGAGTTAACTATTTTGTTAGAACAATTTTCTGCGGCCAACGGCTACTGGCGTGTATGTTATGAATCTGAGCCTTTTTACAGAATGTATATTTAGTGTGTGCAGTTGTACAGTACTACTGGACCCCATAGTCCCATGTGTACAGTTGTACAATGGTGTGTTCTTGTCCTGCACCGGAAACGAAATATCCCTGGCAGGGTGTGAACAGTCGACACAGGATCACGCAGTTCCCTTACGCGTGAACATGCGCGAGCGTTTGTCGTGGTGCGAATCCCCAGGCTCAGTCTCAACAGGTTTCTTTCAGTGTAGCGGGGACAGGAACTCGGTACAGGGCGACTGAGTAAATACTTCCATGTCTTGCAGCTGGCGGAGTCCCTGGGAGTCTCCACACTGGCGCTAGTGCTGACGGGCCAACAGCAGTGAAGCCAATCGTGACTGGGCACACACTTCCCTTCATTCTTGGGGGAGACTGACTCGGTCACTGAGAGCGCTTGGTGTACTTTCTCTCGTGAGACGTAAGACACACAGTGATCAAGAAAGACCGTCTGGAGACGTAGAGATACTGAATTCCAATTCCATTCAGGTCATGCATTGAACTCACTAGTGTGCGCGCATTCTTCCCCTCTCCCCATTCCTGTCCCCTCTTTACCAGCACACACATGCAGAGGAAGACTGTAACAGTCAGCAGTCAGCGACGACTGGACGTGTTACAGGTGAAACATCAGTACAACACAACCCGTGGTTGCTTTATGGCCTGGTACCATAATATTCATAAATGTAATGTAATGTAAAAGGATATTTAGAGAACGCTTTACCTCGCAAAAGCTCAAAGCACATATTACAGAAAAACATGATGAAATATTAATTCTAATTCAAAGCACACACACACACACACACACACACACACACACACACACACACACACACACACACACACATGCCCGCGCACGCGCTCGCACACCACACACACACACACACACACACACACACACACACAACACACACGAAAAACCTCACACACCCGAAAACCTCACACACGCACGCAGACAGACACACGAGCGCGTCAACACCAGCAAACACGCGCACAGTGATAAGTGGATATCGTTAATCAGTCCGAGGGAAAAGATGTGTCTTTAGGGAGGTTTTAAAAGTCTCTAAAGAGTCCATGTTACGCAGAGAAGAAGAGAGATCACGCTAGAAAACAAATGAGGCTACAACACACATATTGGCCAAAATGATAGAAATTATACATAGCACAGAAAAATGCACACGAGTGGCCAAAATGATAGAAAACCTGACAGGCAGGGCAGTCAGCTCGCCCCTTCTTCTCTAACCATATATACACACCCTACGGTACATGCACGCACGTGCATACCATTTGTACCACACGTGCGCACGCACACACATACACACAGACACACATATCCACACACACGCTTACGCAACGCACATATACCACATTTATAACGCATACACATACACGTTGCTCATTAAATAAAAACATACTTCACACGTATGCTTGGGCGCGCGCGCGTGCACGCACACACACACACACACACACACACACACACACACACACACACACACAACACACACACACACACTTGCCACATGCATGCACGATCAGAGAGAGAGAGAGAGAGAGATAGAGAGAGAGAGAGATAGAGGCTTGGGGTAGGGGATCACACTCAAAAGAAGGATTGTTGAACGGAACTTTATTCGTTAGGAACAGACTGAAAGATCCGAGAAACAGCTCAGAAGACTCTAAAGACGCGCGCGCGCGAGCTCCTCATTCTCTCTCTCTCTCTCTCTCCCTCTCTCTCTCTCTCTCTCTCTCTCTCTCCGTCTTCTCGGTCTTGAGCAGTCCCTTGGTGGTAATAAACCTGCCCCCCCACGTTTGTTTTGTGTGGCTGTTTTACACGCCAATATCTCAGTCAATCAATAGTTCCCCCACCCCCTTCTCCCGACATCTCCCTCCTATCGCCCCCAACATCCTCTCTACTGTTCAAACAAACCGGTTTGTTAAGAAGATGAATTGAAAACAAACACAAAGCCTGTTAATTGTTTTAAACCAAAGGCTTAAAACAAAACGAAACATGGAACGTGAATTCCCCCGCCAAAAACAAACAAACGGCAAAACAACACACACACACACACACACACACACACACACACACACACAACACACAGACACACACCACACACACACACACACACACACACACACACACTCACGCACACGCACGCACGCACGCACGCACACACGCACGCACACACACACACACACACACACACCCACAACACACACACACACACACGGCTTAAAACAAAACAAAACAACA
>JADBJO010000041.1:999057-1006557 GCA_016801955.1 Conus betulinus | reverse complement strand
ATTTTTCAGCCGACTGGGGAGGCCAGCTCAGGGCTGACTTGCTTTCTGGCCACAGCGTGTTTGTTCACTGTGATCATGAGTCAGCCACGGAGGGAGGGTTTCTATACTATCCACAGCGTGTTTGTTCACTGTGATCATTGAGGCAGCCTCAGAGGGAGGGTTTCTATACTATCCACAGCGTGTTCGTTCACTGTGATCATTGAGACAGCCAGAAAGGGAGGGTTTCTATACTACCCACAGCGTGTTTGTTTCACTGTGATCATTGAGTCAGCCACGGAGGGAGGGTTTCTATACTATCCACAGCGTGTTTGTTCACTGTGATCATTGAGGCAGCCTCAGAGGGAGGGTTTCTATACTATCCACAGCGTGTTTTTGTTCACTGTGATCATTGAGGCAGCCTCAGAGGGAGGGTTTCTATACTATCCACAGCGTGTTTGTTCACTGTGATCATTGAGGCAGCCTCAGAGGGAGGGTTTCTATACTATCCACAGCGTGTTTGTTCACTGTGATCATTCAGACAGCCAGAGAGGGAGGGTTTCTATACTATCCACAGCGTGTTTGTTCACTGTGATCATTGAGACAGCCAGAAAGGGAGGGTTTCTATACTATCCACAGCGTGTTTGTTCACTGTGATCATTGAGTCAGCCAGAAAGGGAGGGTTTCTATACTATCCACAGCGTGTTTGTTCACTGTGATCATTGAGTCAGCCACAGAAGGATGGTTTCTATACTATATTTAACTTGTGTTTCTATCAGTGCTTTTTTTTTGTGGGATGTTATATTGAAAGTAACGCCGATCATTCTTGCCGTAAACAAAACGTGGTCATTATTAAGTCCATGTTAGATCCATGCACAGCTTCAATCCGATTCTCGTCTAAACTTGAAAAACGTGAATATAAAGAACGATAAACATTCTCTTAATGTACGGATATGTCTTCAAGAACTTTTATAACCAGAGAAATGCAACAGCAATGGTTTTCAGTCCGTTGTACATGTCTTATTGCTTAATAAGAGTTTTTCAGAAAACGAAACGTTTAAGGCCACCATCTCGTCACATGGTTACCCAAACATTTATTACCAAGTTTGTCGACTTTGCTGGAAAACCAGTTCAACATCGCACATTTTTTTATATATAAAATGCACTACATTTTGCATGTAGATTTTGACATATTCAACGACGTTGCAGCTTCAGTTTGATATCCATGAAACAGTCTGGTGATCCAAGATGAATGTTTGACTTGCCCCTACATAAACTCACATATTGTTTTACTTCACCACTTTCTCTCTCGCTCTTGCTCTCACTGTGATCCGTCTTCATGCTATAAAAAAAAATCCTCTACTTTCGTTTGCATCCACCCTGGACAATTCAGATTCCAGTTTTTTTTCATGTTATCATCTCACTTTGGCATCCTCTGTCACTGGAACTATTAGCACACTGAGCCCTCTTCTCACCTCTCAGAGATACACAGCTTCCCACAGACCAGCCCAAGGTTGAAGAAGAAGAAGAGAGGAAGAAGAGAAGAAGAAGAAGAAGAAGAAGAAGAAGAAGAAGAAGAAGAAGAAGAAGAAGAAGAAGAAGAAGAGGAAGAAGAAAGTGGTTTCAGTAACGTTACTCAAAGGCAAGACGAAGTATTCTGAGAACTGACAGAAAGACTCAGGGTGATGCTGGCCACGGACACCGAGTTCGCAGTGACGATTGGAAAGTAACGAGTGGAATTATCTTTGCTGATGCTACATCGTAAGCGAAATGTAAGCATTAATTTGGAAAGGGAAAATTTGTACTCAAAAGACGGACACACAAGTGAATTTGTTCCTTCCCACTCGATACTGGCTGATTTCAAGAGAGAGAGAGAGAGAGAGAGAGAGAGAGAGAGAGAGAGAGAGAGAGAGAGAGAGAGAGAGAGAGAGAGAGAGAGAGAGAGAGAGAGAGAGAGAGAGAGAGGATTATGTCGAATTCGCGACTACCTCGAATCCTTTTTCTACACACTGCTTGGCATTTACCCTGCAAAAACACAGCTCTCGATGTGATACTCCCTTATTTCGCTTTGCTTGTATTTGCCCTTTGGGAAATAACCACAAGCTTTTTGCTGTTATCACTGCGTTTACCTTCTGGGAATGGAGGGAAACAAACTGGGCATTACCTGCGTCAGTTGAAACATCGCCACCTTCGCCTGCGCGCTTATTTCTTTACCCCCCCCCCCCCCCCCCCCCCCCCCCCCCCCCCCCCCCCCCCCCCCATGTCCGATTGTTCCCATTTTTTTTTAATGACGCCCTTCGCATTTCCGTCCATTTGTAGAGACCTCTGGACATAGATGTTGTCAGTGCAACAGCCATTGCCATGATAATAATTATGCGCATTGTTCTCTTTCAGGAGGGTATGTATTTATCGCTAATCCCTCCCTCTAGCCCCTTAAATCTTATCATATCTTCGTGGTAGATCTCTCCCTTCCCCCCTCCCTCCCTCTCTCTTCAGTTTCTCTGTCTGTCTGTCTGTCTGTCTGTCTCTCTCTCTCTCCTCTCTCTCTCTCTCTCTCTCTCTCTCTCTCTCTCTCTCTCTCTCTCTCTCTCTCTCTCTCTCTCTCTCTCTCCCCCTCTTTTGGTCATGTCCAAGTGTTTTGAACGAGACTACCGAGGTTTCGTCCGCGAACGTATGCGTAACATATGACATTCACGTGGAATTCTACCATGCCTTTCGGAAGAATAGACTGATTTGGCCGTTTGTATAGATGAAGGCATACACAGGGCATGAGTCCTCCGTGGAAGAGAACTGTAGAAAAGGGTGAGCGATGATGGACTGAATGACATGGGAAAGGAACGACCAGCGCTGCATGGCAGCTCCTCGGTGGACCGTTGTGTAAACGACAGAGTGGATTGTGAAGCGCTGACAACCTGGGCTCTGGTTCGGGACAGGCGCTATATATAATTTTTTGTCCACAACGACAACAGTGATAATAATAATAATAATGTTAATGATATTAACAACAATAATGATAACAGTACTGCTGCTGCTACTACTACTACTACTACTACTGCTACTGCTACCTCTACTACTACTATTACTACTACTACTGTTGCTACTGCTACTACTACTACTATTACTACTACTACTACTACTACTACTGCTGCTGCTGCTGCTGCTGCTACTACTACTACTACAATACATATGTTAATATTCTGGGCTTGAACTTTCTCGTCAAGATCTCACATTACAATACAGGCAAATCATCCGTTCAGGACTACCTCTCATTATCCATACTTCCACGTATCCCGATAGTAAAATTCATTTTTGTACACAACACCTCCTGATATCTTATTCTCCCATGCATTTGCAAACAGGACATTTGTCCTTTTACACGATACTTCCCTAAATCCTTCATTCGCATAATATTCTCGTACAAGTAATGTTGTATTTATACATCATACCTCATCGTATTATGTACTCCCCATACATGTAATTTGTATTTTACAGAATACTATGCCATATTCTCATAAATTCTCATATGTACAGTACGTCTTTTTCTCAGCTTATTTCTTGATTTTCCGTACAGGCAATTCATGCGTTCAAAACAATATTCATGCTATCTTTCAATCCTTACATGCACCGTGTTCTGTTAAAACGTACTTCCCATCCTATTCTCTCATACACGCCATTTATGTTTATTAAAAACTTACCCCTCTATATCCTGTGCTTCCATGCATCACATCTGTACTTTTCAAACATATTCCCACATATCCTATGCTGACACGCATATATACAAAGTCTTTGCCCCTATCATGAGTGTGCGCGCATGTGTTGTGTCTGTTGTGAGACAGTGTGTGTGTGGGATCGTGTGTGTGTGTGTGTGTGTGTGTGTGTGTGTGTGTGTGTGTGTGTGTGTGTGTGTGTGTGTTTGTGTGTGTGTGTGTGTGTGTGTGTGTGTGTGTGTGTGTGTGTGTGTGTGTGTGTGTGTGTGTGTGTGTGTGTGTGTTTTCTGGGTGTTTCTGGTGTGTTTCTGGATGTGCGTGGTGTGTGTAAATATGTACCCTTGTTTGAAAGTGCATGGTACTTATTGCAATATTCATTTCTTATTGGTTTCATTTATGTTTTCTTTAACATTTTTTTGTATTTGTAAGCGCTTAGGGCTTATGATGTAAGACTAGGCGCCTTAAATAATCAGCATAATTATTACTATTATCATTATTATTACTATCTTTATTATTATTATCATTATTATTATTATTATTATCATCATCATACTACTATTATATGCTATATCTATATTAGCTGTATCCTTACTCCCACACGCGCACTTTTTCGTTATAAAGACTTCTTCCTCTATATCCTTGCTCCCACATGCACGCACTTCAAGTTTCAAAGATTTCTTCCTCTATACCCTTGCTCCCACACATACATTGCACTTTACGTTTCAAAGACTTCTTCCTATATCCTTGCTCCCACATGCACGCACTTTAAGTTTCAAAGATTTCTTCCTCTATATCCCTTGCTCCCACATACATTGCACTTTACGTTTCAAAGACTTCTTCCTCTATATCCTTGCTCCTACATGCACGCACTTTACGTTTCAAAGATTTCTTCTTCTCTCTATACCTTTGCTCCCACATACATGCACTTTACGTTTTAAAGACTTCTTCCTCTATATATCCTTGCTCCCACATACATGCACTTTATATTTTAAAGACTTCTTCCTCTATATCCTTGCTCCCACATACATGCATTTTATGTTTTAAAAGACTTCCTTCTCTGTACCCTTGCTCCCACATACTCGCAAGTGTGCAGTTCCTTCCTTCAGCTACAGAAAACCCACACGACCAGGAGGCAAGAAGATTCCTGATCTGTCATTCGACTCTTGCACAGGTGAAGTGCCCTGTCCCTAGCCACTCGGCGCTATGCTTGTGATGCTGTCTGTACGGTAACAATGAGCTCTGCGTCCCAACACCGAACAGTCAGGTCACGGGAGTGGTGGCCGCAGTGGAGCGGGATGGGGATGGACAGTGACCGTACTCTCCACAGTCCGACTGTACGCTCTTAAAGATCTCCCCACGACCGATTCACCCATTCACAGCGAGTGATCAAAACAGCGTTTGCTTCATCTAGCGGGTCAGCCCATCCACAGAGACGCGGTCATCGGCCAACTGGAGGAGTGGGGTAACGGCACCCAACGGTCAGTAATGGATGTTCAACGGTCTGCGTTCCTGTGACAAGCCTGTAGCCGACTGTTACTGAACACGGTACAGAAATGGGTCACTACAATCAATGGTCGGAAAAGAGAATGCTTCGCTTGCTTGATATGGTCAAACGTTTGTGTGGAAAACAAAGAGACGAGTAGACTTTTTTTTTTTTTAAGGGGAGGGGGGATTGAGAGTGGGGGCTAGCTGATGAAATTAGTGGACTGAATTAATCATTAAGCAGCTGATAGGTCGACAAAGTCAGAACTGGCTGGCCACGTAAAAATAATTAGTTGTCGGGCCGGCAAGGTGAGCTGCTAATTAGCGAAACACAGCGTGGTTCTGCTGACAAGTGCCTGTCAGGGGACGAAAGCCACCCCCCGGCATGCGACAAATGCTCGTGTACTAGAAGCAGACAACAACTGGCCCCATATGGTGCTGGTGAAGGGTTTCATTTTTACACTCTAACGCTGTCCTTTTCATTCCACATTTTTTCATTCAAATGCCACCCCACCGCACCCCATTCCCGATATGTTTTCCTTTTTAAATATTTGCCAAGTCACAGCCTGAATCACGAAGGTTTTGCCGACCTGCCCTTGTCGTTCATTTCACATTTGTTAAGCACAATAAACAAGTCCGTAGCTAGACAGCTGACTGACTGACTCATTACCAAACCCAGCGAATTGACTGGCTGACTCATGATCCAACCAGCTACGCGATGATCGGGTTATCAAAAGTGGCCCCCTGTCTACACATTAAAACCATTGAAGCCGGCGACTAGCCAGCTGACTGGTGGAACACGGCCCCGTGGTTGGATTCCCAGATCCAAGGTTCAAGTCTCGCATGGGACATGTTCTTAAGCTCCCCTTCATACTTGACCTTACTGGTCCAGGTGCTAGTCTTTCAGATGAGTCAGTACACCAAGTTCTTGCATATAGCACGTTCTTGGCGCTCGTGAACGGGTTGACGGCAGCGATGAAGTTGTCTCCGAGCAACATTTCGCTGGGAAAATGCTCTTGGGGAAGTAAACGACAACACCACTGGCGCTGCGCTAAGAGAGAAACCTCCTGTGATTGTGATGGGATGCAATGCAATGCCAACCCACCATCCAAACGGCTGACAAGAGAAAAGTGCTCGCCTCGATCTTGTGGGAGACCAGGGTTTGCAGGAGTGCCACAGAATCTGGTGACGGGTATGCAGTACTTCCAATCACGAAACTTTCATCAACATCTTTCGGCTACGGAACGGCATTTTGATCTTAAGAAGATTGCTCAGTAAATCCCATCAACTTTACACCTAAGATTTGTTCGCATAAGTATCCTTAAACCAAAGATTTCTTCAATAAATATCCTTAAACCAAAGATATGTTTTCAATAAATCTTGTCTCAAAGTCACACCCCCCCCTCCTCTCTCTCTCTCTCTCTCTCTCTCTCTCTCTCTCTCTCTCTCTCTCTCTGTGAAAATTTCTAATGTATCAAGGCAGCCCGCACCTTTTCTGTATGTCTTTAACAATCCCATCTTTAATGGGTTCCAGCATAAAAAGCTACAGTGAAACAACCATTTCTGACAGGATGAGAGGAGAAAGCGGATAAGTATAAATCAAATCATGCGGAGAGAGAGAGAGAGAGAGAGAGAGAGAGAGAGAGAGAGAGAGAGAGAGAGAGAGAGAGAGAGAGAGAGAGAGAAACAGACAGACAGATAGACAGATAGACAGACAGGAAATCCTCAGAAAAACCCCTTCCAGACACAGTCAGACAACACGAAAGCGAGTAACAGATAGCAGCACCAACCACCAGACGGGCAAATGGGGAATGGCGACGGGGTGGCTGCGAGGTAGGAATGTAAAGGGGGCGAGGGAGTAGTGGGCGGTGTGTGTGTGCGTGTGTGTGTGTGGGGGGGGGGGGGGGGGGGGGGGTGAGGGGGTGAGTAGCTAAAGGTTAACAGGGCGTAAATCATCCAAACAACCATCAAATAGACCTGAAATCACGCGTGTGGTTCAAGCGACCACCTTGCGGCTTCTTGTTCTGGACTGACAGGATCAAACGCAAAAAAAAAAAAACCCCAAAACAAACACGCACTTGAGAAAAAAGAGACGGCGAGAAAGGCAACGCCAGCAAAATGTCAATGTATATCCAAGCATAGCTTGGCGGTCAGCCTCTCTCACCTCGTAACTCACACCCACTCACAGAAGCATATGCGCACGCACACATCACATCAAAACACCCATGCCCACCCCTAACCCCCACAACAAACCCCACCATCGCCACACACACACACACACACACACACACACACACACACACACACACACACACATCAATCAATGAAATCAGCG
>JADBJO010000041.1:971557-991557 GCA_016801955.1 Conus betulinus | reverse complement strand
CAGGAGTTTCACTGTGGTCATTGGGTCTTTCCCCCTGTGCCTTTCCAAAGAGTCGTTCAACAGGGCAGACAAGAAAAAAATATACCCGAAGGTGTCAGAGGGGCAGGAAAGGACTGTCTCTCAACTGCCGAACCGGCAGCAAACCTGCACCACCCTTGGTAGCCCGTGCTGTGTTGATGCAGGGTGCAACGTTATTGTCAGTTTCGTAGATAAAAGGTTCCTCCATTCTGCTTTTAAATGGCACAATGAGGATTCAATTCGAATAATAACCTTTGATCAAGCTGAGTGGATTTCTGTATCCGGTCTCACGCCCCTCTTCCTCTCTTGATAGTTTTCCCATTCTGGGAGGTTCGCTGCGCACTGTCTCTCATTGACTTCATTCAGCAAATCCCGCCTTAATGCTCTACATGTCTTAGCTGTTCCAGATGATCATTAGTGGCCTTCTTCCGTTTACAATGTCGTTGCTGGGGCTTCTAGTGGCGTTGTGTTTCCTCTAGCAGTACTAATTACGCGTGCGATCTCCCTAAGCTCCTGGCTTTTCCTCCACATGCACTGCGCTGCTTTGCATCAACTCCAGTTTCCCCGCTTGTTTCCCTGGCAAAGTAGACACACGGGGTCATCTGACTAGACCATGTCACCCAGTTCGTATCGGAGGGCAAGTCATAAACTGGGGTTAAAGCTGCACTTAAGAGGGTCCATATACCGTACTTCACTGCAGCTGAGTTGGAATGCCCTTTTCCACGCAGTCCACTGCCCCAGGTAACCTTACTGTTTTGCCTTCTGGGTTTGTTCTGTTTCGTTTTTTTTTTTCTTTTTTTTTTTGGGGGGCATCTTCTTTCTTCAATCCCTGTACTATCACCTTTCTCTTTCATTCCCCTTGCTACTGACCATTACTTCATTTCTGTTGATCCCAAGCCCCTTTCAGTTGGTTGGTGTATATTCTGTTATTTTCATGTTCTTGAGATTTTCCTTTCCCACGTGCACTGACTCACAAGCATCTTTTTTTTTTTTTTTTCTGACAGAATTTCCAAACCTTGTTTCGCGAGTCTTCAGGCGTGATTAGTAACCTTGCTTACCCCACTTTGTACTCCTATGCAATGGAATTCAGAAATAGCTTTAGTTTTGCTTGACGATGGTAAAGCCCAACGTTAGTGAAACCACGTGGTACACCAATCTATTTCTTTGTTACCTGTCGATTTGGGCCTCCATTAGTTCAACTATACTAATACTAGTACTGTATATCAGTATAGGTCAGAGGAGCTTTGGGATCGGCATGAACTGCCAACACCTGACTTTGTTTTCGCAAGTAGACTACACTAGTCAATTATTTGCAGTCCTTCTTCCGCCATTTGCTTGGTTTCTTTTGCCCGGGTTTGAATCTTTCAAGGAGTCACCAAGCCCACCATTTAAGGCTCTCGACTGATTCATATTATACAGTAGGAATACATCGTCATATTCCCGCTACGCTATTTAGCCAAAATACATGAGAGATGTAAGCCAGCAGGCTGGCATCCTTATTCTTCTGTTCTAAACGAATATTACTACGACTGTTCCTGGTTCTAAAAACAGAAATACTACCGCTGGTACAGCGAATGTTCCTGCCGTGGTTCCAGTTGCTGCTGCATATGCTGGCACTATTGCTGTAGCAAATGCAGCTATTCCTCCCGATGCCAATGCTTTTACAAATACTGTAACTGTACACTGCTGCTGCTGCTACACGTTAACACTATGTTGCTGCTGCAGTCACGCTACTACCGCTGTTACTACTGTCGTTGTTGCTAATATTGCAACTGCCGTTGTTCTTGCTGCTACTGCTACAAAAATGCTATACCTGCTGCTGCCACTGTTACATTTACTCCTTGTACTGCTGTTTCTGCTAATTTTTGATTCAGTTATCACAGTTGTTTATTTTGCTAAGTATAGTGTTGGTGCCGCGACTCTTACTTTTGCTGCTTACACCATTACCACAAGTAGTTTGCCACCGCCACTTCTACTTATACTAATACTTTTACTATTGCTGTGATTGGTAGTAGTTTTTTCCGCCATCTCTACTAATACTGATATGCTTACTACCGCTGTGATTGGTTTATTTTGTTTACACCATCACAATCAATGCTACTACTGCTTCAATAAAACAGGCTGTTACTTCTGATGCCAGTGCTGGGAACATTTTTTTTTCCCATTGCCACTATAATAACAGCTGTGACTTCTATTGCGATGATAAAGTAGTAGTTGTGGAAGTGATTTTAGTCGTCGCTGTTGTTGTTGTTATGATGATGGTGGTGGCTGTGGTGGTGGTGGTGGTGATGGAGGTAACGGTTTGAGCTCGAACAAAACAGCGTCCACAAAGCTGCTGCTGCTGTTGTCGCCACAGCTTTAACTACAACTGCTACTACTAACACTACACATACAGCTGCTGCTGGTGCTTATCTTGCCACTACCATTTCTGATAATAGTGTTGATGGTGCTTCCAAGATTACTACAACGGCTAATGCTATAGTTGCTGCTGCTTCCAATATTACTGCAACAGCTAATGCTATAGTTGCTACTGCTTCAATATTACCACAACAGCTAATGCTATAGCTGCTGCTGCTTCCAATATTACTACAACAGCTAATGCTATAGTTGCTGCTGCTTCCATATTACTACAAAAGCTAATGCATTAATGCTATAGTTTTGCTGCTGCTGTTGCTGATTCTGGCACTACTGTTCCTGCTGCTGCTGCTACAACAACAACTACTATTGCTGCAGCTGCTGCTGCTACTACTACCACTACCACTACTGGTACTGCTGCCAATACAATTCAGCTCGGTTCATTTCTCTAGGCTGGAGGAGAAAGTCTTGCGAGACAGACATCGTACACGAGACTAACACAAATTAGGGTAATAGAACTTCCGTAATGGGCAGCGCGGGGCCCGGGTCGCCGTGTCCCGAGGTATTAGAACAGCCTGTCAACGGCCACCGTCTGATCCCGGGGGATCAACAGAGAAAGACCAAACACCTGCCATCCCCCGCGTATCGTTGTCAAGACAGGGATCAAAGCACCCGGCATAATCCCCGTCATCATCCCTCCCACGTTGCACCCTCCCCAGCGTCTCCCTTTTTCCTTCGTTTAGTCTTGCCAGAGCTGTGTTCAGCCAGCGCCCCGTGTTCCTTTCCCACACCTTTGCTGTCTCCCGCCTGCTGTTTTTTTTCCCACCTTTTCCCAAACCTTTGTTGTCTCCCGCCTGCTGTTTCCCACCTTTTCCCAAACTTTGTTGTCTCCCGCCTGCTGTTTCCCACCTTTTCCCAAACCTTTGTTGTCTCCCGCCTGCTGTTTCCCACCTTTTCCCATACCTTTGTTGTCTCCCGCCTGCTGTTTCCCACCTTTTCCCAAACCTTTGTTGTCTTCCCACCTGCTGTTTTCCACCTTTTCCCAAACCTTTGTTGTCTCCCGCCTGCTGTTTCCCACCTTTTCCCAAACCTTTGTTGTCTCCCGCTTGCTGTTTTCCACCTTTTCCCAAACCTTTGTTGTCTCCCGCCTGCTGTTTCCCACCTTTTTTCATACCTTTGCTGTCTCTCGCCTGCCGTTTCCCACCTTTTCATGCTGTCTCCCTACCTTTCACACATTTCCCGCTTTCCATATCTTTCCTGTTTTCTCCCCTACCTTTCCCACTTTTCCCATAATTCTTCCTGTACCTTTCCCACTTTCAATGCCTGTCCTGTTCTTCTTCCTTTCCTACTTTTCCCCCATATTTTTTTTGTCTGTTTTTTTCCCTACCTTTCTCCCATACTTTCCCATGCTTGTATCCTTCTTTTTCCCACGTTTTCACTTTCTTCAGCTACTTTATATATACTTTCCCACTTTTCCCATAATTCTTACTGTATCTTTCCCCACTCAATGCTATATATATATATAATATATATATATATATATATATATATATATATACTTTCCCTACCTTTTCTCACTTTCGATAGGGTTTTTTTTTTTTTTTTTTTTTTTTTTCCAACTTTTCCCTCTCCGTTAACTGCTTTCCCCCCCCCCACCATTTCTTTGTTTGTCCTTGCCTTTGTTTTTACTTTTCTCTTCGCAACTTTTCTCTTTCTCACTTTCCTCGTCTCTCCTGCTTCCCTTATTGTCACACTGTTTCTGTCCTACTTTTTCTTTCTGTTTTTTTTTTTTTTTTTTTTTCCCTAATGTGAGGTGGTTTCCCCAAAGTTCTCCTACTTTTCCATATGTTACCTGCTTCACTAATGTGAGTTGCTTCCCCCTAAGTTTTCTTCCTTTCTCCCACATCTCGGTACCTTTCCTAATTGTTCTAACTGTTCCTTACCCCTTTCCAAAATTTCCCCACCTTTCCCTAATCTGTCCTACTTTTCCCATCTCTTTTTGTTTCCTCCACTTTCCCTTCCTTATCCTATTTCCTGTTCAACGTTATTCCTTCAGTTCCTTCTTTTGTCTTTTTCACAGTGTTACCAACTTTTCCATACCTGGGTCCCACTCTTCGCTGTTCGTCCCAGTCTCCCCTGTCTTCACAGTTCCCCTCCTTCTTCCCTTCACGCTCTTACTGTTCCCTACCGTTTATTACTTTTTAATAAAACGTGTTGTTCTGAGAACAACTCTAAACCAACTTGCGAGAGGGAACAAACATTTGACGTTTCGCCATATCTTTCGTTGGTGAATGACTTGTAGGATACTGCACAACAAAAGGGGGACAACTCAACCCGGGCAGAGCTCTGATCGCGTACAAAACAAACCGACGTTCGTTCTCTCTGCTTTCTTCTCTTTAGCCATGACATCCCGACGTCAGAGCGAAGAGAATATAGCGCTGTGTATTCGTGTTGTGAAACCGTCATCTGGCAGATCTAGTTGCAAAATGAGACGCCTGCATGCGGAAATCTAAACAAATCTTAAATAAATGTATACGCGAACCGCCAAGAGAAACGTGGACAAACGAGTCACAAGACAAAACACGACGCGTTCCGACTTCTTGGGTCTTCTTCAGGCAAGAACGATTCAACGCCTGTCTTGCGCTGAAGAGATCTCAGTTAAGTGACAAATTCGTTCATTTTCATTGTCCTGTTTGTTTGTATCTTGCCTGAAGAAGACCTTAGAGGTCGGAACGCGTCGTGTTTTGTCTTGTGACTCGTTTGTCCACGTTTCTCTTGGCGCTTCGCTAACATTTATTTCAGATTTGTCACCTGGCAGTTCAAACAAACATCGTTGCTTGACGTTGCATCGCCTACTGCGCGTATCACCAAACGTGCTTCCTTTCCCAAGCAGGTGTATAAAGACAGAAAGATAAGAAAAAGACGGCACTGGCCCACTGCGAGTCGGATTAAAAACAGGACATCCGAGACACAGAGAATAACTAAGCAAGGGTGATGAAGTATTAGCTCCTCTAGTTTTCCATCTGCCCCATACTTTTATTACTCCTATGGTAACAGTGGGTGGTCGTACCAATTAACAGCGACATTAAACGTGGTCACGCGTTCCTAGGCAACAGGTGTCCTGGGTAATCAACATGCCCACATGAAGGCTCTGTCCTGGAGTCCACTGCGTGTGTTTCCATGTGCCTATCGATATTGCATGTGGCAGAATTCCAGCGCGCGAACACTCGCCAGCGCGCGCGCAAAAAAAAAAAAAAAAATATATATATATATATATATATATATATATATATATATATATATATATATATACATACATGTGTAGATTCATGCTCGCGCGCCTGCACACACACACACACACGCGCGCGCGCCCGCATGAAAACACAGAAAACACATGCGCAGACGCACACACTCACACACATTGAATGTGGCAGGATTCCAGCACACGAGCACTCGCTGGCGCACAGAGAAATACACACATACATATATGTGTGAATGCGTGCGCGCGCACGCGCGCGAACACACACACACACAAACACACGAATGCATGAACAACAACAACAACAACACACACACACACACACACACACACACACACACACACACGCACACACACACCACCACACCACACACACCACACCACACTACACACACACACATACATACACACATTGTCAACGTGACAGAATTCAAAAGATCCCTTATATAGTCATTAAAAGGTCAACATTTATACCTATGTGACCCGTTCTCTATCCCCCCCCCCCCCCCCCCCCCCCCCCAACCCCCCCCCCCCGCCCCCCCACCCCCCCCCCCCCAACAGTTCTCTATCCCCCCCCCCCCCCCCCCCCCCCCACATCCGTCCGCATACCCTTTTGCCAGGCTCAAGACAAATCCTCGCGAACTCACTTCCATGACAGAAGAAGAACAGCTGTCCACCTTCGTAATCTTGCCTCCTTTCCAGCTTGTTTTGGAACCCGGATGTGCCCGAGTCTGGACTTAACCTACGGCCTAGAATGACCTGTTGTTATAACAAGACGCGGTCGTCTTCCAGAGTTCAGACATTATGAACCCCCATGCACGCGGCTTAGCCCTCGCACCCTCTTCAGTACACCCGTGTGAACCTTGATTTGTCTAGGCCTACGAGCAGGCAATCCACATAGATCTGCCTTCGAGAGGGATTACGATGGTTCCCTCATGCAACTAGTGAAGAGTTTTCATATTCATAACATATTTTCTTAATTCCATGTTCCCATTTTCTTCATCTTCAACTCAACCCCCCCCCCCCCCCTCCCCCCACCTTAAGTTCAAATCTTTGCCAAGTCATTACTGTGATGACGGAGGGATTGCTGGACTGCGCTTGTTCCCCCCCCCCCCCCCCCCCCCCCCCCCCTAGATTGATTGTTCGTCTTTGTACTTGTCTGGCTTTATTCAAGTTTTAAAGGCTGTGCCAGTCTTGAATAAAAGTTATTCTGTATTAGGTTTTCTTATGGAAGCAAGAGTTACCCTACTTGTTTGTTGTTTACTGTTCCCTGCCTCATTTTATGTTCAACTTAATTGGCTTGCAGTGATGCGCATAAACTTGGCACTCACCCCTCCCCTCCCACCCATCTCCGACAGCCTTTTGTTAGGAAACACTTAGCCCAGCCTTTCAGGGGTACCGGGGGTCTTTCAGTATAAACTGTATCCATCCGCTCGGTTAGTTCGGTGCCAGTGTTTCTTCTTTTCTGTGAGTCTCTCTAACACTTCTTTTTAATTTCTTAATGGGTCTTCCCCCCCCCCCCCCCCCCCCCCCCTCCATCTCATTGTCTGAGCCACTTCAGTCGCATGAGCCCAAGCCATTCATTCCGGCTCTCCGTCCACAGCTATACCCTGGCTTGCCCCGTCGCAACCCCCCCGGCATCGGCAACCCACAGGGAACAGCCAATGTCAAGGGGTCGGTCAAGAGGCGACCCACAGGGAACAGCCAATGTCAAGGGGTCAAGAGGCAACCCACAGGGAACAGCCAATGTCAAGGGGTCAAGAGGCAACCCACAGGGAACAGCCAATGTCAAGGGGTCAAGAGGCGACCCACAGGGAACAGCCAATGTCAAGGGGTCAAGAGGCAACCCACAGGGAACAGCCAATGTCAAAGGGTCAAGAGGCACCCCACAGGGAACAGCCAATGTCAAGGGGTCAAGAGGCGACCCACAGGGAAAAGCCAATGTCAAGGGGTCAAGAGGCGACCCACAGGGAACAGCCAATGTCAAGGGGTCAAAAGGCCGACCCACCAGAGGAGATTCCGCATTATTGTCGAGTCGCCCACGGTGGTGTTTACTGGCGCATGTTCTAACCCAAAACACGCAGGAGACCGCCTCTTTTGCCCCCGACTGCCGACAGTCATTGTTTAGACACGCAACCAGCGATGAGCGCGCGTTTCCCTTCTGAGGGCGCCACCCGCGTCCGCCCAACGACAGTCATTAGGGAACTGACGGATACCGGCGACCTTTACACCAACTCATCCGGGGCACACCAGCGGAGAGGAACTAGAAACTGAGGTCACCATGGGAATAGGGTATAAACAACCACAGAATTTGAGACTTCCATTCATAACGCTGATCGATGAGGGTGAGGATGGTGACAATACTTTTGAGTTCCATTCTGGTCAACGACCAACATCAGAAAGAAGACTGAGGACTCTTTAGATCAAAGACAGTCAAACTGGCCACAAGCGGAGAACACAGTGGACAGCAGCGGTGGCGCAGTCGTCAGCGTTGCCTGTTCTGGGCCGGGAGGTCGTGGGTTTGATTCCCATCACAGCCATGCTTGGTTATAGGATTTTTCGGCCCTAGTCGGCTCCTAGCCATCACTGAGTTTGATATGATGGCTTCATTTGAATAGGCTGGAACCACAAAGTCCCCTGTCTGTCTGTCTGTCTGTTTCTCTTCTAATATCACGTGTTTTTTTTTTAAAAGGCGTTATGTGGAAGTGCTACTACTACTGCTACTACTGCTACTGCTGCTATTAGCACTACTACTGCTGCTGCTGCTGCTACTACTACTACTACTACTACTACAACTATTACTACACTAGTACTACCTGCTACCTTCTACTACTACTACTACTACTACTGCTGCTGCTGCTGCTGCTACTACTACTACTACTACTACTACTACTACTACTGCACACGCACACACTTTGTTTGAACACGCATCCACGACAGGTAACTCTGTCAGACTGTCCTCCCTATCTGGTCGAGAGCTGCTCTTCTCCTACACAAAAGCACTGCGGTCTCACCTCCCAGTCTGACGGATGTGGGGATGCGGGACCAGTCCAGAACCTCCCGGGCGTTGCCCCAGATGAAGGCCTTGAGCACCTGCGTCACCGAGTCGCTGTCCAGGGTGACGGTCAGTTCTCCATCGGTCTGGTTCAGCCTCAGGGACATCTGGTGCCACTGGTCGTCGTTCAGGGCTGGAACCAGAACAACAGGCAACGGCTATGACACGGGTGTGGGTTAAACGGTAACCCGAGTTTCGAACGTGTTCTCCTGATAGTGTGTGTGTGTGTGTGTGTGTGTGTGTGTGTGTGTGTGTGTGTGTGTGTGTGTGTGTGTGTTGTTGTTGTTGTTGTTTTTTTTTGTTACAGAGTTGTGTGTGTGTGTGTGTGTGTGTGTGTGTGTGTGTGTGTGTGTGTGTGTGTGTGTGTGTGTGTGTGTGTGTGTGAAGTTTGTTTATGGATAAGCAAGGATGAATTTTTTTAGGTGGAATCTCCTGGTTCTTGTAGGTTTTCTGTGGATGAGGAGAGAACGTTTTCTGGATTGTTCGTTACATTTCTTTCTTTTTTTTTTTCTTCTTATCCAAAATTAGCTAGTAGGAAGTGCAAACAGCAATGACATCACGTCACATGCCTGGCCTCTATTACAAGAATAAAAACTACTGTCAGATAATCTAATATATAATCCTCACATTGATCATCTCAAACAATAGACATGGTCTGTCGGACAGAAAATGGACAGACTAGCAGATATCTGAGTACAGCGAGTAACGAACACTTTAAAGACAAATAATTACAGATTAAACTTTTATATACATCTCATACAATAATCATAATACAAATGGAGTAACACGGCCCCACTACCTTAAAAACGCAAAACCACATTTAGAATAGAAAACGCAGTACACATTAATAACATGAATGCAGGATTCCCCCTTCTCCCTTCCGTGTACACACACACACACACACACACACACACACACACACACACACACACACACACACACACACACACACACACACACACACACACACACGCATCCCACGCATGCTCACGCTTGCGTGCGCATACACACACTCACAGAGTGACACACTAACATCCACGAACACTCATCATGCATATAAACTTAGCTTAGAACAAAATGTGGCATAAGATTATTAAGAATAAAAGAATAAATTAGGAATAATTTTTTTTTTCTGCGCCCTAGATTCATGGTCTATATGTTACAGCCCTTTGGAAGGAAAAAAAGCATGATCTGGGTTTAACTGTGGCCCCAAAAAGAAACAAAAACAATAAGAGAAAGAAGAGAGAGAGAGAGAGAGAGAGAGAGAGAGAGAGAGAGAGAGAGACAGACAGACAGACAGACGAGACAGAGACTCAGACAGAGAGAGACACAGAGAGAGCTAGAGAGAGAGAGAGAGAGAGAGAGAGAGAGAGAGAGAGAGAGAGAGAGAGAGAGAGAGAGAGAGCAGAGAGAGCTAGAGAGAGAGAGAGAGAGAGACAGAGAGAGAGCAAGCGAGAGAAAAGAGAGAGAGAGAGAGAGAGAGAGAGAGAGAGAGAGAGAGAGAGAGAGAGAGAGAGAAAGAGAGAGAGGGGAGGGAGGGATGGGAGAGGGAGAGGAAGAGAACGGGTTAGGAACATGAATATTTTATTGCTATTGACCTCTTTAATGCCCATTTCCTCCTTTCCTCGCAGCCATGCAGAAGGGATTGACGATTTGTGTTTTGAAATAAATGAACAGCAATGGCACTCTGCACCGACTTTCACCGTGCCAGTGAGAGTGGGAGAGAGACAGACACAGAGAGAGAGAGAGAGAGAGAGAGAGAGAGAGACAGACAGACAGAGACAGAGACAGACAGACAGACAGACAGAGAGACAGACACAGACAGAGAGAGAGAGAGATACAGACAGACAGACAGACAGAGAGATACAGACAGACAGACGGACAGACAGACAGACAGAGGTAGAGAACCCAGGCCCCCACCTCCCTACCCCAGACTCTCTCTCTCTCTCTCTCTCTCTCTCCTCTCTCTCTCTCTCTCTCTCTCTCTGTGCTAATTCCTGCATATAAATGAGAGTCGAGGAACAAATAAATGAATAAATGACAGCAACTCCCAATCTCGCAGTTACAGCTCACGATTTCATAATCCTCACAATCTCAAAATGATTCAAGCCACGCCATTAGTGATCTCCATTTTCCGGAACTCGCATCCATATGGGGAGAACGCATGTGAAATGATCACCAAGCCCGCCGTAAATAAAGAAGAAAACAGGCAAATAAATAAAAAGCAAGCCAGCAAATATGTTTCACACCCCAACCCCCTCCTCCCACTGTTTGATGTAAACAGACATAAGGTGAAGCTGACACGCACAGACAACTCTTCAGGACCTGAGATAAGAGTGGCACGTCCTTTGGGATTTTTTTTTTTCTATAGAGAGACTGGGTCAAAGCGGGGTGTTTCTTCCTGGTTAGTGTGGTGGTACTTCTACCAGCTTCACAACCCTGATGTGGCCTATGCTTTCAGCGTGGCTGTAAACAACACGGGTTGACTAGCCAGTCTGAGGCTGCTGCTACAATAACAATGTAATAATGGCAAGAAGAAAAGAAGAAGAAGAAGAAGAAGAAGAAAAGAAGAAGACTGGACATTTATGATGGTAAATCAATAAATAGCCATTACCTCTTTACAACGTTCTTAACATATTCACGCAGGCACGCACGTACGCTCTCTCACACACACACACACACACACATACACACACACACACACATGCACGCACAGAGAGAGAGAGAGAGAGAGAGAGAGAGAGGAGAGAGAGAGAGAGAGAGAGAGAGAGAGAGAGAGAGAGAGACAGACAGACAGACAGACAGACAGACACACAGACAGATGCGCTCACTTACACCACTATCAGAGTGCAAGAAGAAATTACGTAGTTATTTAGGGAAATGAAAAGCGTGGTCTTTAGAGATGACTTAAGGGAAGAAGAAACTTCATCAGCGCAGCGGAGAGAGAAAGAAAGTTCATGCAGAAGAGGGGGCAGGGGGATGGAGGAGGGGGGGGGGGGGGGGGGGGGTGCGCTTCAACAGAGAAATGCCGTTCCTAGGAGATCTCGTCATAAAAACGAGGGATCAGAAGAACGTGGTCATCTGCTGAGGAGCGAAAGGGCTGTATTTGATCTGCGTGGCTTTTATAAGGTCAACGAAAATTCAAGAGATGTCATCATCTAATGGCTTGCAGCCTGTGCAACTGGCACCACAATTCCAGTACTTGCCATTCAGATAAGCACACCTCGCACTACGACGCTAGGAAGACAAAAGATGATTTATGAGAGTGAGAAGGGGAAGGGGGGGGGGGGGGGATGAATGAAGGATAAAACTAAAAAAAAAGAAACAGGAAGGTGATATGATATCGGACACAGTGGCAGAAAATTTAGTTAAAGTAGAGAAGGGATAGGGGAAAAAGAAGGAGGAGAAAGCTGGAAGAAACGGAAATGGAAAAAAGTAGTGATTAAAAAACAAAAAAGATTAGGGAATACAGAAAAAGGAATGGTAAAAAGGAGAAAAGACAGGGGAAAAGAGGTGCAAACATGGAAACCAAGAAAGAAGGCGTAGGAAAAAGTCAGAAAAGATAAGGGGAAATAAGAAAACGTAAGATTCAAGTAAGAAAGAGTAGAAAAACGTACGTCAAACAAACACAAAAAGGAAAAAGAAAAAACAAATGATGGAAAACAGAAGAAATGGTCAAGAGGAAGAAAGAAAGAAAAAAAGCAGAAAAGGGTAAGAAAACTCAAGCAACATAGAAAGGGAAGGAAAACACAAAGCATCGTGAACATGGTTAAAAATGAGAGGGGGAAAATAAAGGTAGGACAAACTGCCGCCTGCTGAACGCGCCCCCTGTTCGCGAGCCAACTCGTTGCTGCTGCAGTGTGATCTCAAGAACAGACCGAGCCTTCGGTGGCTGCCGAGAACACGGACAGAGAAGAAACAGCCCCAGAGCCGGTTAGAAATATCTGTGGGAGTTTGTCCTCCTGGACAGGGAATCATTGGCAAAATATCCCTTTCACAATCCAGATTTATGGGCCAATATCACGGGATTCGCGAGTCCCGCGTTAGACAGAAAATTGCCATCTCCGGGAAGAAGCATCCCAAGGTTGAACGGCGAGCGGCATTATTATTTCATGTCGTTCTATATACTTTCTCTTTTTTCAATGTCCATTTTCGCCGGAGTAATGGTGGGGCGATTGGGACAGAAGAGAGAAGGAATCGTTTGCCAGGACTGTGCTGTGATTAAACTAGCAGCCGTGGGTGATTTTTAACAAATCGTTACGAAAGACGACCATGAAGAACAGAAGGGAAGAGCTTTCCCCCTTCCCGCTGTCCCATCTTCTGCTCCTCCTCGTGCCTGTATCCGTGGCTTATCACGCGCTGAAAGTTCTTTTCTTCATGGCTGTATCCGTGGCTTATCACGCGCTGAAAGTTCTTTTCCTTCATGGCTGTATCCGTGGCTTATCACGCGGTGAAAGTTCTTTTCTTCATGGCTGTATCCGTGGCTTATCACGCGGTGAAAGTTCTTTTCTCTATGCCTTTATCCGTGGCTTATCACGCGCTGAAAGTTCTTTTCTTCATGGCTGTATCCGTGGCTTATCACGCGGTGAAAGTTCTTTTCTTCATGCCTGTATCCGTGGCTTATCACGCGGTGAAAGTTTTTTCTCTATGCCTTTATCCGTGCTTATCACGCGGTGAAAGTTCTTTTCTTCATGCCTGTATCCGTGGCTTATCACGCGGTGAAAGTTCTTTTCTCTATGCCTTTTGTATCCGTGGCTTATCACGCGGTGAAAGTTCTTTTCCTTCATGGCTGTATCCGTGGCTTATCACGCGGTGAAAGTTCTTTTCCTCATGGCTGTATCCGTGGCTTATCACGCGGTGAAAGTTCTTTTCTTCATGGCTGTATCCGTGGCTTATCACGCGGTGAAAGTTCTTTTCCTCATGGCTGTATCCGTGGCTTATCACGCGCTGAAAGTTCTTTTCTTCATGGCTGTATCCGTGGCTTATCACGCGGTGAAAGTTCTTTCTTCATGGCTGTATCCGTGGCTTATGACCCGGTGAAAGTTCTTTTTCTTCATGGCTGTATCCGTGGCTTATCACGCGGTGAAAGTTCTTTTCTTCATGGCTGTATCCGTGGCTTATCACGCGGTGAAAGCTCGTTTCTTCATGGCTGTATCCGTGGCTTATCACGCGGTGAAAGCTCGTTTCTTCATGGCTGTATCCGTGGCTTATCACGCGGTGAAAGTTCTTTTCTTCATGGCTGTATCCGTGGCTTATCACGCGGTGAAAGTTCTTTTCTCTATGCCTTTATCCGTGGCTTATCACGCGGTGAAAGTTCTTTTCTTCATGGCTGTATCCGTGGCTTATCACGCGGTGAAATGTTCTTTTCTTCATGGCTGTATCCGTGGCTTATCACGCGGTGAAAGTTCTTTTCTTCATGCCTGTACCCGTGGCTTATCACGCGGTGAAAGTTCTTTTCTCTATGCCTTTATCCGTGGCTTATCACGCAGTGAAAGTTCTTTTCTCTATGCCTTTATCCGTGGCTTATCACGCGGTGAAAGTTCTTTTCTTCATGGCTGTATCCGTGGCTTATCACGCGGTGAAAGTCTTTTCCTCATGGCTGTATCCGTGGCTTATCACGCGGTGAAAGTTCTTTTCTTCATGGCTGTATCCGTGGCTTATCACGCGGTGAAAGTTCTTTTTCCTCATGGCTGTATCCGTGGCTTATCAGGCGGTGAAAGTTCTTTTCTTCATCCTTCTGGAGAGCAAAAAAAAAAAAAAAAAAAAAAAAACAACTGGCCCTAAATTGCAAGCACAAATCACGCATGAAGATTGTGACAAGATTTTATACAGCAAGGGCCAGGTTAAGATTCAGACCAAGGGTCTGGTGTGGATTTGGAGACATTTCTGATTGTCTTCAAAAGCATCTTTCTGTGACGCATTAACGCACCATCTTATCACTCCGACTTCTCCCCTCACTTTCCACTCTCCTCCGTGCTCCTCTCCCCCCCCCCCCCCCCCCCCCGCCCCCCCTCACCTCACTGTGGATACACGTATACCCCGATGATCGTCCTCTCATTGTGAGAATATCAGCAGTCCAGTGGAGGTATACATGCCATGACGTGTTGAGGCCAAACCCACCCGAGGGGACATTGCCCTGATGCTGAAATCACCGCATAGAGTTCAGCAGTAACCGTCTTGAATACACATGCAGAGGATAGTAACCTATCAAGCCTCGTACTGACGACAGTAACGTCAGTTCAGTCGCCGCGTGGGGTCACAATGAGCATTCCATTGTGGAAGAAGAACTCAAGTCATGTCCTTCCAAACAATCTAGTCGAGAGAAGGCTACTTTACACACGCGTGGGTGTAATTTCCTAGAGACACCTCATACACAGAGTATCAAAAAGAAGTAACTTTACTTCATTTTTGAAAGCTGATAATTGGGGAATATTTCTGTATTTTGTGGGAAGTGTGTTCCATTCTTTACAGCCACAGAAGGAGAAACTTGTTTTTGAATAAATCTAGATTAGCTTTAGGAATAATGAATCTGAGCGAATCATGATGGTGATGTAAATGCACTATTGATTTTAGATAATCTGGGCATGCGTCATGAACAATTTTGTGCATAAGGATCAGAGTGTTGAAAGTTATACATGAGTGAAGAGGTAGTATTCTATTGTATCTAAATACATCATGCGTAGAAGGATCGGATTTTTTCTGACAGCTGATCATCTTAATGGCTCGCTTTTGCAATGAACAAAGTGGTTTTAAAGTAGATGGCGCACATTTACCCCAGATAATAGAGCAGTAGTCTAGTCGAGCCTGAACAAAAGCAAAATAGTACATTTTTCGTGAATGTTCGTTGAGAAAGTGTTTTATCTGTGACAACTGGAACACACAACACGAGACTTGTTTGATTAGGTTATGGATCTGATCGTGCCAGGAAAGATTTTCATCGATGACGATGCCTAATAATTTGTGCTTTGTAACTTGTTTTATTGTTTTATCTTTGTACATTATTTTTAATTTTGCTTCTTTTATGACTTGTCTTTTTTGACGTGCACATATTAAGATAGACTCGGTTTTATGAGGATGAACAAGCATGTCATTTGAATCACACCAGTATTCCACTGATTTCATGCTTGCATTTAAATGATAATTAATTTCATCGATGCTATGACTAGAGTATTGTAAAGATGTATCGTCAGCGAACAAATCACACACTGCTGCATTTTGAATTGATAAAGGCAGATCATTTATGTAGAGAGAGAACAACAGGGGACCTAAGATTGATCCCTGTGGCACACCTCTCGGCAACTGTCTTTTAGAAGAAATAAACACCTCGTGAAAAAACGGATTGCGTACGGTTTGACAAATAAGATCTGAAAAATGATTCCGTATCGTTGTCAACGCCGTAAACATTAAGCTTTTTTAGCAATATATTGTGATTAATTAAATCAAAAGCCTTTGTTAAATCAATAAACACTACACCAACTGCTTTCCTGTTGTTGATATCTTTTAGCCACAAATTTGTGATCCGACACAAAGCCGTTTCACATGAATGTAGTTTCCTAAATCCTGACTGATTGATATACAACAGTTTATGTTTCTCAATAAAAGATGATAGATGGTGATGGATATGACGTTCTAGTGGCTTTGAGACGGACGATACCAGCGAAATTGGTCTGTAGTTATTTGGATCATCTAAATTCCCTTTTTTGTGCAGAGGGATAATTTTTGCATGTTTGAATGCTTCTGGAAAGTATTGTTTAGATAAACATAGATTAAAGAGGTATGTAAGAGAATCTACAATATATGGTACAGATAGTTTTAACATCTTGGGACTGATTCCATCAAAGCTGTAAGAACTTTTATTTTTCAAGGTTGATAAATATAAAAACACTTCATTAACAGATAATAAGGGGATAGAAAACTTTGCGTGTATATTTTTTGCATCACAAAATTTCTGTAAATTCGCAGTATCAAAAATGCTAGTTTTATCTTTCCCTATGTTTAGCTTGTTACCAATATTCGCAAAATGATCATTTAGTGTTTCTACTGGAATGGAACATTCCTGTCTTGATGAACACGGTCCTGTAAGTTTATTGATAGCTTTCCAAAGAGAAGCTCCGTTGTTTTTGTTTTGGACCAATTTTCTGAAAGAATCACATTTAGATTTTCTAATCATGTACTTCACAATGTTGCGTTTTCTCTTATACTCTTTGTCAGAGCCTGCACTTTTTAAAATGTCCCTCTCGTCCATGGCATTCAGAATATCCTGAGTGAGCCAGACAGGCAGGATATCTGATTTGACTCGCCTCTGGATCAATGGGATGTGTTTGTCGACAATATTCAGAAAGGTTCTCGTCCAAAAAGCAAAGGGCTTCATCTGGATCGGTGTAGCTATAGATGTTTGCAAAAGGCGACGAAATGAGGTCAGATTGAAAAGCGTGTAAGTTGAAGTTTTTGAAAGAAGAACGAAATGTGATTACCAAATGACTTGCTTTTGGAAACTTTAAAACCCTTTTTGTTCCAAGTTACGCAAACAGCATTGTGGTCACTTGCACCAGTACGCGGTACACATATTTCTGTAAGTGCAGCAATGTTCGACGAATATATGTGGTCTATAAGGGTATTAGATTTTGAAGTAACTCTAGTCGGTAACGAAATGCACTGATGAAGATTATATGAATTAGCAATGTTGGACCATTGGGAACATGACTGAAATAGATCTATATTGAAATCTCCCAATAATAGTATCTCTGTTTTCAAAAGCCATACTGTGTCCATCATCTCACAAAAATCGTTATACCAGCTGGACTTACTTTTAGGATGTCTGTATACAAATCCGACAAGAATTGACGCTAATGTCTTACTTTTTGACTGAATTTCAAGCCACGTTATTTCAATATTTTTGTGACAGAGATCATTACGAATTTTGAATGGGATATCTTTTTGGACGTAGACAACAATACCTGTTTCAAGAATATTATCAGGATTTCTCCGGACTATTGAATAACCAGGAATGGATATTGAAGAAGAAGAAGAAGAAGAAGAAGAAGAAGAAGAAGAAGAAGAAGAAAAATGAAGAAAAATGAAGGGATACTCTCTCTCTCTCTCTCTCTCTCTCTCTCTCTCTCACACACACACACACACACACACACACACACACACACACACACACACACACACTGGCAGAGACGAGGGGCGGAAACACAAGGTTGAAAACACTATCGACTTTTCCCCTTAAGCTTTGTGAAAAACAAAAAGACGAGAGATTTTTTTTTGTCCATTTTATGCACTTTTTATTCCAGCTTGAGGGTATTTGTTTCTTTCTTTTTCGGTGTTGTTTTGATTTGTGTTATTCAACTTTGCTGTTTCCAATGTTTGTTCTTTTAATTCACAGGGATTCGAGGCATGAGAAAGGGAGATGTTTCTCGTTGCTTCACGTGATGACACACAGACACACAGCATTATCTGTCTGTCGACCGGTCTATTGGTCTCTTCAATGATGCCCACTACATATCTATCTACCTCTCTATCTACCTCTGTCTACCTATCTTTCTACTTATCGATCTCTATGTACATATCTATTTATCACCTGACCAACCTATCTATCTATCCATATATCTATCTATCTATCTGTCTGTCTGTCTGTCTATCTGTCTGTCTGTCCGTCTGAAGGTCTATCTACTACATACCAAACTGGGGTTGTGTAAACACGTGAAAATAAGTCCGCGCTATTCACAAATGGTTAGATTCTCAAGAAAACAAAAACATAGATTATAACACGCACCTCATCTTTGCATGTTAAACACACACACACACACACACACACACACACACACACACACACACACACACACACACACACACATACACCACACGTTCGCACGCACGAAAGCACGCACGCACGCACACACAACACAGAGATTTTATAAAAACAAAGAAAACCTAAGAAACGAATACTTCCCGAAGTGCACACACACACACACACACACACACACACACACACACACACACACACACACACGCACGCACGCACGCACGCACGCACGCACGAAAGCACGCACGAAAGCACGCACGAAAGCACGCACGCACGCACGCAGACACAACACAGAGATTTTATATTTACAAAAAAAAAAAAAAAGAAAAGAATACCTTCCCGAAGTGCACACACACACACACACACACACACACACACACCACACACACACACAAACACGCACGGACGCACCACACACACACACCACACACACACACACACACACACACACACACACACACACCACACACATCACACACACACACACACATACACATACACAGAGAGTACGTGCGCACATACGCACAACACATATCTCACAAATGCACACACACACAAACACACACCACACACACACACACACACACACACACAGAGAGAGAGAGAGAGAGAGAGAGAGAGAGAGAGAGAGAGAGAGAGAGAGGGAGGGAGAGAGAGAGAGAGAACACAGACAGACACACAAGACAGACAGACAAAAACAGAGAAACAGACAGCACATACACACAAGACATACACAGAGACGGAGAGAGAGAGAGAGAGAAGAGAGCAGAGAGAGAGAGAGAGAGAGAGGAGAGAGAGAGAGGAAGAGGACAGACAGACAGGACAGAGAGACAGGATAATAAAATCAATAGTAATGGTCATTTTTGCGTGCAAGTAAGAAATCTTTGTGTTTTTGGTGATCGCTTCAGAGAGAGAGAGAGAGAGAGAGAGAGAGAGAGAGAGAGAGAGAGAGAGAGAGAGAGAGACAGACAGAGAGACAGACAGAGACAGACAGACAGATAGACAGACAGAGACAGATGTTTGATTGAGACACACAGACAGACGTAGAGGGACAAAGAGAGAGATTTTGGCGACTGGGATACAGCCTCTACATGCGACATGATCATTGGGTTCATCAGCAAGCTGGTAAGGAATCCATTTCCACAGAATGACATCTGCGCTTTGCTACATTGCACCTTAAAATGTAATGTCAGAGAGAGAGAGAGAGAGAGAGAGAGAGAGAGAGAGAGAGAGAGAGAGAGAGAGAGAGAGAATGTTTGTATGAGCACAACTTAACATTAATTCGAGAATATGCTTATTTCAATTGACGCAGTGTGTTGGCGCATTTGTGAATGTTTGTGAATGCCCGAGTTTGCAAGAGCAACAAACAGAAAATAGACTGAAAAAACACTGATGCAAACACACACACACACACACACACACACACACACACACACACACACACACACACACACACACACAGATATGCGCGCGCGCACACAGCACACAGACACACACACACACAC
>JADBJO010000041.1:959057-964057 GCA_016801955.1 Conus betulinus | reverse complement strand
CAGACAGACAGAGACAGAGAGACAGAAGCAGAGGAGGTGGGAGAGGGAAGGAGGACAAAAACACGGAAACAGTAATTTATTTACTATACAATGACATGGAATGCACATCAGCTTGTTACATATCAAATCATGACAAAAAACAAACAACGCACAACAAGATGTCAGGGAAGGGAAAGGGGAAAGAGACAAGGAAGAAAGCCGAGGATATGACATGACATTGTACAGGGAAAACGATAATCGTTGCACGATCGACACGTATGAATAGGGGTTATTGCAGAGCAAACGGACGATATTAAAAAAAATGTCTTCTATGCTCAAAAAAGAGACATTTTTCTAACTGCAAGCATTTCTTAAAGCAAGCAAACAAACAAGCAAACAAAGGAAAAGGACAAAAGATGATTTACGAAACAACCAGCGGGTAGTCTTAAGTTGCAACCCATTGACTTCTTCGTTTGATATCTTTGATGTAACAGATTATTACTTGCCCATCTAAACTGTTGCAAAATGACTAGTTATCTTAAACAAACAAACAGAAAAACACACAACGACAACAACAGCAGCAAACGGATATTCGTTTCATGCAGCTTTAATCGATGAACACAATTTCTGACAGCAAAACGAGCCCACGACAATATTCATCGCTTGCGTAATACTGGTACGCGGGTATAGCGAAACACTGAAATAAGGGCTTGTGTGGAATGGGAGTACAGACAGTAGTAACAATGTATTGTGTTACATCATCTTCAAGTCAAAACAGATTTCTCTGGGTTGCCCTCTCTGGCGACACAGTCCACCCAGACTGGCGTGCCCTCTTCCCCCTTCATCGCAGCAATTTATCTATAGACTTTTGTAAGGTCTAGCCCTCGTGTTGCCATGCGTGTCTTTGCTTACGTCAATCCCATGCTGCACAACAATCATCCATTTTATTAAAATAGAAAAAAAAAAACATGTCGTTGTTTGGTCTTTGAATTTAACGACTCCGAGTCCATCCGCAAGCTGCTAAATATTTCTTTCAGTGTTGTTTCATAATTGACGCCCGTCCATGCCTAATTACATGATGAGATGGGAAATTTGAAACAGTATGATAGTTCTTTTCTTTCCTTTGTCTTAAGTGTCTTCTTTCTTTATTTTTTTATTCACGTATCTACTTATTTATTGATTAATTTTCATGCAGTTGTATGAGCAGGAAATGCATTCAGTTAATGAATTGTAATGAATTGTTTTCGTATGTTAATTATTTGAAACGATCTTAATTTCCTTTTCAAAAGTGTTTTTTCATGCTACTGCTGTACTTTTCTTTCTTTTACCAGAGTATATTTTTGTCTTTTCTTTTTTTAATGCATGCCCTTGCTCCAAGTGTGCTGACTTTGCCAGATTTCCCGTACTTCCAGTCACAAACACATCACCTCTCACCATACGTCACAGTGTTTCTAATCGGAGTCTAAATCCAAGTGATAAGACATTTATCCCCCGCCTCCCCCCCTCCCCCGTCCCTTCCTCCCTCCCCCTCCTCCTCATTTACCTCCCCAATCTCAGCGGCCTCTCTCTCTACAATTGAAGTTCGAGTGCTTCTGGGGAGTATGTAGTTACTGGTGCTGGCCGCTGCGGGACTCTCTGTCTGTCTATCTGTCTGTCTGTCTCTGTCTGTCTGTCTGTCTGTCTGTCTCTCTCTCTCTCTCTCTCTCTCTCTCTCTCTCTCTCTCTCTCTCTCTCTCTCTCTTACTTTGACAGCAGGGAAAATCCAATCCCCATCCTCTTCCCGAAATATTTTGGGCACCCTCCTCTCCACCACCCTCCCTCCCTGGAGCCACCGTCCCCAACCCCCCTCCCATCCTATTTCCTGTGTCTGTAAGTTTGGTGTGGAAACAGCTGGGCGCTGAGCCGTGATGGAGCTTCTGTCAAACCCTGTCTCCAGAGAGGACTTGGGGCCCGCACTCTTCCGGTTTCACGTCTATTGAGTTCGCGGCGTGAGTGACACGCTATTGGTTACATTCTGGCCGGAGAGTCCCAGTGAGGAGGCCTCTCCTTACATTCTGGCTTTGAAGTCTTCATGACAGCCGTTGGTACTCTGCGCGCCGGCAAAGGATTTAGTGCAGGGTGTTGCTTACGGTCTTCTGTCTGATTTTGTTTCAGGTTAATTTTAGTCCAGCTAGTAATACGACGCCCTTTTCGAGCTGTCGTCCAGCTAGTCATACGACGCCCTTTATGAGCTGTCAGCCCAGCTAGTCATACAACGCCCTTTCCGGGCTGTCGTCCAGCTAGTCATACAACGCCCTTTCCAAGCTGTCGTCCAGCTGGTCATACAACGCCCTTTCCGAGCTGTCGTCCAGCTAGTCATACAACGCCCTTTCCAAGCTGTCGTCCAGCTAGTCATACAACGCCCTTCCCGAGCTGTCGTCCAGCTAGTCATACAACACCCTTTCCAAGCTGTCGTCCAGCTAGTCATACAACGCCCTTTCCGAGCTGTCGTCCAGCTAGTCGTATGATGCCCTTTCCGAGCTGTCGTCCTACGAGAAAAATTCTCCTGTTTTGACAAAACCAGCAAGACTCAGAACACAATACACTTAGTTACAAACTTTGTTTTGACAAAACCAACCGGAATCAGAACACAGTACACTTGTTGCAAACTTTGTTTTGACAACACCAACCGGAATAAGAAGAACACAATACACTTGTTACAAACATTGTCGCGCAGACTCACAATGCTGACATGCTCAACGCTGATCAGACTTGGCTGTACTGAGGGCACCATCCATTCTTCTAAATTGCTCCGTCCCTATTTCACCCCCAAATCAGTAAAAAAAAAACCCCCATTAAAATCCAGCAAAAAATGTATTAACAGTTATATCGGCAAAGAGATTTGCACAGTAGTCTGCTAGTGTTCACCCTGGTCAGTGTGCATATTGTCACATCCTTGCCCCAGCCTACTACCAAAAAAGACGACCAGTATAACAATGCAACAAAATTAAAAGAAAATATAGACTCCAAAAGGCATGAATGGGGGAAAAAGGCAGAAAAAACAGAGGACGACATTAAAGAAACATTTGGGGGAAAAGGTGACAGTTAAAGACAGTGGCAGGGCAACAACAACAACAACAACAACAACAACACAACAACAACAACAACAAACGGAAGTACCAGCACAGGATGTCCTAAAGGCCGGAATACAGTCTAGACTGACAGCCCGGGTATAACCATAGGAACACTGTTTGCTAGATAATTCAAATCAGTTCAATGATCTTCATTCATCCAACGAATTTGTCGGATTAGAAGCTAAACGTCATTAACAACGGATGTATTTACATGCGAGACTGACAAACCACTGATAGAAAAACCTTTCACAAGCGAATAACTCAGGTAGCTCAGCAGCCATGCAGGGTCTTCTCTGAAAGGGGTGCCTATGATGATCTAATACTGGCGGCTCTGTCAACCGCCACAGCCAGGATTTTTAACGCAGGCAGGTGTGATCGGCAGGAGAATTAACGCCATTGAAGAAATGGACCAGTAAACAGGAGAAATGGCATAATGGGAAAAATGTCTCCACAGTCTTAACTTTTCAATTGTAATATTTCTTCCACTGACATGACATCAGTGTTGACAAGCCACATAATGCGATTACAGCTTGTTGTCTTCAGCCTGAAGAGGCTACCTTACTACATTGCTTGCTCACAAGATTTGTTCGAACTCCGTTAGGGAGCAACGGTCCATTTCCATGCATTCACACTCCCGTGTCTACCGTACGACTGAGCCGAAACTGATAATACGATAACAGACTGACCAGGCCGTTTAGATAGTTAAGGAGGAAGCATTCTCCAAGACTATCGAGCATTCTACAAGACTAGCATTACTGAACATTTTGTTCTCGCTTCGGTCCAAGTATGCTTTGCTGCTATTTGTAGGCAAGATTGTTGTTTCCAGACCGGACACAGGGAATCACCAGATTTTGTATACATCTATGCCAGAGTAAACCATGAACTGATCTGTACTGAACTGAAAAAACTGAATGCCAAGCTCACCAGTTTGTGGATGAAAATCTACGGGCGCTTCCGGTCGTTTTAACTTTCACTGACATACGATGTTGTCTGCACTCGGGTTGACCCCCCTCCCTCATCCCCCTCCTTCCCACACATCCCCCCCTCCCCCTCGCTGCCCCGTTCCTTTCCAATCCAATCATACAGGTCAAAAGGATGATAAAGTAACGCCTTCACTTATCAGATTCGACAATACATGATTGACCTTTTTCTCAACATCAAAGACATAGGACATAGCGAATTTTATTGCAGAGTTTTTTTTTTTTTTTTTTTTTTTTTTTTTTAAAAATTTTCATGCTTAACAGGAGGTGTAGTAGTCTGTTCTTTCCTTTTGAGTAGTTATTTTACATGTACATTGCACATGAAGTTTGACAGTGTCGTTTGTGATCCACTAAAACCACGCAGAAGGAAACTACATTGGAACGATACTATGACTGACGTTGTTCAGTAGTTGTATAATTTGTATAAAAGTACCCCCTTCCCTCCCAAACAACAACAAACAAACAAACGAAATATTCGGATTTTTGCTTTTCCTCCCACCTCCCTACCTCTCCCACCTTTCCTCCTTCCCTCCCCTTCTCTCCCTTGTCTACATTCAATCTTTCTTTCTTTCTTTTCTTGTTTCTTTATCACTCTTCATTTATTCAGTCAGTAAGCCGTTTTTTTTCTTTGTCTCCTTGTTTGATTTTGATTTCTTGAAGAAGGTCGACAGACCTAGCAGCCTAGCGGTGATACTCAGCACAGAAGGTCGACAGACCTAGCGGTGATACTCAGCACAGATGGTCAACAGACCTGGCAGCCTAGCGGTGATACTCAGCGCAGAAGGGTCGACAGACCTAACGGCCTGGCGGTGATACTCAGCACAGATGGTCAACAGACCTGGCAGCCTAGCGGTGATACTCAGCGCAGAAGGTCGACAGACCTAGCAGCCTAGCGGTGATACTCAGCGCAGAAGGTCGACAGACCTAG
>JADBJO010000041.1:946557-954057 GCA_016801955.1 Conus betulinus | reverse complement strand
GTCAAAATAATCTAGAAAGAGGAAACGAACAATCACATCAAATCAATCAACAACGAAATCTAATAACAAGAAAAAAAAAATAATGGCGCAAAATCAGAACATTACAATGAAATAATTAAAGTAGACAAAAAAATGTCAATGAATTCAAATGAATTGAAAATGAGGACATGAAAGGAGATAAATGAATTGAAATAAACACAAGCAGAACGTATTAAACATCCCTTTCAATAAAAACGGAAATCGAATCCGAGACAAAAGAACCAATGCATGTTATACTCCGTTGAAAATGTCTTCTCTCTCTCTCTCTCTCTCTCTCTCTCCTCTCCTCTCTCTCTCTCTCTCTCTCTCTCTCTCTCTCTCTCTCTCTGTGTCTGTGGAGAGATGGGCAGATATACTTTTTATGTAAGTACATTTGTGAAATGTAGGAAAGTAAAGAAAGTCCCTTCAGAACAGATTTTTTGGAATAGTGTGGATGACCCAGGAAGTAGGAAATGAGCAACAGTTCATTGCGGAATTTAAAGGCAGGTTTGTTTTTTTCAACAGAATTGCACTCATATATGGAAAGCAAAGAAAAATACCACTGGTTTTTATCATTTAAAAATGTGCTTCATTGTGAAAAGTTTCTCAATGTCATAACAGATAAATGGCACAGAATAAATTACGCAAGATTTAGGTTGAGAACTGTAGGTTTTGATGCGAACAAAAGACGGCTTGAATGTGAAACATCCACAGAATCTCCCTTGTCCTGCATGCAGACACATTATTGATGACGAAGAACACTTTCTGTTCCACTGTACTGCTTATAATGAAGTGCGGACAAATTGTCCATTTTTTCAGTTAGACATAGCCAAAAGACAAAATGTCGTTGTCGTGTTATCATCAGATGATGAACTTTTAAATCAGTTGCGAAATTCATCGCGGAAGCATTGAAAATTAGACAGAAGAAGGATAGTGAAATTTAAGATAATGCATTAGTAGAGATTTATGAATGAATGTTATCATTCATCGCACGTGGAAGAGATCAGTAAGATGCAATGTCACCATTTGATTGAGTGGATGGTCGAGTCAGTCATAAGATTTTTTTAACCTTACTGCCTTACTCCTGTGCGTGAGGACATAAGGAAAATGTTACGAATTTATTTGTTTTTTCGTAACCTTTGATTTGACACACACTAAGAATGAATGTGTGTACTATTTTTTGGCAGGAAAGGAAGAGAGGAAAATGTTATTGTTCTGTTATCCCTTCCCCCCCCCTTTCAAAAGACCTCTTTGGTAATGACAATATAATATCAAAGTATCAAGTGTCTGTCTGTCTGTCTGTCTGTCTGTCTCTCTCCCTCTCTATCTCCCTCTCTCTCTCTGTCTCTCCCTCTCTCCCCCCCCCCCCTCTCTCTCTCTCTCTCACTCACTTTTCTTGATACAGATGCCATGCTGACCTTTGACAATTGCGTGTGTCAGTACTGTGGGGAGTCTCTCGATACATCCGACCTTGGACGCAATGGCAAGATCACTAAGTGTTCTTCTAACATTGAGACCAGTACGTGCATATCTTTTCTTCGCTTAACCATGGCCATGAAGGATGCAATCCTCGTTTAGGAGAAACAAAAAACAAACAAACAAACAAAAAAAAAAACTGTTGGACTGAAAATATTTCCAAGTCTAAAGGTCATTCCACTGCTTACGTGAATCATAAGCGCACGGATTACAGTGGGAGATGGCAACGTGTAGGCCAAAAGATGCAAAACATGGAGATGACAGTTGGAGATGGCAACGTGTAGGCCAAAAGGTGTAAACCACGGATGACAGTTGGAGATGGCAGTGTAGGCCAAAAGGTGTAAACCATCACACGTGCCCTACCGGCGACCCCTAGGGGTCACAGGAAGACAGCAACACCCCCTCCCGATCACCGGCAGCAGACCCCACACTGACTCACACCAGTCACCCCTCACAGCAAAAACGACGGAACAGCAACTGCCTCTCTAGGATCCCAATCCAAAGGGGGAACCTTTTTAATGCTGATTATTGACAATATTATTTCTAAGCGGCACCAAGGGTCCAACAGACACGCCAGGAATATTTGAGTTTAGACATGAAATACAGATCCCTGGGGTATGAAGTCTAGGGGTATAACATAATTAAAAAAAAAAAAAAAAAAAAAAAAAAAAAAAAAAACTTTGGGACCTCAGTTGGCCGCGGCCGGGGACCTGTAGCAACGAGTAAGCGAAAACAGGCAAGGGAAACCATGGGGAGTCTCCTCATCAACATTAACCATATGGACATATATATTAAATTCAAAAGCAATCATCATAGCATATCAACTCAAAAAAAAAAACAAAAAAAAAAAAAAAACAAAAAAAACTCTCTCCAAATGTGCATAAATGGGTGATGATACGTAGCGTGTGTGTTTGTGTGTGTTCAATCCCAGTAGGCGTCGCTGTCCCTTAGAAACCGAACACCCAAGTCAGAGCTCGGCACAGAATGGGCAATTAGTCTCTGCTTAGTCACTCAGGTTTAGTCTCTGCTTAGTCACTCAGGCTTAGTCTCTGCTTAGTCACTCAGGCTGTCTGCGCTTAGACTTAGGCGGCGCCCATGACTAGGCACGCTGGAGTAGGTTTTTGAATACGCACTGATTCACTGGACGATCACATGTACATGACGGAACGACGAACGATGAAACGTTTCGCACGTGACACGAGACCATGGTGGTGTAGATGGCGATGGTGATATTTGGCACCCCTCCCGTCGACTCACACGCCCCAATCCGCGCCGCTGCAGTCGGGGACTCTTGAAGCGGTGCTGCGCGGGGGGGGGACTGGGGGGGGGGGGGGGGGGGCGAAGGAAAGAACAACAGGGACGGAGAGTGCCGGACGGGCTGTTCCAGGACAGGGATGTAGAACCGTCTCCAGGCAGGGCTGTGCAGGCTTCTCCTCGACGGTCCCCTGGTGACGCTGCTCACCTGTAGCGAGGACCCAGCGACCTACGGCAGCTCGTCACTCCCAGGCCCAGACTAAGGCTGCGGGCCACTTGGTTCAAAGGCCTGAAACAGAGAGCCCCATTCGGCTCGTGGGGGAAGTCGGATGAGACAACTTCGCAGTGTTGGCCTCAAGACTATCGAAAGGTGTTACCACTGTTCGACGAGACATCAGTAGTATACGAGGCCCCTCTCGGAGGGAAGACCAACGAGAGCTCGACGTAACCCGCTTCACGTAGCTGAGTTCCCCCATTCTAGAACGAGTTATCCTCTTAAATACTAACAGGGGAGGAGAACTCCGACAGGCCTACTAGAGTTAGTTCCCCTAGCATTTGCCCTCAAACCGGGCGACAGAAGGCTGAATTGAATGATGCGCGTAAAGCACGAGGGTTTCTTAGGCTCAACTTGAACATGGTTTCTGGGGTGAACACAGAGGTCTTCGAGTACAAACAAAAAAAAAACTACTTGACAGTGGAAAAAAAAAATTTCAGGTCGAGGCCTTCACGCCTGTCTGTGTGTCAGACAGGTCGTGACACAGTTGGATATGGCAACGTGTAGGCCAAAAGGTGTAAACCATGGATGACAATTGGAGATGGCAACGCGTAGGTCAAAGGTGTAACCATGGATGACAATAGAGATGGCAACGTGTAAGTCAAAGGTGCAAACCATGCTCGAACATTTCCCATCAGATTTCAGAAAGACCTTACTACGAGATTTCTAAGGGTATGAATTGGGGACGCGGGTGGCGTGTGCGTCTGGGGTGGGATGGTGATGGTGGTGGTTGTAGTAAGTAAGTCAACATTGTTTTTCATTTAACCAATAAAAGCGGAGTTGCTAATGCGCTCTGTTTTATAGCGACCTTTCAATTGCAATACGGAATTGCTGTCTGCATTATAATTTGTACGCTGATGAGTCATTCAGTTATTGACAGTCTTCATGTGCTTCCAAGGTCGACTGAACTATGAAGACCGTGAACTGCCCTTTACGAACGAAAATAAATTTAAAAAAAGATGATGTGTCGCAAAACTGTGTGTGTATGTGCGTGCATGCATGCGTGCTTGTGTGTGTGTGTGTGTGTGTGTGTGTGTGTGTGTGTGTGTGTGTGTGTGTGTGTGTGTGTGTGTGTGAATGAGTGCGTGTGTGAGTGCGTGTGTGTGTGAGTGCGCAGGAAGTGACAGAAGCAATGAAACAGGCTAATAGTAATATTCCACGTGTGGACGTCTCTTGGCTTTAGAAATGAGCAGCATGTTAATGCTGAAACAAAAAACAAATTGACTCATGTGTTCCATCAAACATAACTGACACGCATGTATGGAACGTTAAGGAAAGTTGCTTTCGTTTTTCATGTAAGATGCGTCTTAGTGTGATTGCAATTCTGAAAATGTTCACAGTCAGACGACGCTGGTTTTGGAAAAGTAGATTGAGAACATCGCACTTAGCTGCAAATAAGTCATGGCTTCAGCCCAAAGCCTCCACGTAAACACTGTGCCCGAACTGTGGACCTAACATTGGTAGCGCCAGCAGCAAAATCTACCTTAACAATCTGCGCAGGAGAGCTGGCAACGTCTTTATGTAAAGGGAGCCCCTCATCACGGGGGGGAAGTCTCGGGTGAATGTGTGCTCACCAGATTAAAAAAATGCCCAAGAAAGTGCCTACCGATAAAAAATATGCCCAAGACAATGCCTCACCGAGTAAAAGTATGCCCGGGAAAATGCCTCACCAGTTAAACATAATGCCAAAGACGACGCCTCACCAGGTAAAAATATGCCCCACGACAATGCCTCACCAGGTAAAATATGCCCAAGACAATGCCTCACCAGGTAAACAATATGCCCAGGACAATGCATGCCTCACAAGGTAAACATTATGCCCCAGACAATGCCTCACCAGGTAAACAATATGCCCCCTCACCAGGTAAACATGATGCCCAAGACAATGGCTCACCAGGTAAACGATATGCCCAGGTCAATGCATGCCTCACCAGGTAAACATTATGCCCCAGACAATGCCTCACCAGGTAAACAATATGCCTAGGACAATGCATGCCTCACCAGGTAAACAGATGCCCCAGTCAATGCCTCAGTAGGTAAACAATATGCCCAGGACAATGCATGCCTCACCAGGTAAACATAATGCCCCAGACAATGCCTCACCAGTAAACAATATGCCCAGGACAATGCCTGGCTATCTGCTGGAGATACATCTCGACTCACGGACACGCATGACGGACACATGGACGGCCTGTCTTACATGTAAAACAACAACAACAAATCAAGGTTGACGTAACATTCACTGCAATTTCACATCAGATGACTTAGTACATTTTCGAGAGTCGGCTATCGTCTCCAAAGGAGTGACTTTATCATGTTCTACGATAGCTAGCTCAAGGACAGAATGCTAAAATGTAACTCCTGTTCTTGCTTATTTGCATTTCCTTAATCGGCATCACTGACACGAATTGTTCTGTATACCTTTTGTAGCAACTTAAAAAAAATCTAATTGTTGTTAGCCCAATTTCAAAGACATTCCCAGCAGCAACTAAATCTCTCTCTCTCTCCTCTCTCTCTCTCTCTCTCTCTCTCTCTCTCTCTCTCTCTCTCTCTCTCTCTCTCTCTCTCTCGCTCTCAGAATGAATTTCAAGCTGACTGACGACTAAGCTATCGAACGAACATATAACAATAAAGAGGATTATCTTTTTTTTTTTTTTTTGCTTTTTACAGTGTCAATCCTAGCGCGCACTGCTGTTATCTTTCCACGCCGCTATTGCTCGTTATATATATATATCCAACACAGAGCATTACAAGCATCACTAACAGATTTCTCCAAAGCTCAATTGTATCAACAAGAAAAATATGCTAAATAAAAGAATCTGAAAAACATGGGCAACATACATAGTCGTTGTATACATTTATTCGCTAATAAGGTAGCATAAAGAAGAGATTCATATTATTGACATAAACGACTTTTTTTTTTAAAAACAAAACTGTTTTCTGAGTATAATTATGTTGGGCGCGCGAGTGTGTATTGTGTGTGTGTGTGTGTGTGTGTGTGTGTGTGTGTGTGTGGTGTGTGTGTGCGTGCGTGCGTGCGTGCGTGCGTGCGTGCGTGCGTGCGTGCGTGCGTGCGTGCGTGCGTGCGTGCGTGCGTGCGTGCGTGCGTGCGTGCGTGCGTGCGTGCGTGCGTGCGTGCGTGCGTGCGTGTGTGTGTGTGTGTGTGAATTTAGCGTGAATCTAACCACATTTTTTGTTGTTTTTTTTTTTTCTTCTGGAGCCATTGTGCAAACCTCTTCACTGGTCACATACGGCCTGTATTGATCTCGACCCTCTCCATATACGTGTTGTTTGTGTTGGAACAAAGCAGAATCGAAACGATCTCCGTTGTTAGTGCACTGGCTCATAAAACAGTCTTGAGTCTGTCAAAAAACGCTGAAGGGGAAGGCCACACAGAGGCATGCTTCCAACAGGTGACACAGATAATTGACCTGTCCTTAAACTATTTACATTTTGTGCACTCAAAACGCAGTGACAGATGTTTACAAGTTTCTGGTTGAATAATCTTGCATGCACACACGCTGTTTGCTTGTTGACTTTTTTTTTTTTGATCCTAAGTACTCATTCCGTCCACCATAGTTTTCTTTCTGGGTTTTATTTTCTTGTCTCTCTTTTTCTGTTTTAGCAAGTTAACTGAACTACTTGCTAAAGCCTTCTCATCATCACCTCGTCTCTCCAGAGACATGTCTTTTTCTCCTGTGACGTCTTTCAACGTGCTGGTTCATAATCTGTGTACAAATCCTTTCCTCGGGCCTGCGGAAGTTGATTGCCTACATGAGTTCAATAAACGGATGTGAGACCATTTCCAAAAGTGTACAATGAGACTTACTTTCTGACAATGTATTTTCCTGCCTTTTCCCCTAACCTATTCGTCACGGACATCCACTATGTCATGAATAGCGATCCTCTCTTTGTCAATCTGTTTTAGATCGAGACAATGTATGACACGTTCTTTGACAGTGTGATCCATCTGTTACCACGAAATCAGAAAACATATTGATAAAGAATTAATGTCATTTGATTTATAGTATATTATTTGCTACGTCAAAGCACACACACACACACACACACACACACACACACACACACACACACACACACACACGCGCGCGCGCGCGCGCGCGCGCGCGCGCGCGCGCGCAAAGTTTTGCGATTCTCGTTGGATCATTTTTTTCCTTCTGAACCTCTATACTGACTTGACTTTGTGGTTCGCCCTTGAAGATCGACAAATTCCGCATTCATCCTCACCACACCCTACAAAAGACCAGGTTGGCACCTTCACTGACCTGTTCTGGACCAGGATTCGGACGGGCTTTTGTCGTGAATGTTTGGATGTGATTAAATCTCAAATAAATGTTAGCGAACCGCCAAGACAAACGTGGGCAAACGAGTCACAACAAAACATGACGCGTTTCGACCTCTTAGGTCTTCTTCAGGCAAGACACAAAGAAATAGGACAAGGAAAATAACGAGTTTGT
>JADBJO010000041.1:939057-941557 GCA_016801955.1 Conus betulinus | reverse complement strand
AACAAAACATTCACGCAGTAGCTTGATTTGGAGAGACTAGTTCGACTGCAAAGTTCTGCGATGTTCTCTCCGCAGGGTCCGTAAATGTTCTATTTTGCCTGCAGCATCAGCAAAACAGAATGGACAGGAGAACTGTTTGCTGAGAAGGAAAAAAAGGTCAAAAACTGACCGGAATGTGGCAGCTGGTCCTTTGGGTGAGATTTTTTATCCCGACGTTTCGGGCCCTAGGCCCTTCGTCATGGGGAGAAGAGTAAATTATGAAGAAGAGTATAGAGCAAAACCAAGACAGAGGTAAAAACAGAAACAGTGAGAAGTAATCAAGAGACTTACGCCTTGGCTCACAACAGACGTAACGGGAGGAACTTGGTGTGGTGGTCCAGTGGCTACCCAAGGAGTTAAGGCAGAAGAAGAAGAAGAAGAAGAAGAAGGAGGAGGAGGAGGAGAAGAAGAAGAAGAAGAAGAAGAATGAAGAAGAAGAAGAAGAGAAGAAGAAGAAAGAAGAAGAAGAAAGAAGAAGAAGAAGAAGGAGAAGAAGAAGAAGAAGAAGAACAAGAACAAGAAGAAGAAAGAAGAAGAAGAAGAAGAAAGAAGAAAGAAGAAGAAGAGAAGAAGAAGTAAGTAAGAAGAAGAAGAAGAGAAGAGAAGAAGAAGAAGAAGAAGAAGAAGAAGAAGAAGAAGAACAAGAACAGAAAGGAAGAAGAAGAAGAAGAAGAAGAAGAAGAAGAAGAAGAAAGAAGGAGAAGAAGAAGAAGAAGAAGAAGTAATGAAGAAATGAAGAAGAAGAAGAAACTTTAACTTACGTTGACAGAAGGCTAAAGGGAAAGGTCACACTGTGGACACCTCACTGATGCTAATGACACTGATAACTTGAAGCTGCTGATACTTCAGACTTCAACAAATATTTCGGGACTAAGCAGCGAAACCTGGCGCAGTTGTGCAATGGCAAGAAACGTCTGCTTTTCATCTCTTGGTGCACAGGAAACGATCAGGGCTGTTATCACTTAGGCCGCTATCTCCTCACCGAAGGTAAAGGTGCAATACACGCAGGAAAATGAAGGGGAATGTTTTTTTTTTTATTTCAACTTAGGTCAACAGACATCTGATTTTCTGCCTGGACCTCAACTTTTGCTGAAGCCTGCATTCAGAATTTCTTGCGCATAAAATGCAATGGAAAACTTTGCTCCGTTTTCGTCAAACATACTGTCAGGCATACACGTCGTCTTGTTGCTCACCCTTCGTCCTTTGCTCTGCAAGTATTTTGCCTGACCTCATTTTTTCTTGATATGATAATTTTTTTTTTCCTTTCCATTTTTTTTCTCAACAGGAAACCGTTTTGCCTCTAAAGCCTTCTCGTCGGTTCCATCTCCAGAGACCTGACTTCGTTGCTTGTGATTCCTTCCAACGGGTAAAAAAAATCCTTCATAATCCGTCTACAGATCCTTGCCTTGTGCCTGCCAAAGCGGTTTGATTTCCTAAAGGGGATCGACAATTGACAACAGGTCTGAGGCAGTTCCAAAAATGCAGAACGTGACTTGTTCTGACATTGAACGTGTTTCTTTTCATCGCCAGACCTATTCGTCATGCTTACCCGAAGATAAAGAGAGGATTAATGGCTTGTCATTGGAAAGCTGTTTTGAAAAAAAAGATAAATGGTGAGTTTTGAGTTTTTGTTTTTTGTAAGCACAACCATTCTAAAAAGCATGTGGAGTACAAGGACACTAATCTAATCCTAACAGACGATAGCAGTCGCTATGTATTAAATCAATCGTCCAGTGAAAGCATTCACCTTGTATAAATGCACGCATTTCATCTTTCTTTCGTTCTTGCTTTCTTTCACAGCTACTATCTGCTTTTCAGCCTTCTGGTCTGCAATAGAAAAATTACGACTTTCCATTGATATTCATGATCACGGTTTTTCTGAAATTTCCCAGTGAGCGAACCGTAGAGAACGTTGTCATGAACGTCTGCATCTGCATCCTCTCTCGCTCTGGATCGTTCCACTGCGTGCCCAGTCCTTTGCTGAGAGTTGGAAATGGGCCACAATAGCATATCAACCACATATTGATCACAGAGAATTCATGCGCCCACTGAGGTCGTTGCTGGCATTTTCATCATACCTCTCCACAACATTTACAGTGGCTATCATGCTCCCCTCTCCCTGAACCCTTTCAATCATAACAAAACAAACACAAAAGCCATTCTTATGCCAGCTGCATCTTCATATGCTTGATGCTATGTATGAAACTGAATCCATAATCAGCAGAGTTCATGCAAGCACAAAAGAGAATGTGTCATACTCGCGCACGTGGGAGCAAGCGAACGTAAGGGCGAGAGAGAGAGAGAGAGAGAGAGAGAGAGAGAGAGAGAGAGAGAGAGAGAGAGAGAGAGAGAGAGAGAGAGAGAGAGAGAAATTGCGAACACAAATACATGTGTTTTATGAAACATAGATAAGCTCAATAGCTTGTTTACACCGATGCATTCAGACACAAGTACATAAATG
>JADBJO010000041.1:896557-934057 GCA_016801955.1 Conus betulinus | reverse complement strand
TATCAAAGGAAAAAAGAAAAGGCTTTCATGACACGATCCACACATAACACAACATCCATGCGTACGCAACAGTGCAACAACGCCGCAAAAAAAAAAAAAAAAAAAAAAAAAAAAAAAAAAAAAAAAAAAAAAAAAAAAATCAAATGAAATTTCTACTTGTGCCGTTCCGAGGAAAACAACAACAACAACAACAGCAACAACAACAACAAAAAGAACATGATTTGAAAAAAATCCGTTTTCACCTGTAAATCTTAAACCCTGCATTTTCCCTTGTTTCTATTTGAAAATTATGGTATTTGTAAAGTAAAAAGGAGCTCAATCAAATCTCTCTCTCTCTCTCTCTCTCTCTCTCTCTCTCTCTCTCTCTCTCTCTCTCTCTCTCTCTCTCTCCCTATATACTCTCTCTCATATCTATATCAACTGGAATGTATGTCCGGTTTCGAGATTCGGCGGGCATTACAAACATTATCGCGACTGACATTTTTACTGCATTGACTACTGAGCCCTCTTCCTGCAGAAGTGAGACTTCCACGCAGTGCCGACCAGTCCTCTTCTGCAGCGACTTGATACACCTGCACACTGGAAACCTCCAGATGAAATCGCTTCTGGGTGGCGAGTCAACGGACAACAGTGAAGGAACTCTGCATTGTTTTGAATAGGACCTCTTGGCGTTTCCTACCTTCTCCGTCAGAATCAGCAAAGACGTAAATGTATATATGGAACGGTGCAGAGACGATGGGAGTCGGGGGTACGGATGGGAAAGGTGTCAGTGGTCTGGTTGTTCACTCACACTATGTGATGTGTTTGAAATGACAAAATCGTGTGTTTGTTTGGCAGAAAAGAAACTGGTGAAAAGTAAACAAACAAACAAACAAAAACCCAAGTGATCGCATTAGACATTTTTCCGGCCGGTTCTGTAAACGTATCACCCTACCAGTTCTAGGAAGACAATTGTACTAGCAAGTTAGAAAGGTTCTAGGAAGACAATTGTACTAGCAAGTTAGAAAGAGAAAAACAAAAGACCGTGCCACGAGAAGAAAAACATGAGGAGGAACAAAGAAAGAAAGAAAAGAAAGAAAGAAAGAAGAAAGAAAGAAAGAAAGAAAGAAAGAAAGAAAGACAGACAGACAGACAGACACAGACAGTGAGAAAGAAAATTAGAAAAGAAAAAAGAAAGAAAAGAGGTAAAAAAAAAAAAAAAGAAAAAGAAAGAAATAGAGAACAGTAAAGGAAAGAAGAAAGGAAGAAATGAAGTGAGAAAGAAGGAAACAATTGAAAAAAAAAAATGGAAAAAAAAAACTGCTACAGCGTGAGGCCATGAGGGAGATCAGAACTACACCTATCAGGGTGAAAATGGCAGGGGGCAGGAACTTTCTGGACATTGCAACACAAATGATGAAACAAAAAAAAAACAAAAAAAAAAAATTAAAAGATAGATGAATAAGTAAAGAGATAAGATGATCAGATAGATAAAACAAGCAAATAAATAAATAGATGAATAAATAAATAAAAGATCCTGAAAATTAAGACAGTGAAATATGAAGGATTCAGATCTTTATTCTGTTAGGCCATGGCCCCTCAGAAGGGGGTACAAAGATAGAACAATATTCTGTAACCAAAGCAAAGAAGCAAACAAAATAAAGCATAACCACAAAAACAATCTTTTTAAGGTTTAAACCTTCGAAGCATTGATTTCACTGCACATAGCTTGCTATTTGCAAATGCTACTACACAGAAATAACAATCAAGAAAACACTGATGAAAAATTACCTATGCTGCAACAAACCTCCGAATCTTAAATGCTTTGCTCAAATATAATGCGAACTGCTTTACAAGTGTTTCATTCCTTGATGTCATTAACATAATTAGCTTAAATAAGCATGGTTGTCTATAGTATTTTTTGCGGAATAAACTCTTGTCGAACATTACTTAGTTCCTGGCAAGAAAAAATAAAATGAACTTCATTATCAAGTGCCTCGTGGCATAATGGACAAAGGAGATTATCATCACCGCGTTGTCTATAGCAATTGAAATGTCTATTTATTTCTGTGATACCGAATCTAAATTTTGTTAAGATGTATCTCAAATATTTGTCGAGGTTCATAGAAAATACACGGGCACATTATGCTCTGCGTTTAACATACGATAGATATTAAACCTGTCACTTTCCTGAACATGAGAGTACCAGCTTTGCCATCTACAATCTATTAATCTCTGACGAAATTCAAGAATAAAACTAGCTATGTCTCCGACGCCCTGACTTTCCCATACAAAGCCAAATCCACACTCATACAGCTTTGATCTTACTCGCGAGGCCCAATTCATCTTGCCTCTGGCATCCATCTCAACTAACATGTTGTAAGCTTTATGGGGTAACCTATGTGGCTGCATTCTCGTTAATTTTAACCAATAACGAATAGAGCTGACTATAGATGCTAAATATATAGGATACCTATTTGTCTCCCCATACACTAAATCATTAGGCGTATGCATAGATACTCCCCCAAAAACTTCTTCAATGCATATAAATGAATCTTCTCCACTTCAAAAGCAGCACTACTGATACCCCACAACTCAGCACCATATTGTACTATTGACTGAATTTGAGAATCAAACAATTTTAGAAATAGTGCCAAAGAATTGTTATTCAATATTGTCAATTTTTTCATAATACATAACAAAGCGTATTTAGCTCTGCTCACAAGATCTTTGCAGGCAAATGTAAAGCTCAATCGTGTTGAAAAGAATATACCCAAATATTTGTACACATTTACTACTGGCATTGTACTTCCATTATACATCCATCTTTCACTGGCAGCAAGGTAACCTCCTTTTCTAAACACTATTATGTTACTTTAGTCATGTTAACCTTTAACTGAAGTGAAGCAGAAGCCCTTGCTAAACTGTTCAATTGTGTTTGCAGACCTATAACAGTTTCGGATAACAATACCACATCATCAGCTAAAAGGAGGATGAATATCTCTAAAACATCATTTACAAACCGTAAGCCATGTCTTCCAGAATTAATAACTTCAAACGTTAATTCATTAATAAATATGAGAACAAAATAGGGCTGCAAACATCTCCTTGTTTTACTCCAGATGTACAGTATATGTAATCTGTAAGGCAACCTCCACAGCGTACTCTTGTTTTTACAGATTCATATACATGCTAATAATACACTTATATAATTTACCCCTAACACCATTTTTAAACAAAACAGGCCAAAGGATACTTCTATTAACGGAATCGAATGCTTTCTCAAAATCTATAAAGGCTACATATAATTTACGATTCAATCCAAATGCTTTTTCAACAAATGACATCAAAGTGAACATATGATCAATGTTGAATAATTCTGTTTAAATCCTGCTTGAAACTCGCCAGTTAGATTATTTTCTTCTACCCATTCCCGGAGTCTTCTATTAATAACAGTGCTATACAATTTACTACATACATTACTCAAACATATACCTCGATAGTTGTTTGGGTCATTGGCATCGCCCTTTTTATATAAAGAAGGACAATTGACTCTGTCCAAATTTTTCTGGAAAAAGACCCTTGTCAAACAAAGTATTAAAAAGCCTTTTAGAAAACCAATCACCAATTCTGACTTGCAAGCGTTTTTAATTATCTCTCCAGTTATTCCATCTGGTCCAGGAGCTTTGCCATTTTTTAGTTTTCGTAATGACAATAGAATTTCCTCATTTGAGATAGGGCGATTAAAAGGACAGCTATCACTATCGTTGCCAGCACTTTCGTCACCATTACGTTGCTGTGTTATAAGATTACCAACATCGTTTCTTTCAAGCAGCTCTTTAAAATGTTCAAACCAGCTCTCCAAAGTAATATCATTTAGAGGCTGTTTCTTACCACCTCTAATCTTCCTTACTGTGTTCCAGAAATCTTTCTGAGAATCTATAGATGTTACTAACTTTTCTAACAATGCCGTGTTAAAACTCTTTCTTTCGTTTTCAAAAAAGATGCTTGTATTCACGCCTAGCATTACAGTACAAAACTCGATCAGTTGAAAAGTAAGGTACGATTTGATTTACTTAGTAATCTTCTAGCCTTTCTTTTACTTTGACGACACTCAGTGTCATACCAATCATCATATCCCCTAAATCCATTTACATTTATTTGCTTTATCATACATTTCGCAGCATCTTTTAAACAAGAATTAAAAATACTGAGAGCTTCATTTACATTCACATCAATTAGTCTGATAGCCATTTCGACTCTCTGCCGAATCTCAGAGGAACACATCATGTTGGTAAACTGGTCTTTATAATTGTCATTCCAAACAAACTTTTCCACCAAATGTTTACATTGTTTTCTTTGGGATAATTCAATCTATCTCTGTTAACGTTAACAGTCAGAAACAACAGGCATGTGGTCGGATTCAATGCGTTCATGAACATTAAGTGTACAGTCGTTAGACACACTAGCAAACATATCCCTTGACATTAAAAAATAATCATTAACACTATTACCGCCGCTTTCACATACATACGTGTAGCGACCGTCCTGGTCGCCCTCACACGTACCATTCAAAATACACAAACAGAGACTTGTACACATATTAAGCAACATTTTACCATAATTGTTCAATTTTTTATCTTCAGAATCCCTGTCGGTGCATAATGGACCCGCTGGAGTACTGATTTCCAAAATCTAAAATGTTTTCTCCTAAATCCTTTGAAAAATTTGCAGTTCTTGCATTGAGGTCACCACTAATCAATACAAACACATCATCACAAGAGAGCATACAATCATATATAAATTCAAATAATAAACTTATTCCATTTTCAAGATTAAAGTGCACATAGTATGGTGAATCCACAGGAGGTACATACGCACACACATATAACACATTTTTATTGGTACCAAGCACAGATTTGTCAATAATAAAGGCAAAGAAATGATCAGACTGAATATTCAAGACTTTAACAAACGAGCAAAAACTCCTCCTTTTTCACCAGACACAACAAGCCCCCTGAATGTCTACCACGAGCTGCGAGTCTAATAGCTGGTTTACAATAAAGTTCATAACCACAAACACACAGAAGAGTGAAATTTTTCTACAAAAGTTTCAGCCAAAGAAATGAAATCAAACGAACGAACAAAAGAGACAAAATCATGATCGCGTAGTTTTGGAAGTAACCCATTAACGTTCCAGTGTAAAAATGTAAAAAGGTTTGGATTTAATAATACACAGACATTCATTTTCAATCGCATTATGTACAATGGCCGAGTTTAGGCAAGAATGTGTATTATCAGACACAGACCCCTTCTTAGATTGTAACTCACATTCAGAACGTTCGTTTGCAGTTGAGAGGGAAGGGGAACCAGCGTCAGACAACACGCTGTCAGATACAACTCGCTCAGCACGTGCTACCCCAGTGTCATCTACACTGCCACACAGCGCGTGAACAAAACCGGTGTCACCCTACTGTGCGTTCCCTTTAGCCATGTTCTATTTTCACGCGAGAGTATTTGGGCCGGCCAACACATTATTTCATCTTTACAAGTTCGTCGTTATCGTTTACTGTAAATTTATTGCCATCGATTAGAAGATGGTTGAAAACCATTGTGGCCCGTTTTCCCTCGCTTCTAGCTTTTTCTCAAGTGGGGAGTCAGCCTCTTTCTAACCTCTCTCACACAGAAAGAAAAGTCTTCACCAATGAAAATATTCGTTCCCCGGAGCTTGCCTTTGGCCTTCAACACACTTCCACTTTCTGTTTGTAGAACACGAATCTGGCTATGATGGGCGAGTCAGCTTTGTGGTTTAGTCTGTGCACTCTATCAAATTCAGTTTCTTGTGCAAGTTCCAAGCTGTCAGTAATTAAATCTTTTAACACATTTTCACAGTCAGCATTGGTTTCATTTTCTTTCCTTGTCAGACCATAGAAGATGAGGTTGTTCCTTTTTGATCTGCCCTCGAGGTCGTCTGTTTTCCTCTCCAGGTCCTCTATCTTCTTGGTCAGGTCGTTCGTTTTCCTTCTTCAGTTTCTTCATTCTGCTGGCGCAGCCCTGACTGATCTCCCCCCGCAGCCGCCGGAACTCGTCCTGCATCACCGTACACTCCTCTCGTAGAGTGTGGAGTTCCAACGTCACTTCTCCGAAGCGGTTGTCCATTTTTGTGCTCATGGACTCCATCATGTTCATGAGGTCAGACATGCTCGGTTCTTTCGGTGCGTCTCTTTGGTTTCCACCTAGGGGATTGCCTGGTCTCTCCATGCTGGTCCTGGTACCACTCCAGTTCCCACTGTTCAGACGTGCCTGTCTCGTGTTGCCTTTACCCTGCGTAGTTGGTCCCGGGTTACTCTCTACATCTCCACACTGAAGAAGAAAACTGCCCCAGAAGAAATACGTGAGGACCATTCCTAACACTACACCGTCTGTTCTCCTCTTCAGTGTCAGAATGGCGGCACGCATGGCGAATTTCTGGTTTGCTCGCCTCATCATGAATGACTGGAATATTGCGACGAAACACCCACCCAAACCACCCGAAACTCCAGTGATGCAGACGGCATGGTTACTTGCAGAGAATCAGATGCACTCTCAGTACGCAAATCACCGTGTGGTCGTCTTAATTCACTATTAATTGTAGAAGTGAAATCAACGTGACCTCACGTGTGTGTGTGTGTGTGTACGTGTGTGTGTGTGTGTGTGCGTACGTGTGTGCGTGTGTGTGTGTGTGTGTGTGTGTGTGTGTGTGTGTGTGTGAGAGAGAGAGAGAGAGAGAGAGAGAGAGAGAGAGAGAGAGAGAGAGGAGAGAGAGAGAGAGAGTCTCATATACTATCATACTACACATCCCTATGTCGGCGTCACTGCTGTACGGATTGAGGCGGAGGACACGGAACAGCTAGAGGAGCAAAACAAAGAGAGAGCGCGGACAGTACTAGACATACGCCGATATGTCAGCTACTACAGTACACTAAAACAGGCAAAGGATCACGCTGTACGGATTGGGGGGCGGAGGGGTCGAAATACTACAGCCACTACCTGCTGTAGGATGGGGGGGGGAGGGACAAACAAACAGGAGGGTCAGGGGGGGGGGGAGGGGGCACTGGTCTAAACAGGCAAAGGATGGGGGGGGGGGGGGGGGGGGGAGGAGGGGGATAGGGGGTGGGGGGATGATTGATTATTGATGCTAATGTTTATTTGCTTTCTCCAGCCAAACAATCTACGGGTCTTCAGACACATCCGTCTTCCGAACAGAAGCGAAGGTGAGGTAACTGAGTGTATCTCAGACGTGCGTCATCGTTCAGCCGTTTTTATCATCACCTCCTCCCCCCCCACCACCCCTCCACCCCCGTCTGCAGAGGATTTAGTTCCCTTTTCTGGAAAATAAAGACAGTAATAAACAGGGTTTTCTAAGGCAAGGGAGAAGGGGGGGGGGGGGGGGGGGGGGGGATCGAAACGAACAGGCTTAAGGATTATGTGAAAATAATTTACTCATGATGCTTAAGAGATGGTGTGTGTGTGTGTGTGTGTGTGTGTGTGTGTGTGTGTGTGTGTGTGTGTGTGTGTGTGTGTGTGTGTGTGTGTGTGTGTGTGTGTGTGTGTGTGTGTGTGTGTGCGCGCGCGCGCGCGCGCGCGCACGCGAGAAAGAGAAAGAGAGAGAGAGAGAGGAAAGAGAGAGAGGAGGAAAGGGCAGGAGGGGGGTGGGAGTAAGTGAGACATTGATTAAAACATATAAATGAATGACAACGTAATGAAGAAGCGAGAGAGTTTCACAAACGTATCTCCCATCTCCCCGTTCAACTTCCACAGTGAATAGAACAGAGGAGGACAATGAGAAGAAGAAGAAGAAGAAGAAGAAGAAGAAGAAGAAGAAGAAGAAGAAGAAGAAGAAGAAGAAAAGAAGAAGAAGAAGAAGAAAACTACAAAAAACGATGATCGACGGCAGAAATGGGCCAGACGTCTGTCGATGAAGTTATTAGATTCATTTTATTCCTAGCACTAAACTGGTGCCACAAAAGGAAAATACAGCATAAAACACACAATAAACACAAACGATGATGGAAAAAAACTAAAGCCTCGTTAAGAAGCCTCCATATTGCCAGACTCTTTCTCTCTCTCTCTCTCTCTCTCTCTCTCTCTCTCTCTCTCTCTCTCTCTCTCTCTCTCTCTCTCTCTCTCTCCCCTATTTCTCTTTCTCTCCGCTCTCAATTTAGGGCATTTGTGGAGCAAAAAAGCTTCAGATCTGAATTTCGTGTGTGTGATCACACAAGAGACAAAAAAGGCGTTATAACGGATATTAGCCGACGTTTTATATTTCATTAACGGCCGTTGAAACAAAGAAACACCACATCGATTTCAAAGAATGCCAGAACAAACAAAAAAAGTAAGTTGCTGCTTAAAAAAGCAGAACAACACAAATTTGTCTTACGAAGTGAATAATGCAAGGTAACTGCTGAACGCGCGTACGCTTTCTGTCTGTCTGTCTGTCTGTCTGTCTGTCTGTCTGTCTGTCTCTCCTCTCTGTCTCTCTCTCTCTCTCTCTCTCTCTCTCTCTCTCTCTCTCTCTCTCCGAATACATATCTCTCTTTCTCTTTGCTTTTATCTGTGTGACTGCGCGCGCGTATATATATATATATATATATATATATATATATATATATATATGTGTGTGTGTGTGTGTGTGTGTGTGTGTGTGTGTGTGTGTGTGTGTGTGTGTGTGTGTGTGTGTAAGAGAGAGAGAGAGAGAGAGGGGGGGCGGGGGGGACTTAGAGAGAATGAGAGAGAGTGCGCGCGCGCGCGCGCGCGCGCGCGCGCGTGTGTGTGTGTGAGTGTGAGAGAGAGAGAGAGAGAGAGAGAGAGAGAGAGAGAGAGAGAGAGAGAGAGAGACAGACAGACAGACAGACAGAGAGGGACACAGAGACTGACAGACAGACAGACAGAGAGACAGACACAGAGACAGAGACACAGAGAGAGAGAGAGGGAGACAGAGACAGAGAGAGACAGACAGACAGTGACCTCAAGTGTGTTGCCGCCTGAGTTTGTGAGGCGTGCACGTATGTGTGTGCGTCCACGTGTGCACGCGAGTGAAAGACAGAGGCAGTGGGGATGGAGACAGCTAATGACAGAGAGACAGAAGAGCAGACTGACTAGCAAAGAAACAAGCAGGTAAGCGGACGGGTCGGTATTCACAAGAAGACATGAATCACAGTGTTTTAGGTCGACCCAAGCTTACCCTGCTCGCCATCACCATTCTACACCACCACTGCCAATTATGCATGTGGCAGTTCCGACAACATTTTGCCGCCTTGTGAGCGCTGCTAATGGACTCTTTTTTTTTCCCTTCTCATTCTGGCTCGACTGAAACCAAAAATTACTGAAATACCGGCACTGACAAAATAACCAACTATAGACCGTATCACGCCGTCTTCTTCAAGAATTATTCATGTCATTCCAACTTCAAACATACGGTTGAATGAAATCATCCTGGATTTGTTTTTAGATGCACACGTAGGCAAACACATAAACTAAAAAAGAATGAGAGTGGGGGAAAAAAGAGCGCAGAAAAAGACTGAGGGGTAGGGGGTGTGTGTAGTGTCAGTAACTGCATCATTTCAACCCATATATCATACCTGTCATACAGGAGGCATGGTGAAATGGGAGATCGTTTTTTTCGGACATGTTAGTGACAACCATTCTTTCTTTCATCTTTTTTTTTTCTTTCGTTAATATTGTTACAGTATCTTCTGTTTCATCCGAAAGGCGTTGCCTCATGTGTCATTCCTACTTCTGCCACAACACCCGGACACGGCCGGAAAACCCTACATGTACAACATATTTTGATTCCATACGCTGTTCCGATAATTCGTGTCCACAGACCAGGGACCTGTTAGTGCCGTGGTACATAGGTGAACAGACTGTACAGTGCTGATCCTTGATGCTGTGAAATTTAAGTCAAACCTGGGGCTGTGTCTGAAGATTCAGTAAAGAAATGAGAAAAGGATCCCAATGACATAGTGAAGAGCACGAAGTCACCAGGAATTCCCCACCAGAACACGTGTTCCATTAGTGTGCAGATTTCTATCATGCCACTGGAGGTGAAAAGCATACACATCCGTTCATGTACACACACACGCATGCACGCACGCACGCGCGCGCGCAGACGCGCGCGCACACACACACACACACACACACACACACACACACACACACACACACACACGCACGCACGCACGCACGCACGCACGCACGCACGAAGCATGTGCGGATGGACGTTCCTTTGGCTTGAGCAGGTGACATTCCACAAAATGATAATCAGAATAAATAACGGTATTCAACAGACACTGAAACGACCTTCACTGATGGAAGGCATTCACTCAGATAGCCTACATACTGAACCAATGGTTTCAGGCAACTGCTGTACAGTGACACTTATACATGCACACAAAGCATTGATAAACGCACGATGGCAACACTAAAGCACGTGCATGTACACCTATATCACTTTCCCTCACACAGCCACACAAATACAGAGCGGCGCGCGCACCTGCGCGCGCTCACACACACATATACACGCGTTCACACAGACACAGACACACAGACACACAGACACACACACACACACACACACACACACACACACACACACACACACACACACACACACACACTGCCAGGCAATGAGGTCCCCAATCACATTTTCCTGGCTTAGATCATGGTCATTAGACAACCTCATCAAAATCTGCAAAAAACGAAACAATTGAAAAAATCTTTTTTTTCTGTTGCTTTTCAGGTCCCACAAAATAGGAGGAAAAGGGGGCAAAAATATGCGGAGGTATGAACAAAACAAAACAAACAATAAGGGCAACACCCAAAAGCAACAACACGACATCGACAGCAAGTTGATGGAAACGAAAGAGGTCCATGGCAAAAATGGAAATTGCTGTTTTCAGTTTCCCTGGAGCTAGGGTTTCCACACAAACACTGTGAGAGACACCCCTCGTGGGATTTTATTTCATTTTTTTTAAACGAATGATCCGCGGGAAATTCATTATGGCAATGTCATCAAGTTCATCTCTTGTCTCTTCACTGCATTTCTGTTCGTTTTGGCAACACATGCATATTGCAGTATCTTTTTACTTCCCTTTTTTTTCCCCCTGCTATTCTCATGCTTCAGGAAAATGGGTATCCACCTGTATCTATCTGTCCGTCTGTCTCTCTCTCTCTCGATCTGCCTATCTACCTACCTGACAACCTCTCTCTCTCTCTCTCTCTCTCTCTCTCTCTCTCTCTCTCTCTCTCTCTCTCTCTCTCTCTCTCTCTCTGTCTCTCTCTCTCACCTTATCTAACCTATTTAACGGTTTCGTCTTGGCTTGAACGATCTGAATATAAATAGCAGATACAAAGAAAATATCGAAGCATGTCCTTTTTGTAACCAACTTGAGAACGAACTCCACTTTCTATTAGGATGCAATGCTTATATGCCTTTCAGAGAAAAATACATACCGAAGCACAGACAATTTCAGAACGTGAACAGAACGTGAACAATTACTATTATTGAACTAAAACAATTACTTGCAAACGAAAATGTGCATATTACAAGAGATATTTCTATGTATATTTATCATGCACTGAAAGAAGAGAACTCGTATCCCACATAGTATGAACAATTAGTTACCCTCATAAATTAGCATCACTAGTACATTAAAAAAATATACCTTTGTTGTCATTTCTCTCTTTCCTCTTTATGTGTGCACTGCACCTCACATTGTGTACAGGCCGGAGGCCTGAAACATTAAAATTCTGTTCAATTGTGTTGTCTCTCTCTCTCTCTCTCTCTCTCTCTCTCTCTCTCGTCTCTCTCTCTCTCTCTCTCTCTCTGTGTGTGTGTGTGTGTGTGTGTGTGTGTGTGTGTGTGTGTGTGTGGTGTGTGTGTGTGTCCCGTTCTTATGATGTGCAGTGCATGCCATAACATATTACTTACTCTCTTTTCTTCTCCGTTCATTCCTTATATTTTGAGGGAGGGCTATATGTTTGTCTCTTTCTGTTCTCTGTACAGATAATGTGGCTGGCTCATTCACGTTATCTCTGTGTGTGTGTGTGTGTGTGTGTGTGTGTGTGTGTGTGTGTGTGTGTGTGTGTGTGTGTGTGTGTGTGTGTGTTTCCCCCCGCGCTTTCTGTCCCCCCTTTCCGTTCCAATTTTTTTTACACGAATCGATATGGTCAAAACACAAAATAGACTTAAAAAGGAAAAACAGAACTAGATAGACGACATCTTGAGTCTCCTACAAATGATATTTGTACCAGCGTCTGTCCCAGAAAGGTGGCAAGGACACTGGGAAGGTGGCGGGGGTGTGGGTGGGAGGTGGAGACTGGGTGGCGGGTGGAGATGGGTAACCTAGAAGCATTAATCCCACTCATACCACTTCAATGCCCGACAGAACACCCGAATCCATCTGAGGACCGGAATCCCGTTTGAACACAGACCGTTAAGAAATCAAGTCTTTAAACAAGATGCACAGCATATAAACGTACTCCCAGTTTATCCTGAATACGCGCGATATATTCCATAAAGAGTAAAAAAACCGTCTTGGGCTGGTGTAACCGTTAGCAATGGCTATTCTGGTAAAACATCGGCCATCATCCGTGACCTATAATGAACATACTTACAAATTTTCAGAAAGATCGGCCAAGAGCTTTCTGAGATTTTCCACAGAGAAGAAAACCATTATTGGCCGTTAGTAACGGCTATAACGGTAAAACTTGAACATCGGGCATCTCTGTGACCCATAATGAACATACCTACAAATTTCAGAAAGATCGGCAACTTACTTTCTGAGATATTCCATAAAAAAGAAAAAACCGTTATGAGTCGTTATAGCCGTTAGTAACGGCCATAACGGTAAATTAAACGTCGGGCATGATCCGTGTCCCATAATGAACATAACTACAAATTTTTCAGAAAGATCAGCCATGTGCTTTCTGAGATACTCCATAAAAAACGGCTATAGTGAACATACCTGCTAATTTTCACAAAGATCGGCCAAGTACTTTCTGAGATATTCCATAAAGAAGAAAAACCGTTACAGGCCGTTACAGCCGTTAGTAACAGCTATAACGTTAAACTAAAACATCGGGCATCATTCATGACCCATAATGAACATACCTGCTAATTTTCACAAAGATCAGCCAAATACTTCCCGATGTATTCCATGAAGAAGAAAAAAACCCGTTACAGGCCGTTACAGCCGTTAGTAACGACTATAACGGCTAAACTAAAACATCGGGCATAATTCGTGACCCATAATGAACATACCTGCTAATTTTCACAAAGATCGGCCAAGTACTTTCTGAGATATTCCATAAAGAAGAAAAAACCGTTACAGGCCGTTACAGCTGTTAGTAACGGTTATAACGGTAACTAAAACATCGGGCATCATCTGTGACACATAATGAACATACCTGCTAATTTTCATAAAGGTCGGCCGAGTACTTTTCTGAGATATTCATAAAGAAGAAGAAAAACCGTTACAGCCGTTACAGCCGTTAGTAACGGTTATAACGGTAAACTAAAACATCGGGCATCATCCGTGAACCATAATGAACGTACCTGCTCAATTTTGCGAAGATCGGCCAAGTACTTTCTGAGATATTCCATAAAGAAGAAAAATCGTTACAGGCCGTTACAGCTGTTAGTAACGAATATAGCGGTAACCTAAAACGTCGGGCACATCCATGGCCCATAATGAACATACCTACAAATTTTGAGGAAGATTGGCCCAGTAGTTTGGTCTGAAGCCAGTGGAACACATTTTGACCACGGACACACTGACAGACACACAGACAGACACACAGACAGCATTTCTTCGTTCCCATTCTAAAGTATTCCCTGTTCTATAAGAACTGGGAGTACAAAAAGCAAAAGCTAATATTTGAAAATATCAAAGAACGAAACGTTTTGAATGTCGGCGATGATAACCCTGAGGATGGTCTGTCCTTACAATGAGACAGTAATCATCAGGCTCAGATCACCGCCACCGTCGGACGATAATGTCACCATCCTCCAGTAATCTCAGACACAGCCAAGGACATACCCAGAGAAAAAGGTGACACTGGCGCGGATCTGAAAACAAACAAAAACGAACACACAGGGCAGATGCTTTCTCAGAGATCCCTGGTGTGTGTTACAAGACCAAGACAAATGCGGGGATTTTCTTCTGCAGTGGCGGCCTCTCAAGATGCGTCTCTCTCTCCCCTCTCTCTCTCTCTCTCTCTCTCTCTCTCTCTCTCTCTTCTCTCTCTCTCTCTTTTTGTTACTGTTGTTGTTCTTCAGGGCATGGTGTAAAAAGCTATTAGCTTATCCATTTTACACTCCAGAAAAATATTCGCATTCGTATTCGTGTTCGTATTCTCTCTCTCTCTCTCTCTCTCTCTCTCTCTCTCTCTCTCTCTCTCTCACTCTCTCTCTGTCCTCTCTCTCTCTCTCTCTCTTCTCTGGACCATGTGTGAAAACGTCACGAAAGTTCTACGGGATCTGTCATTTATACTATGACAGGTTACACAACTTGGACTTCCTTCTTCATGACAGGTAAGTATCCCATGACAGGTAAGTACGGCATGGACTTCTCCATATCATACTATGACAGGTAGGTACAACATGGACTTCTCCATATCATACTATGACAGGCAAGTACAGCATGGACTTCTCCATATCATACTATCACAGGTAAGTACAGCATGGACTTCTCCATATCATACTATGACAGGTAAGTACAGCATGGACTTCTCCATATCATATACTATGACAGGTAAGTACAACATGGACTTCTCCATATCATACTATGACAGGTAAGTACAACATGGACTTCTCCATATCATACTATGACAGGTAAGTACGGCATGGACTTCCTTCTTCATATTATACTATTACAGACAGGTAAGTACACCATGGACTTCCTTCTTCAGATTATACCATGACAGGTAACACAGCATGGACTTCCTTCTTCATATTATATTGACAGGTAAGTACAACATGGACTTCCTTCTTCAGATTATACCATGACAGGTAACACAGCATGGACTTCCTTTCTTCATATTATATTGACAGGTAAGTACAACATGGACTTCCTTCTTCAGATTATACCATGACAGGTAACACAGCATGGACTTCTTTCTTCATATTATACTATGACAGGTAAGTACACCATGGACTTCCTTCTTCAGATATACCATGACAGGTAACACAGCATGGACTTCCCTTCTTCATATATTATACTATGACAGGTAAGTACACCATGGACTTCCTTCTTCAGATTATACCATGACAGGTAACACAGCATGGACTTCCTTCTTCTTCATATTATACTATGACAGGTAAGTACAACATGGACTTCCTTCTTCAGATTATACCATGATCGGCAAGTACAGCATGGACTTCCTTCTTCATATTATACCGTCACAGGTAAGTACAGCATGGACTTCCTTCTTCATGTTATACTGTCGCAATTTTCTCTCTGTCATCCATGGACATGGCTGTGCATGCTGATAACAATTTTTTTTTTCTATGTCTCTGTCTGTCTGCCTCTGTCACTCTCTTTTCTCTCTCTGAAACGTGGAAAATATAATGTTTGTACCTATTGGAAAGCAAACCTGGGCAAACATTTTGTGTTTAGTCAGTGTCAGGCTTCACATGCATCCTATAATCCAACATAAAATATTACAAAGTTTCTTTCTCTCTCGTGTCATGAATATCATTGTCTTTTGGCGGTGGGTGGTGGTTGGTGGGTGGTGGGGTGGGGAAGGTGGTGGGGTAATGGTGATAGGGATGAATGGATTTATTGACAGACTGGATCTAAAAAATAACTTCAGAGATGCGAATTTTACTCTGCCCCAACCCATACTGAAACCAGTAATTATCTGCCCAGAGATCTCTTGTGTGTAGCCAAGTCAGAAAAAAAAAATCTGCATTTTCTCCAGCCTAGCATTCTGGGCCACACGATTTGTGATTATCATCTCACTTGAACCCCACTCATCCTGATATTCTGATAAATCGAAGCTGCAGCTGCCTCTAGCCAGCTATACAGATGGGATGACATGTTTGGGTCAAGACTGTGCTTATATTAGCCGAATGAACAAAACCAGAGTCATTCAAGACCGTCAAAAGTATTCCATGTACAATGCATGCATCCTGTGCACAACAATTGCATGTTTTCCCCCTTTTTCTTCCTTCGTGTCTTTCATCCTTCTTTATCATAATAAAAACACAGACATTAGATTTTCGTTTCATAGTTCGTCATCGTCATGAAAACACAGATATTAGGTAGATTAAAAGAAAAAAAAAAAGATGCAAGTTTCAGCGTAATCTAAGTCAAAGTGGAAATATGCCCACATGAGGTCAGGGCAGGAAGGCGGTGGAGGGAGAGGAGGAGTTGGTGAGAGGAGTGAGAGGGCTAAGTCAAATCAGTTGAAGTGAAGCTCATCATTAGTACACCCAGGTGAAGGCCGTGTCAGCACCAAAAGCAAGTTCAAATCAGACCTGGGAGGGAGCGGGTGTGCATCAAAACAACGGGATTTTTGTCTCTGGGGATGTTTTACCCATACATTGAAGAAAGCAGTGATCATGCTCAGAGGAAGCGATCTTATAGCACTGTCAGGGTGGTGGAGATCGGCACCATGAGGACAGTGGGGAACAACACGAAGGCAAGACAGCTGATAAGAAAGGCAGTGCTGCCACTGGTTTCCCAGAAGTCTCCCATACCCTCACCCAATCACCACCCCCTTCACCACTGTGTGCTGGTGAGAAATACAGACATGTGGGCATTGTCTCCGCCATGCGGAGACTATGACCCTCTCTGGCGATCATTGCAAAACGAATGGTTGAGTGTTTAGCCTACCACTATTTTGGAGAAAGGGTTTTGAATTGTCTCGGCACGCACTTGAGCAGTTAGACAAACACATCTGGGCACCATCTCAAGTTCTTCTACTGCTGACAAGGGTAGGCAGTGGGGGACCTTGTTCAGGTTACAGAGTTGGTATCATTTAAACAAAAACTACATTTTTCCCGGGTACTTGAGAAAAAGTTAGTTTTAATCTGTTCCAGTCATGCTAAAACCTAGCTTGTCTCTCACGAAAACGTGGGAAAGAGGTGGGGGAATGAAGGCTAAAGGGTGGAAGGGGCTTGGTGGATCGTTAACCTTCAGGTATGCTGTCCATGCGGTTTCAGGAATGTTTTGTCCACACAAGGGCGCAGGCAGTCTTTAAACACATATCTCACCATCGCACGATGGTCAGTGGGAAGCACAGGATGGAGAGGAAGAAACAGGAAGACAAAAACAGCTTAAAAGAAAGGGGGGGAAAACGTAACCAAGGGAATACATTCTCAGAAGTTGCTCGTGCATGTTGACAAGTCCAGGACAACTGTCGACATTTTCTCCAGCACTGTGTAATGTGGGCTTACAGGGGCAGAGGGTCACCTCTCTCTGGGGACTGCACACAGCAGACATGATAGCTGTGTTCGTGAATCACCTCTCTCTGGGGACTGCACACAGCAGACATGATAGCTGTGTTCGTAAATCACCTCTCTCTGGGGACTGCACACAGCAGACATGATAGCTGTGTTCGTAAATCACCTCTCTCTGGGGATTGCACACAGCAGACATGATAGCTGTGTTCGTAAATCACCTCTCTCTGGGGATTGCACACAGCAGACATGATAGCTGTGTTCGTAAATCACCTCTCTCTGGCGGATTCCACACAGCAGACATGATAGCTGTGTTCGTGAATCACCTCTCTCTGGGGGTTGCACACAGCAGACATGATAGCTGTGTTCGTAAATCACCTCTCTCTGGGATTGCACACAGCAGACATGATAGCTGTATTCGTAAATCACCTCTCTCTGGCGGATTCCACACAGCAGATATGATAGCTGTGTTCGTGAACCACGAGGTGTCTGATAACACGGGGTTGATCTATCTTGACACACAATCTTGCACGAATAATAAGACAAATTTCCCTCTGCTGCCAAGGAGCATTTCTTGATTACACATTTACGTCGTTTTTGGCGCATTTAGAAGACGTATTTGTGCGCTTGTTTGTGTGTGTATGAAATAAGCATTAGTCTGCCACTTGTTTTGTGCGTGTGTTTGTTTTTGTTTTTCAGACACACTTCAAGCTGCTTTCATTCTTCCATGACTTTGTTGGCTGAATGCATAATCCTGATGTCATTACACACTGTAAAAATCATGTCTGCCATTTCTGCCATTTGTGAACGTGCCACACACATCGTTTGGTGAGTTTTAGTCGCGTGGATGTTTTTTTCTCCCGAGTACAACGGTAAAAGTTCTCACAAAGCTCAAACCTGACCTGGGTAAAGTGGGGCAGGGGGGGGGGGGGGGGGGGGGGGGGGGTGGGGGTGGAGGAGAAAAAGAATAAGGAGGAGGGTGAGGTAAAGAGAAGAGAGCCAGAAGAAAAGCAGCACAATTAAAGCAGACCAGCTAAACAATGGGCACAATGTATGAAAGCTTTCTCCAAAACTCCCTGGTGCACGATGGCAGAGTCAGGATCAATGCCGACGTATTCGGCATTAGTCAGGGCACACTGGGCTGAGCTATTTTGTCACACCATTACACTGCAGGGGCATGAACACATGCTGGGGAAAACGTAATGTGTTTGTTTCCATTCTGAGAAAAGTAACCGCCACGATGCCATCTGACCCCATTTTTATTTCAATGGAAGTACATTAAGTTCCGCATGTGCGTCGTGCGACCCTGTATGAGTATGACTCCCTTTCTTTTTGGGCTTTCTTCAATCCTACCTGTTTTTGAGGGAGAAGGCAATATTGTCAACATGGAAGATGGACTAAATGAAGCCTGTTAAATCGATTTTCAGCCCCACCTAAATGAATCAGAATCAACAATTGTTTTTTTTCTTTATCGAGGAGTCCCTGATGCGTGTTGCCAAGTACAAGACAAATAGGGGCATTTTCTTCAGGAGGGCCACCTGGACCACAGAGACACAGGCTCAAATCTCTCTGAAGTTTGGGCAAAAAAAGCAAAAGGCTGTGGTTTTGGACTACAAATAACAAACACATGTCTGAGATGTGGCCTGAGCTGCCTTGAAACGCCGACAATTATGGAGCAATGCGAAGAGAAACCAAGACAAAGAAGACCAAAGTCCTTTAAAACACAGCAATGTACAACTTATTGTATGTATCCATCATGTGTGACCTTCAGGAGTGCCTTTCTTTGTTCCTTCCATATATTTCAACAGTGCATTATTAAAACACAGTGTGGGTGTATTTCAAAGAAGCTGGAAAGATGAGTATTTCAGTCACATCCAGACCGTACAGGTCACTGCCCACATAAGGATGCAGAAGCGGGAAAAAGAGGACGTTTGGAAAGAAAACGTTACAAGCAGATCGAACTGGCTTTGCATCATTTGCTGCTTCGGGTCCATCTACCTGGGTTTGAATTTACATGATGACAGACGTGTTCCATTATGACATTGATATACCGTGTGATGTAAGCATAAGTGAGGGGGAAATTAGTTCCAGCAAAAGTTTGGGAGCCCATGAATTTTCCGGAAAGAGTGAAAACGCTTCACAATGTATCAGAAATGATTTTCAAAGTGTTCTGTAACACATTTAACTGTCTTTACTATGGAATGGTTCCTCGATGTAAGGAAATCATTATTTTTGACCAGTTGTGCGACACCATGTTTTTTCAAGCTTGGATCATGAGGGGATTGGGTGTTTGAGAGAGAGAGAGAGAGAGAGAGAGAGAGAGAGAGAGAGAGAGAGAGAGAGAGAGAGAGAGAGACAGACAGGGGGGGGGGGGGGGGGATTTGTTTGGGGAAGGTTATAACAGTCGTGTAAAGCTTGAAACGTGACGTCATGCGGGGAGTAAAGACTTCCAGCTTGCCACCAGCGTCGACGTTTTTTCCACTGTGAGAGTCAGATTAAACTCTTGTCACACATTTTGGTGAGTGCTTAACTGTCCTGATGAGTTAAAAAAAAATGGAGAATCTTAACAGAGAGCGCCTGTGTTCAACTTTGGGTCTTTTTCTCGTAGGGATCTTTTCTCCACATAATGGCGTATGCAGTCATTAAACACAATTGGTAATATCTGGCGATAACATCGCTGTGGAGCCGAGGGAGAGGGAAAGGAGATGAAAGAGTAACCGCTTAAAATCAAATAAACAAAGCAATTTAATAGAGACATTCCCGGTAGTCCTGATGCACGTTAGCGAGTTCAGGGCCAGTGTGGGGGTACTTCTTCTTCCGATAAGGAAGGCCAGGGCGAACATCTCTCTGTGGGTAAGGAGAAAAACAATGGATGTTTAACGGTCACAAGTTGCCATGGCGCCTCTGAAAAGACAAAGGTTTAACTGCCCCAGACCACATTGATTCGCGGAGGATAACACAACATCGGGCGAACACAAGCAGTTCATGAACAGACAATTGTGTCCTGACGCCCCCATACGTAGCACAGCATTGAAACAACACATGGGAAAGCAACAGTATGTAAACACCAAGAAAGGTACACAGTATTCAAATGAAGTTTCCATGCATGATATTGTAAAGGAAAATAAAAAGCCGTACATGGCTAGAACAGCTTTCCCTTTTGGTCCTCCGACTCATGAACACAACATTATTTTGTTTCTATCCAAAATCCACGGTAACTGTAAACAAAAAAAAGGCTTAATTAGATATTGGACTCGCTGTCTCTCTGTCTCTGTTTCTGTCTGTCTGTCTGTCTGTCTGTCTGTCTCTCTCTCTCTCTCTCTCTCTCTCTCTCTCTCTCTCTCTCTCTCTCTCTCTCTCTCTTCTACATTCTCGTCTTGTTCGTCTTTCTCTGTTTCTTTTTCTTCATCATCATCATCATCACCATCACCATCATCATCATTTTCTTCTTTCTTCTTCTTCTTCTTCTTCTTTGTACTGCGTCTGCGTCAACTATAGTAAACGTTCTGGTGACTGGTTGACATTTTCATTGCGTTGACAAGTGAATCCCTTCCTTCCTTGCAGAAGTGAGCAGTCCTGACGTAGTTGAACGATCCTTTACTTCAGCATCTCGCCACGTCTGCTGACGGAGACTTTACATTGAGATCATTCGTGCATGGTAAGCAGACCACCAACTGGGACCTTGCTTGACATCCTGTCTGGCGGCTCTGCACAAGTATCGGCGTCCTAGTGCTGAAAAGACTGCAGGTGTCAGCCAAGGTGTAAAAAAAGATCATCACTTTAGAGGAAAATCCAGAACGTTTACAACAGTGTAAAGTGAAGAGGAAAGTCCCGTACCAAATTACCCGTATCAGGGTATGAAGGAGAGGTTACAAGAACTTTTTTTCTGGCGTCATCCTATAAATAAATTGATGTATTAATTAAACACAACCAGCTGCCGCGGCGAAGTGGTTAGCGTCGCGGACTCTCGGCTGGGAAGTCGTGGGTTCGCATCCCATCAGAGTCATGTGGGTTTTTCTGCCCCGACCGGCTCGTACCCACAGTTGAGTTTGCTGCAGACTCAGTTGGGAAGACTGGGACTACACAGTCGAGTTTCATCCACTCAATGGATGCGTTTCTGAGAGAGTTGCTCAAATTTTCCGACCAACACTGCAGCTGTCTGTATCTTTCAGGCCTGGTTGACGCCGGGATATGTTATGAAAGGAAGCGTAGAGTACAGCCCTGTCATCTAGTCTCAGACCGAAATGGAAATCCGTAGCATCATCTTAATCATCCTCTTTCTCATCGATCACCTTAAAAAAAAATAAAACACAAATAAATGAAGAAATAAATCAATCTATACAAGTCATTTGTTTGATCAGGGTTTAGCTAGTGGGAAATTTTAGTGAACATCACAACACACCTAGAACACATACCAGTCTGAAATCAAATAAGCGTTACAACTGCGACCCAACTTAGGTGAGTCACCAACTTTCCAAGAGTGGGAAATCATCGCAATTAACCTTGTTTAATCAGCTGAAAAAACGCGCCTTCGTGCAGACGACAGTTTAAGACGATCCATTCCATTGGACACTCAGCCGCATGCATTATTCAAATCAGCCCCATTGTGCTCTGGGGTGGGAACGCAAACAGCCAGCCAGTCAGCAAGGAATACTGGGCATGGTGTCTTCAGCTTTGTGGACACAAGGAAGGAAGGAAGGAAGGGGGGGGGGGGGGGGGGGAGGAGTCCATGCAGGCGCAAGGAGGGTACGAGTGTGTTGTGTGTGCACTGGCAAGAGGCGGGCGGAATGTCAACACACAGAGCGCACGAATGGCGACCAAAAGGAAGTTCATGCAAAGAAAAAAAAAAGGACTTTGTTCATTGGTCAGTTTGAAATGACCGAAACCATGGCAATCTGGAGACCAACACTGCGTAATCAATGCACGTGTCTGTACTCTTCCCAGTCAGAGTTAACTCCGCCGCCTCTGTCCCCCCCCCCTCTCTCTCTCTCTCTCTCTCTCTCTCTCTCTCTCTCTCTCTCTCTCTCTCTCTCTCTCTCAAGGAATTTCTGTTCCGATTCACAAACGCATCTTAGAACAAAACACGTTAAGATCATCACTTAATCGTCATGACAAATTACCACTTATTATTCTCTGCAGTCAAGTACATCTCTCTCCTCTCCTCTCTCTCTCTCTCTCCGCTCTCTCTCTCTCTCCCCTCTCTCCAAAAACCTCTAAGATCGTCAAGACACACCACACCACTTACTATTCTCTGCAGTCAAGTATGTGCCTGGTGCGTCCCTCCTCTCTCCTCCTGCTCTCCTCATCCCAGAGTTCACCTCTCTCTCTCTCTCACTCTCTCTCTCTCTCTCTCTCTCTCTCTCTCTCTCGCTCCTCTCTCTCTCTCTCTCTCTCTCTCTCTCTTCGCAGACACACACACACACACACACACACACACACACACACACACTGGCTCCTGACACTTGGGTCCCTCGTCACATTTCCCTGGCCCAGATCATGCCCATTGGAGAACCTTATCAAATTCTTCAAAAGGGAAACAAATAAAATTGACATTTTTTTTCTATTCAGGTCCCAGAAAAATAAATGAAAAGGGGGGAAACTGATGCAGAAGGATGAACAACAACGGCAACAACCAATAATAACGACAGCTTGGTGGAAATGAAAGAGGTCGTAGTGCAAAAATGGAAATTGCTGTTTCCAGTTTCACTGGATCCAGAGTTTTCAGTCCAACGCTGTGACAGGCATTCCTCTTGGGATTCAACTCCTTTTCAACGAATGATCCGCTGGGAATCTACTGAGGCAATGTGATCAAGTACATCTCTTCCCTCTTCACTGCACATCTTTTTGTTTGTAGGTCTGTTTTTTCACAATACGTGCACATCACAGTATTTTTTCTTCGCTTCGCTTTCCCCTGCCATTCTCACCCTTCTTCCCTGCCTGCCTGCCTGCCTGCCTGCCTATCTATCTATCTACGATTGTCCCATTCTTCTTATTGCAATACATGCCACAGCTTATTTCTTCTTTCTTCCCCATTCAGTCCTCATGTTTTTGGGGAAGAACTATATGTGTATCTCCGTCTATTCCCTTTAGATGATGGAAGACTTTGGGTATATTATTCTGTGTTTCCTCTTTCTTCCTTCCGGCAGACGCACTGGAAGGATGACGGTTTGAGTCTATTCCAAATCATGTTTGTACGAGGTTAAGTCCCCACAGCGGGCAAGGGCCGCAATGGCAGCGGGGGAGCTGGTGGTGGTGGTAGTGGTGAGGCGAGGGGTTGGGTGGCAGAGCAGGGAGGTCTGTGACCTTTAAGTGTTAATTAAGTTCATATTCTTCATAGCCCAACACAGCCCGAAACCCATCTGAGGGCTGGAATCATGTATGAAGCCAAAGTCAAGACTTAAAAAAAAATCCCACAAAACAACCACAAGCTAATTTTCTAAAACGACGAAAACGTTTTCAATGTCGGCGATGATAACCCTGAGGATGGTCTGTCCTTATACGGACATAGTAATCATCAGGCTCAGATCACCGCCACCGTCGGACGATAATGTCACCACCGTCAGACACAGCAGTAACGTCAGACCAGCCAAGGACTTGCCCAGAGAAAAAGGTGACACTGCGCGACCGGAAAACAAACAACAATAACACACAGAGCAGATGCTTTCTCAGAGATCCCCTGGTGTGTGTTACAAGACCAAGACAAATGCGGGGATTTTCTTCTGCAGAGCCGGCCTCTCAAGATGCGACTCTCTCTCTCTCTCTCCTCCTCTCTCTCTCTCTCTCTCTCTCTCTCTCTCTCTCTCTCTCTCTCTCTCTCTCTCTCGTTGTTTGTTACTGTTGTTGTTCTTGACGGCATGGTGTAAATAACTAGCTATTGTCTTATCCATTTTTGCCCTCAAGAAAAATGTTCGTATCTCTCTCTCTCTCTCTCTCTCTCTCTCTCCTCTCTCTCTCTCTCTCCTCTCTCTCTCTCTCTCTCTCTCTCTCTCTCTCTCTCTCTCTCTCTCTGTGTGGATATGAAAAACGTCACGAAAGTTCTATGGGATCTGGCATTTATACCATGACAGTTTTCGCGACAAGTTGCGACTAACATCCCATCTCTCTCTCTCTCTCTCTCTCTCTCCTCTCTCCCCTCTCCTCCTCCTCTCCCTCTCTCTCTCTCTCTCTCTCTCTCTCTCTCTCTGTGTGTGTGTGTGTGTGTGTGTGTGTGTGTGTGTGTGTGGCGTGTGTGAGAATGTTACGAAATCTCTACACAACCTGGTATTATACCAGGATATAGCAAGTACTGCATATATTTCCCTCTACACATTACACTGTCGCAATTTTCTCTCTCTCCCTCGGACATTGACACTTAAAGAATGGCTGTGCATGTTGATTACAAATAATCTCAGTCTGTCTCTGTCTCTCTCCCTACAACTTGCACAAAAACAGTGGTTGTGCCCGTGGTAAAGAACCCTGGGTAGGCATCTTGTGTCAGTCATTTGACGTATTTATAAAAAGGATGTAATGTCACATGCATCCTATGTTCCAGACCTAAAACATCATGTCAATGTTTCTTGCTCGTACGTCGCTAACCATTCTTCCTTATTTCTAATTTTTCTTACATTTTGGTCATTATTTTCTTTAAAGGGAGGGGTGGGGTGATAGATTGTGGTGTGGAGTGATTTGAATGTCCATCAAAGATATACACTGAACTCCAAAAAACGGTCCATTCTGTAATCAAATGAGGACGAAATACATTTTTTGATTTTGTCCATCCTATAAAGATTTAAGAGATAAATACATTTTGCCTCATACTAGAAATGTTCATCAAGTATCATTGCTTCTTTTACTGCAAAATGAAAAGAGAATTGTAACTCGCTCTGCAGCTATGTTCATTTTCAAAGCACTGAAACGAAGAGAAGAACTGCTATCAGTTAACACACAAATGCCAGAGTAATTTCAGGAAGAACACAAATTTTTTATGCAAATATTTTAAGTACATGCGCCGAGCGAGTGTGTGTTCTACTTTTTTGTTTTTTTACCTCATTGCAGATAGGTCAGTGGCCTCTGCCATTAAACTATTCGAGTTTGAGTTTGAATTTTGAGTCTCTCTCTCTCTCTCTCTCTCTCTCTCTCTCTCTCTCTCTCTCTCTCTCTCTCTCTCTCTCTCTCTCCAGCATTCTGATTTATAGTTGTTGTGATTAACATATCGCTTGATATTCTGAGAGGTCGAAGCTGGAGCTGTCTGTACCCACTTACACAGCAAGAGAAGACGACCGTAGCTCAATACAATGCCTGTGTTGTAACACCAAGTCGTCTGACAGTATTCCATGTACGATGTACCCATGCATCATGTACGACATATACGTTGTTTTTCTTTCTTCCTTCTCTTTCATCCTTCTTTATCATCAAGAAAATACAAACACAACTTAGTAGATTTAAACTTGATATACTGTCAAGATGCGCGTTTCAGCCTGGTCTAAATCAAAATGGAAATATTCTACGCCAAATGAGATCAGATAGATAAAAAAAAAAAAAAAAAAGGGGGGGGGGGGGGGGGGGGAGGAGTCGGCAGAAGGGTAAAAGGGATAAGTCAAATCAAATCAAGTGTATCTACATTGTTATTAGCACATGTGGGGTGAAGACCGTGTCAGCGCTCAAAACACGTTCAAGTGAGTTCTACGAGGAAGACAGTGAGCAAAACTACAGGGTTTTGTCTCTGGGGCGTGTTGTCCCTACAATGGAGTCACTAATCATCACGCTCAGATGAAGCAGTGTCACACCAATGTCAGGGTGGTGAAGATCGTCGCAAAAGGAAAAGGGGGAACAAACCGAAGGCAAAACAGCTGACAGAAAGGCAGTGCTACAATTGCATTTCAAAAACTTCCCAACCCCCAACCCCCACCCCACCCCACCAATACTCCATTCACCGTTGAATGTTGGTGAGACATGAGAGAAATGTGGGGCATTGTCTCCGCCACTCAAAAGTCAGAGAGACTCAGACTAAAATCTCCCTGGGGACCATGGCAAAAAGAATGGCTAAGTATTAAGACTACAGTTCTTTGGGAGAAACAACTGGAGCTGTCCTGACACACACTTAGGCCGTTAGACAAACACGTCTGGGCACCATCTACAGTCCCTTTGTTGGCCAGGGTGCGCGACGAGTGAATGCGTCAGAGAGTTGGAATCATTCAAATAAAAACTAGACATAACTCGGGTACACTAGAAAGAGACTAGCTTTAACCTGATCCAGTCATGGCTAAAAACCAGCTTACATCTCACCAAAAGGTGGAAAGAAGGCGGGGGAACCCCTGGGGAGGTGGAGGTCAGGAGGGGGGAAGTGTGTGTGTGTGTGTGTGTGGGGGGGGGGGGTGGTGGGGCTGGGAGATTCGTTAATCTTCAGGAATGCTGTCCAAGGGTTTTGTCCATACAATGACGAAGGCATTTTCAAGCACACACATCACCATCTTGCGATAATATCTGTGTTGTGGACAGAACGGAGAACGGAGGTGAATAAACATTACGACAAACCGTCTTAAAGGAAGAAAACAAGTAATAGAGCTAATGCATTCTCAGAGTTTGCTCGCTCATGTTGACGAGTCCAGGATAATTGTCGACATTTTCTCCAGCACAGTAATGTGGGCTTACAGGGCAGAGGGTCGCCTCTCTCTGGGGATTTTTCTTCTGCGTACGCAGGCTGATACTCCTGCGGACACTCCCTGTATAGACAGGCAAGTAATCCCTGTATAGACACTCCCTGTATAGACAGGCAAGTAATCCCATCTGCCCAACAAAGGAATGGAGTTTTGTGTGCATGACCGTTTTTTGTTTTTTTTTTATCCCGCCATTAAGGCAGTCATACTCCATCTTCGGGGAATCTCTGGGGCTTCGATACACCAGACATGATAGCTGTGTTTGTGAATCCCCTCTCTCTGGGGATTCCGCACAGCAGACGTGTATAGCTGTGTTCGTGAATCACAAGATTTCTGAGAACACGGAGCTTGATCTATCGTGACACACAATCTTGCACGGATAAGAAGACAAATTTACCTTAGCTGCAAAGGAACATTTATTGAATACGCAACATGAATTAGTTCGAGTATTTTTTTAACGATTATGTTGTTTGTGGTGCATTCAGAAGACATACTTGTACAACATTCCACTTGTTTGCCTTGTGTTGTGCATGAAATAAGCACTTGTTTTGTGTGTTTGTTTCCTTTGTTATTCATTCACTGTTCAAGTCGCTTTCGCTCTCCCTTTGCTGGATGAATGAATGAACTTGACGCCATTTCACAGTTAAAGATCGCCGTTCGTGAAACGTCCTCTTCATACGTACATATTTTGGTGAGTTTCGTTCGCGTGCTTTTCCTCATTATTACAACAGGGAGAGTAATTACAAGCTATAGGGAGGGAGGGAGAGGGGGGGAGGGGGGTGACAGAAGAGGAGGTGTGGTGGGAGGAACAGAGAAAAGAGCCAGAAGAGAGACGCCATCAGGGCGGACCAGCTAAAAGACAAAAAGCGCATCGCAAATCAGAAACTTCTGCAAAAACCCCTGGTGCATGTTGGCGAGGCCAGAACAATTGTGGGCATATTGTCCATCAGTCAGGGCCACAGGAGCTGGTGCTTAAATCTTCATGGTTGACAACAAAAAAGATGGCAATGTTTGGGGTGCATAAATCTCCCCTCTCCATTTCAGGGCGCACTGGGCTGAGCCATCTTTGCCACACCATTACACTGCAGGGGCATGAACCCATGATGGGGAAAAACGTGACGTGTTTGTTTTCCACTCTGAGAAAGAAACACCACACCGACGTCCGCTGACAGACTGTTAATTCAAATATAATATCATGTGTACCACCTATGTCTCGAACGTTCCCTAAGCGCAAATCACTTTCTTTCTTCTTTTCGTTCTTGCAATCCATCTTTATTTTTCAGGGCGGAGGGGTTATCACCAACAAGTAAGCTGGACTAAGTGAAGCCTACGAAGTCGAGTTTTCACTTGATCTGAATATGTTGGAATCGATAATTGTTTTTTTTTTTTTTCTTCCCCAGGAGTTCCTGATGCGTGTTGCCAAGTCCAAGACAAACGGTCGCAATTTTTTCCAGCACTGCCATCTGGCCACAGTGGCTCAAATTAAACTCTCTCAGGAGCTGGAACAAAACATAAAAGGGCTGAGGAATATAACACATCAGCACATGTGTGAGAAGACGTGACTTGAGCTGTCTTTAAAACACTGATGACAAGACAAAAGACCAAAGTCTTCAATTACAACAGCAAACAAAAGTATCGTATGTATCCATTAGATGCGTCTTTAAAGAGTGCGTTTCTATTGCTTCCTGTTTATTTTCGGGAGTGGCATCACACAAACACAAGCTGGGTGGATTCTACAGACTCTGGAAAGTGAGTGTTTTCAGTTGCATTCAGATCATACAAGAATGACACTGTGCCCACACAAAATGTAGACGCCAGCAGGGATGAGAGGACGTTAGGAAGAGCAATGTTACATGAAGATGTAAGTGGTGTCGCATCATGTACTTGTTCAGGTCCATGTATCTGAGCCTGGATTCATGCTTCAAAGACTTGTTCCATATGACATTATTGTACCAGGTGACGTGTGCACAGGTGACAAAAATACGTTACTGTTCGTGACGTATTTTTAGAACCCCAAGAATTTTTTCGGAAAGAGTGAAAAACATCATGAAGTATCAGGCATTATTTCTAAATTGTTCCATGCATTTGACTGTGCAGAATATGTAATGGCTCCTTAATTAAAAAAAACAAAAACACTAACTTTTACTAGCTGTGTGACCCCATGATTATTAAACTATGGGTCATGAGGGTTTTGGATATTTGAGAGAGAGATCTGTCAGTTTTCTTGGGGTTGAAGGACACGTTTCCATCCAGGACGGTTATAACAGTTATGTAAAACTCGAAACGGGATGTCCTGCGGAGAGTAAAGACTTCCAGCTTGTCATCAGAGTCCATTTTTTCCCCCAGCGTAGATCAGATTAAATGACAGATCACAGCTAACTCTTGTCACTTTTTTCGGTGATTGTTCAACGCTTCCTGGAGAGCTTTCAAAAACCTCGAGAATCACAACAAACAGTGCCCGTGTTCAACTTTGCGTCTTTTACTCGTGGGAATCTTTTATCCACACAATGGCGTAAACAGTCATTAAAGCAGAGATCCCCAATATCTGGCGACAAAATCGCTGTGGAGGCCGAGAGAGAGGGAAAGGGAATAACAGAGTAATGGGTTAAAAACAAATAAACAAAGCAATACGACGAATGCATTCCCGGTAGTCTCTGAAGCATGTTGGCAAGTCCGGGCCAAATGGGGGAACTTCTCCTTCCGATAAGGAGGCCAGGGCCAACATCTCTCTGTGGGTGGGGAGAAAACAATGGCTGTTTAACGGTCACAAATTGCCACAGCGCTTCTGAAAAGACGAGGGTTTAATCGCCTAAACGCGCAGTGATGCGCGGAAAATACCGCCTCGCTGGGCAAATGCAAGGCGTTTTTAAAAAAGAAAAATGTTTTCCAAAACAGTCCACACGTAACACAATACTGAAACAGAATTCGACAGTCAGACAAAACAGAAACAAATGGCGTGAAAAGTACTGACTTATCAAATGTAGTTTCTAACTATGAGGTTCTAAGGAAAATAAAAAGCAGCAGGACGTACATGACTAGGATATACTTTCTGATCTCCAGTTCTTGATATCAACGCCCACACTTGTTTTGTTTCTTAACAAAATGGTAATTGCAAACATAAAGAATTAATCAGATGCTGCAGGTATTCTTGCTTCTCCTCTCTCTCTCTCTCTCTCTCTCTCTCTCTCTCTCTCGTACTGCTGTGTGTGTCCGGTGTTGTTCTCATGATTGGCTGAAAGTTTCATTGCACTGACACCTGACCACTCCCCTGCAGAAGTGAGCTTTCCCTACAGCGTCCAACGATCCTGTCCTTCAGTATCTCGCCACATCTGCAGGCGAAGACTTCACAATGAGACCATTCACACATGGTAAGCAGGCCACCAACTGGGACCTTGCTTGACTTCCTGTGTGGCGGCTCTGCACAAGTATCGGCGTCCTAGTGCTGAAAAGACAACCAGTACCAGCAAGAAATTAAGGTAGAAAAAAAAAAATAAATAAAACATAAAGAACTACAAAATACCCCCCAGATCCCCCCAAATCTGCGACAGTGTAATGTAAGAAAACTTATCTGTGTCAACGTATAATGGACAGTCATAAGAAATAACAGCATAAGTAATGAATACATAAATCAATCTGTGTAAGGTTTACACGGCGGAAATTTTCAGCAAACATTACGACAAACCAGAAGCACAGACCAGCCTGAAAATAAATGTGCCTCATCGCAGTGACCCAGATTCAATGAATCTCAAACCTGCTGAGGGTGAGCACTCTCAAAGTCAGTGTAATTAACCGTGATGAACGAGCTAAAATGCGCGCCTTCGTGCAGACGACAATTAGGCCGATCAATTTCACTGGGCATTAGACCTGCATGCATTATTCAAACAATCCCACTACTGTGTTCTGGAGCAGAGACGGCCCACGAACTGAAGCTGCCAGCTGGCTAACAAGAAATGTCGGGCCTAGTTTCTTCAGCTTTGTGGACACATGAGACGGGAGGGGGAAGGGGAAAGTCCATAAACACGCAGAGGAGTACGTGTGTGTTGTGTGTATGGTGTGAGAGGTGGGGGGGGGGGGGGGGGGGGGGGGGGGGTGGGGGGGGGGGGGGGGGTGGGGGTCAACCCACAGCATGCGCCAAGTGCGACCAGAAAGTTCATGGAAAGCAAAAGAGACTTCATTCACTGGCCAGTTAGGCATGACCAAATCCACGGCAAGTCCAGGGCAGTCAAAAGAACAACACTCATAAGTGAAAGCCTCTACGAAGTGCAACTTTTTGCATTCTCTCAGTTTCAGTTCAACTCTCTCTCTCCTCTCTCGCCCGCTCCTCTCCTCACTCTCTCTCTCTCTCTCTCTCTCTGAGATGAATATGTGTTTGTGCGTGCGTGCGTGCGTGCGTGCGTGCGTGCGTGTGTGTGTGTGTGTGTGTGTGTGTGTGTGTGTGTGTGTATGTGTGTGTGTGTGTGTTGTGTGTGTTGTGTGTGTGAGTGAGTGAGTGAGTGTGTATGTGTGTACGTGCGCGCGCGTGTGTAGTATACTCATGCATAAAACTCCAAATTACAGTAATTATCTTCCTCCTTCCACCTCCCTCCCCCCCCCCCCCCCCCCCCCCCCTCTTCTCTCCCTCCCTCTTCTTTCTTTTTCCTCTAGGAAAGAGTTTCACCCCACCCGCACGCACGCGCTCAAACACACACACACACACACACACACACACACACACACAACACACACACGCACACACACAGGCACGCACGCACGCACGCACACGCACACACACTCACACACACACACACACACGCACCTCACGCACGCACGCACTGCACGCACGCACGCACACACGCACACACACACACACACACACACCACACACACACACACACACACACACACATACACACACACTCGAAATACACTAACAGCATCCCTTCAATCTTATGATATATCACATCATACAATTCTATGCTATCAAACACTCTCTCTCTCTCTCTCTCGCATCTCTTCTCTCTCTCTCTCTCACATCTCTCTCCTCTCTCTCTCTCTCTCTCCTCTCTCTCTCTCAGACAGGAGTTTTTTCCTGTCATAAATGCATCTATATACCAAAAATCGCTAAAGCTCATTTCAATCTCATGATAAATACCGCATACATTCAGTATCTGCAATTTGCTCTTCGTCTCTCCCCTCCTCTCCTCTCTCTCTCTCCCTTCCTCGAGAAGTGCTCTCCTCTCCTCTCGCTCAGTTATCTTCAAGTCCTCTCCTCTCTCTTTCTCCTTCTCCTCGTCTCTCCCTCTCTCTCTCTCTCCTCCTTCTCTTCTCGCTCTCTCTCTTCTCTCCCGATCGAGCTCTCCTCTTCCTCTCTCTCCCTCTCTCTGATCTCCTAGTCTCAAGCCTCTCTCCCTCTCTCCCTCTCTCCTCGCCCTCCTCTCCTCTCTCCTCAATCTCTCTCCTCTCCTCTGTTTTTGTAGATTCTTTTTAGTTTTGGTCTGTGTGAGTTCTTTTTCCTCATTTTGTGTCTTTACATGATACATGTACCTCCTTTGCATACAGGCCGGTGGCGTTGCGTGTTTTTCCTTTGGGAATTGCACAGTGATATTAACAGTGAAATAAAAAGAATCCACAGAAGGCAGGATGGGAAGAGGGAGCGGATCTGAAACGAGAGATTTATGGACCAGTAAATAAATAATAATTTGAAAAAAAAAATAGGGGACCGGAAAATTGCGACATTCGACGAAGCCCAGGTCACTGGAACTTTCGTGACACTGGCCATAAATAAATAAATGTATAAAACGAATGAATATGAAAGACAATCATCCAAAAGCGGCAACAGTGCAATCTGAAGAGCAAAATCTGCGCTATATTTATCTAAGGGTATTAAACGCCAGATGCCATGGATCTCTCGTGGCAAGCAACCACAGAAGAGAGAGAGGGAGGAGGGAGGGAGGGAAGGAAAAGAAGAGTGATAAGTAGAGAGAGAGAGAGAGAGAGAGAGGAGAGAGAGAGAGAGACAGACAGACAGACAGACAGACAGACAGACAGACAGGGCAGGGACAAAGAAAACGAGAGAAAAAGAGTTCAGAGAGAGAAGAGAAAGAGAGACAGACAGAGAGACGACAGGCAGACAGAACGGACAGACAGAGAGGACAAAGAAGAATAGAGGAGAGAGAGAGAGAGAGAGAGAAAGAGACAGATGGCAGAGAGAGAGAGAGCGAGAGAGACAGAAGAAGAGAGACCGCCCGACCCGACACCAGAAATGACATTAGGCTGACAGCAGACTGAGAAAAAGAGAGAGAGAGAGAGAGAGATAGAGAGAGAGAGAGAGAGATAGAGAGATAAAGAAGAGAGATGAGAGAAGAGAGAGAGAGAGAGAGAGAGAGAGATAGAGAGGAAGGAGAGATAGAGAGACCAGCAATCCTAGATAAGCGAGATCGACAGGAGAGAGAGAGAGAGAGAGACGGAGAGAGAGAGAGAAGAGAGAGAGAGAGAAGAAAGAAAGACAGAGACAGAGAGACAGGAGAGAGAGAGAGAAGATAGGGAGAGGGTAGGAGAGAGAGAGAGAGGAGAGAGAGAGGAGAGAGAGATAGAGAGAGGAGAGAGCAACCATCCACTGAGATCCACCTACAGTGAAGATACTGCCGACGGTACTTGAACTCACTTACTTGTTTCACCTTTGCCTTCTGGCGAGAAAAAGAATATTGATCTGAAAGTACCAACAAACATAAACACATCTCTAAAATATCAGTACAGCAATTCATAAAATGATAGCTCACCTAGTGGCATCCCTAAGGCCTATAGGACTTCACCGTGCTCAGAGAGATGATGATGATGAGAGCGATGATGATGACGATGATGATGATGATAATGATGATGATATAATAAAAATGATAATGAATATGAATGATATAGTAGTATTAAGAAGAAGTAGAGAAGAAGAGAAGAAGAAGAAGAAGAAGAATTAGCAATACAGGCCGGGAGCACAAATATACACACGGAGGTCAGACACACACACACATACTGTAGAATGACCAGTTAATGTTTACAATCTCATCACAAGCCTAGTCGTCAGATCACATGTTAAAAGGACAGAATGTTGAAAACTGCAGCCAGAAAAAAAAAAAAACAATAATAAAAATAATAATTTAATTCATTTAAGAAAAAGTGACGCCTGTCCCTCGTTAGGCTCCAGGCGCCATTACAATGTAAAAGCTGAATGTTTTAGAATGAAGAGGATAAAGGAAACACATAAGATTAAGGCATATAAACTATAACATGATAAGACCAACATACATTTAAAACATAGAGTTACACATGCAGATAAACATGATCATCCCCTACAGCCTTTTCCTTACGTTGTCTTCCCCCTGACTCTCCCCCCCCCTCTCTCTCCATCACAAACAAACACCCAAGACACACTAACACATGCACACACGCACGCGCGCACACACACACACGCACGCACACACACACACACACACACACACACACACACACACACACCACACACACATATGCATACACGCACACACATTATTCAGGATAAGACATAACATCAGGTTAACAGTGCTGTGCATAAAATTAATCATCGTTAAGATAGGCTTGGAATAAGATGGTCTTCAAGCCTGACTTAAAAATATTCCGAGATCTTGCATTTCGAAGTGCAAGAGGTAAAGAATTTAAAAACAGTGGAGCCAGCGAAAGAAAAGGAACGTTTACACATGTCTCCAGCCAAACACGGGGAATGGTTAAATGACCAGCGTCCGAGGAAGGTAGCAATCTTGATGGTGTGTACAGTTTAACTAGGCTTGAAAGGTAGGAGGGGAGCAAGATCGTGGAGGCATCGAAAACAGAGGGTGGCGATTTTGTTTCAATGCGGGCTCGGACGGGAAGCCAGTGCAGCTCCCTCAAGACAGGATTTGCATGGTCAAATTGCGTTTTCTGACGACTACGCGCGCAGATTCTCAGGCCTCTGTAATTTGTCCAGCAGAGTGTTTGGAAGACCAACACAGGACTGCAATAGTCCAGTCTGGACAAAACAAATGCTGACATGAGCTTTTTGGTTGCATTGATGATAAGAAAAGGACGGATATGACTGATTCTGCGGAGCTCAAGATAGATGGCCCTACACAGTAGCTTTATATGGTCCACCATTGAGAGGACACGATCCAGATGTACCCCAAGATTCTTCACAGACTCGGCAAAACCGATTTCTACACCAGACAAAACAAATGGAGTATTGTCCGGGACAGCTTTGAGCTGCCTAGCTGTTCCAACTGAGATGATCTCGGCTTTCCCATAATTCATTTTCACTTGTTTACAGTCATCCATTTTTTGACAGGTTCTATTGTCTGCTGAAAACGTGGCAAGGAGCTGGGGAAACTGACAGGGTTGTGCTGACTGATGCAACTGTGCATCGTCAGCAAACAAGTGATGCATAGCATCACACTGCCTGATCTGCTGACTGAGAGGTTGAATGTATACTGTAAACAGCGCAGGCCCTAACACGGAACCCTGGGGTACTCCATACTTCAGAGGAACAGGTTTTGAACCATGACTGAGTACAACAACAGACTGGAATCTGTCACTCACGTAAGATTCAAACCATTTTAGGATATTGCCTGACAGTCCAAAAGAGACTTGTAGTCTCTTCAGCAAAATGTCATGGTCCAGCATATCAAACGCTGCTGACAGATCGAGTAGGGATAGCAAAGATATTATGTTGTCAAAGTCACAAGCAGAAAGCAGGTCACTGACGACACAAAGTAAAGCTGTCTCTGTGGAATGATTTGCCTTGTAAGCGGACTGGAAGGGCTCAAGCAAGTCAGACTGACTCAAATGATCGAGAAGTTGTTGTAAAAAAACCTTTCCAGATTTTAAAAACGAAAGGCAAATTTGACACAGGCCTGTAGATTTTCATAAAATTTTGGGGTCAAGATTGGACTTTTTCAACAGAGGTGTCACAATAGCATTTTTAAAAAGGAAGGGGTACAGAGCCAGTACTCAAGGAGTTACTGACCTACTGGTGACAACAGGTATCAAGACACTGATACAAGAGATCAGCTGGGATGGGGTCAAGGCTGCAGGATCTCTTGGGCGTATTTACAATAACAACCCTAACATGATCTTCTGTCTCAGGGGTAAAATCACATATTGGTTTTCCAGTAGAGACAGAAAAATCTGGGATTCCTCCTGCTTTGTCAAGTTCTAACCTGAGCTGCATGATTTTGTCAGTGAAAAAGTCACAGAACGCATCGGGTAACTGATCAACCGACATTTTGTTTGGCAGACTTTGTCTTTACCTTTCCCGTGAGATGACCCACTAAGTTGATCAAAACCCTGCTGTTCGTACATTCCTCTACTTTAGCACTAGTGTGGACTGTCCGGGGTTCACTGATCAAGTCCTTGATGTCGTCTCTGCGTTGCTGACACATCTGTCGATGAACCACCAGGTGTGTCTTCCTCCACTGACGCTCGGCCTGACGTTACTGCTTGGACTGCTTCACTTCCAACGACAGCCAAGGTGCAGAAGGCCGGTACTGTCACACAGCGGCCATGTGTGTGTGTGTGTGTGTGTGTGTGTGTGTGTGTGTGTGTGTGTGTGTGTGTGTGTGTATGTGTGTGCGTGTGTGTATGTGTGCGTGTGTGTGTGTGTGTGTGTGTGTGTGTGTGTGTGTGTGTGTGTGTGTGTGTGTGTGTGTGTGTGTGTGACCAGCCAACAACCGGCAGTAGCTCCCTCCAGTCTGTGTCGATGGGAATGCTCGGTAATGTGATCACTGTCAGTGTGGTAATGTCTCCGTCACGGACGGGGCAACAGATGTTCTGCATACCTACACTCTTCTGTACAAGGGGCTTGCACGACCTCACCTGGTCTGTTTCTGTATTGGCGTACTGTTTATAAACAACATATTCATTTGCGTCGTGGAACAAATACACAGCAGCAGTAAATCATCGACTTTTTTTTTTTCATTCTGAAACTGGTTTTGTAAATTGCATGTAAAAGAAATTAAATATTCAAATATGAGGGTGTAGCCAAGGTGCGTTTGCGTCTTCTCTCTCTCTCTCTCTCTCTCTCTCTCTCTCTCTCTCTCTCTCTCTCTCTCTCTCTCTCTCTCTCTCTGTCCATTTGTGCGTGCGTGTGTGTGTGTGTGTGTGTGTGTGTGTGTGTGTGTGTGTGTGTGTGTGTGTGTGTGTGTGTGTGTGTGTGTGTGTGTGTGAATGAGTGAGTACGTGAGTGAATGAGAGTGAGTGAGTGAGTGTGTAGGTCTGTGCGCGTGCTCTTGCATGTTTTTTTGACCTGTTGGCTGTTCACACACACACACACACACACACACCACACACACACACACACACACACACACACACACACACGCACGCACGCACGCACGCGCTCACGCGCGCGCGCACACACACACACACACACACACACACACACACACACACACACACACACACACA
>JADBJO010000041.1:881557-884057 GCA_016801955.1 Conus betulinus | reverse complement strand
GGTCTCCCGCTTTGGAAACTATAAGCTTGCTGAAGGTTCATTTTGAGAAGCATTTATTTATTCCCCATTCACCCACTCAAGCACATATTGTCAGTTAGGCAGAATCATCTACCACTGCGGATATGAAGGCTTATCACCCCCCTATTTCTATAATCTGAGACATAAGAGCAAGCTTTGTTTATAATTCTCTCTCTATATATATATATATAATAAGAGAGAGATACTGGGTTCTGGCAATTAACCCTCGTATGTCGCAACAAAAATTAATGAACGAATAAATGAATCCACGAAACAATATACCATATCATTATCCTCGCACTGATTCAAAGCGACGACGTTCCCAGGGCAATCCGTGAGACGATTAGAAAATGGGCAAGAACGTGATTTTAGAAACCGAATGACCAGAACCTTACGAAAAAAGCAAACCACCAAACACTGCATGAACTCTGTGTTTTGGCATGCTACCCAAACCAGAACATTCACACCCGATGCAGTACAAACGTCCAAGTAAAAAAGTCTACGTTTGCATAACAGAAGACCGAAGTTTCTCGAAACATTCGGACACCCAGACAAAGAACGAGCTGTGTGTTCGGCGGATAGCTTGTAGGTCACTGCCCACCTATTGATTTCACTTCCCGAAAAGACATGGCAATGGCTTCCATGAGGATTGGGGACTGGTGCTTTATACCAGAGCAGCGCAGGGATCTTGATCGTTTAGTCATCAACTTCGGTGATTTGCAGCACCTTAGACGCAAAGCTTTTTCGATCAACGAGACCATCGATTAAAACGTTCCTTTTCTCCGTGATGTTCTTACCTCTCCCCACCCCACCCCTACCTCTCGCCACCTCCCATTTCTCTCTATGTCAGATTCTTCGCCTGTCTGGTCAGCCTCTCTCTCTCTCTCTCTCTCTCTCTCTCGATTTCCCTTGTCTGACTGCCAGAAAGGCGAAATTTCCATAGCTCCAGTTTCTCGTTTTGACAAGGACGCATGTGAAATGCCTGTTCAGGATCTCTCATTGGATTTGCAAAGGCATACTGAACACCACACTGCGTGAGATGACACCGTCAGCACTAAAAAACAGGAGACCGGGGTAATCAGACTGTTACAGTTCTCTCTGTCTGAGATGTGTGTGTGTGTGTGTGTGGTGTGTGTGTGTGTGCACATGCGTAAAATCACCACGTGTACTGTGCGTATGAGCGTGGGAGACGGGTCCATGTGACTTGACGTAAACTCTCGTGTAACACTGCCCGTACGTCAGAGAATACATAACAGAAATAGATATTTTCAGAGATCATACACTGGTTATATATGGAGTAAAAAATATTTGTTAACAATCGACATGTTTGGAATCTGATGCCTCGTGGACATAAAACACTTGGGATCGATCTCTCTCTCTCTCTCTCTCTCTCTCTCTCTCTCTCTCTCTCTCTCTCTCTCTCTCTCTCTCTCTCTCTCTCTCTCCTCCATCTCCCTCACTCTGTTAATTCCATCTGTCGTGTTATACATTTATTACCTTCCCTCCGACAGAGACACACGGGTGGACGAACAAAATAAAAAAAAAAAAAGAACAGATAAAGAAACACACACACACACACACACACACACACACACACACACACACACACACACACACACACTCACCTCTCCCAATGGTCAGCACGTCATTGTAGTGGTCGAACATATGCCCCACTCTCAGCGAGCCCTGCCGCATGCCCACGAACAGGCGGAACGAATCCAACACGGGGGACAACTCCCTCTCCCTCATCGCCCTCCTTCTCATCTCCGTCCACCACCTCCTGAGACAGAAGCAGCCCGTTGGCTCGCAGGGTCCGGAAACTCAGTTCCAGCCGGAAGATCCGGCTGTCAGTCAAGGGCGGGGAAAATGTGATGTGGGACACCCCCGGGTCGCTGAACGTCCATGATGAGGAAGGCTCCGTGGGCGCTGCAGTTGTGACCTGGGCGTGGGCGAGGTTCAAACCCCGGCAGGAGGACGACAGCAGAAACAGGAGGAGCAATGCCCGCGCGGCCATGGCGCCGAGGTGATCACAGGGGCGGATCACTGGCGGATCTTTGTTCGTGCAAGTGATGTTCGATGGGGTCTGGGTTGGGGGTTGGTGTCTGGGGCTGTTTTACCGACGGCTGTTTCTTCTGCTGTCTTTTCACTTCATCGTCTGAAAACAAACATTCTCAAGTAGCAGTACTGCCTTCGAACTGAATACACACATCACTCCATAACACAACGCTATGAAATGTAGTGAAGGCGAGATAGTTTGGTACCTTAAACCAAGGTATCCATTTTGCTTTACCTGCATTAAATACTAGCTGTCGCGATCTAAATGTGTTTCTGATGCGATGAAATTTTGCAAAATTCTGTCTGATAAATACAATCACCGAGTCTGATACTCTCTCAATACAATACACCGAGTTCTTCTCTCTCTCTCTCTCTCTCTCTCTCTCTCTCTCTCTCTCTCTCTCTCTATATATATATATATATATAT
>JADBJO010000041.1:869057-876557 GCA_016801955.1 Conus betulinus | reverse complement strand
CTCGGCACCGACCACTGCGCTGGCATTTCAATCTCCGGTGTGTCCAACAAAAACAGGCATTTCGCTGCCCGCCATAAACGTGCTGTCAGTGCGGAGGCACTGGTGTCCAGAGATAGCTCTTCTATTCCCTGCTCTCTCAGACGGTTGTCCCTGGTTGCCACCAGACCAAAAGCGGGTACGGAAGTTGAAACCTTGAATCTAACCAACACAATAACAGATGTCTTTCCTCACACACACGTCCACGCACGTCTGCTGCCTCCCATGCCTCTACGCAAAAACTCCCAGTTCGTCATCACTGGCCATTCAAACAGTCTCCGCACATCACCTGCCACGGCACAAACGAGAAGATAGTTACAGCAATTAGCCAATCAATCCCACTTTTATTTCCCGGGGCCATGCGAAGCAGGATCGCGCTGGACATGAGTGGCAAACAGTGTGTCTCACACGCTGGGACGTTGACACGTCATCCCTACATGGCAGGCAATCCCATTCGCAGCGGACGGCTAAAAAGGGGGATCAAAGCGAAATGAGAGTCAGGAGTGTTGTTGTGTTGTCTTTCTGTCTGTTCTTTTCCGTTCTCTGAAGTGAATGTCGCAACGAAGGAGAATTCCTTTCAGCAGTGTAGATCAGTGTCGAAAGGGAACGCAAACTGCCCGACTTCAGGAAGTGTAACGGCCCATGTCAGAAGGAAGTGGTGAAGAATCAAGGCGCACTGACAGACTAATTCATCTATGGTTAATGTCTTACCGAAGAATAATAATTCGCTCGATATTTACACGTAAACTGGTATTACATGAAGATGTTTTCTGTAAACAAAACGAAAAGAATACATTAATTTCATAGGAAATTTAACAGTGCATCTTTTCCATAGAAAGGAACGTAGGGGTCAAGTGGAGAGAGAGAGAGAGAGAGAGAGAGAGAGAGAGAGAGAGAGAGAGAGAGAGAGAGAGACAGAGAGAGAGACAGAGACAGACAGACAGACAGACAGAGACAGACAGACAGACAGACAGACACACAGAGACAGACGCACAGAGAGAATCCCTGACCACAGTTATTCCAGTCGACTTCCCACAAAGTAGAAGCAAAACGACCGACGTCTCTCCTAACATCCAAGCGCACTTTGCCCGCTGTTCTCCGCACCGATTCAAAGTCCGCTCCCAATGGCAATCCCTGCAATTCTACAAGGCCACCGCGGAAGTGAGAAGACAGTTACGGCAATTAACCGATCGATAGCCGTTGATTTCCAAGCAATGCAAAGCGGGATGATGCTGAACATTGATTCCAGACAGTTACAGTGACTCGGAGAGGGGCCCACCACTCTGCCACGGGGCCAAGCGACCAGACTTTCTGCGGACTGAGCGGCGGGTACAGACAGAAAGACAGTGCTATCAATCGTAATGTATTCCATCCTCACGAAAATGTCATCCACAATAACGACAACAGAATTCCTCTGAATCTGTTGAGTAAATTCCTCGAACCCGAGAGGGTTTTGCATAAACTATCATACTGTTTTCGTGCATATTTTCTGAGCGTTTTGTAGTTTACGTTCTCTACAAAAGTGATCTTGTAGAGAGAGAGAGAGAGAGAGAGAGAGAGAGAGAGAGAGAGAGAGAGAGAGAGAGAGAGAGAGAGAGAGAGATGGAGAGATGGAGAAAATAAGAGAGACAGAAAAAACAGATAAACGGACAGATAGACAGACAGGCAGAAAGAAAGACAGACAGAGACAGAGATAGGCCGAGAGACAGGCAGATATAGATGGACAAAAACAGTCATACGAACAGCACATGAGACCCATAGGCAAGAGGGGATGGGGGGGTTCAGGTTTTAGTCAACGTCTATGTGGGTTGATGCGGCAAATTCATATTCAAGAAAACGAAATAAAACTGCAGCAAACTTACAAATATTCCAAAGCTACAGAGAAGATATTCCTCCCCATGTTCCTCTCCCATCTCCCCTCTCCCCCCCCCTCCTCTCTCTCTCTCTCTCCTCCTCTCTCTCTCTCTCTCTCCTACTCTCTCTCTCTCTCTCTCTCTCTCTCTCTCTCTCTCTCTTTGCTCATGCTACTTTGGAAATAAAATTGTATCGATTAAGACACACTCTCTCTCTCTCTCTCTCTCTCTCTCTCTCTCTCTCTCTCTCTCTCTCTCTCTCTCTCTCTCTAGACACACACACACACACACACACACACACACACACACACACACACACACACACACACACACAGGGAGAGAGAGAGAGAAAGAGAGAGAGACAGACAGAGACAGACAGACAGAGACAGTAGAGGGAGAGACATACAGACACACAGAGACAGAGACAGAGAATGCTGGACGGGATGGAGAGAAAGAGGACGGGAGGGAGACAGGATCGAGCGGAAGAAGGGTTTGGCGACACACTGGCCATTGTCGGGACAGGTCATGCAGAAGCTGAATGCAGACCAACACAGGCAAGAAAAGGAGTCCTAAGGGAAACCCTGTTCCCATAAACATGTTCCCTGTTATTCAGATGAAGGCAGCAGCGTGTCTGTTAAAGTATACATTCATGTATTAACGTGTTTGTTGGTGTATGCATTTATGTATCAACTTACTTATCCATTCATCTATTCATTTGCTTATTTGTGTTATTTATTCATACGTTCATTCAAATTTAACAGCACAACAGATCTCGTTGCAAGTGTGCGAAAGAAAAAACATTCCTTGTTGTTACATTGCCGTAGATTGTACATGATGTTCGCATGTATTGTGGGGTGGATGCCACCATAACAGACAGCTCCAAATGGGTAGATGTCTTTCTTTCCTTGTATCATTATAATGAATGAATACTTATATAGCGCCTATTCTCAGCTAGAGACCAAGCTCTAAGCGCTTTACAATCCACACTCGTTTACACAACGGGCTGCCTACCTGGGTAGTGCCGACTGAAGAGCTGCAGCTGACGCTTCATTCAGTCGTTTCTCGTGTCATCCAGTCCATTCCATTCAATATCGGTCATTCAATTTCCTTACTTCCTTCATTCTTTCCATTCTTACGCAGGGTGCATGCTATGCGTAACGTGTCATCCATACCAACGGCCAAACTGGCCTTCTCTTCCGAAAGTTGGTGATGGGATTTTACGTGTGTGCAAGACGTTATGCGTGCGTTCACACACGGAACCTCGGTTTATAGTCTCATTCGAAGGGAAATGGAGTCAGAACCAATGTTAAACTCCGAGCGAAAAATCCCCGTGTGACGAAACGGCCCGGCGCGGATTCGAACCCGCAACCCCAGGATCACGAGTCCGGCGCTCTACCAACTGAGCTATTCCGGCCATTCTTTCTGAACACACGTTTGCCTTTACCTGCCCCCATGTACTGCGGGCGGATGCCACCCTAACGGACGGTACCAAACGGGCAGATGTCTTTCTTCACACATATGTGCACTTCGCCTGCACCTATGTACAGCGGGGCGGATGCCGCCATAACAGACAGCACGGAATGGACACATGCCTTTCTGAACACATGCATGCACTTGGCCTGCACCGTTGCTGCGCTGCTGTCAAAGTCTGCCTCCATGTCTCCCGCCCCCGCAACAACGGAAGTCAGAAGACAATTATAACAAGCATTACAGCATCGAATGAGACATGTATGCGAGTCTGAAGACAGCGCATCAAATGCCGAACAATACAGGGACATCACTGCTAACAACACTCTGTGGGCGAGTTGCTGAGTTGGTAGGTTGGGTACGGTGGGGTGGAAGCTAACAGCGGTACCTAATTGGAACCGATTTTCTCTGTTACATTTAGCCCTTAAACAAACTTATCTTCAAGTACTGGAAAACTACGAACGGAGGGCACCTAAATCAGGCGGAAACTCGGTTGCTCAGAATCTTTTCATCGTTGTATCTTTATTACATGTCATAGCCTGCAAATGTTTCCTCGTGTGTGTGTGTGTGTGTGTGTGTGTGTGTGTGTGTGTGTGTGTGTGTGTGTGTGTGTGTGTGTGTGTGTGCATGTGTGTGTATGTGCGTACGTGCGTGCGTGAGTGCTTGCGTGTGTGTACCGATTGATGGATAAAGAGATAGAGAAACAGATAGAGAAAGATAGACTGATAGATAGCAATTGGTAAATAGAAAGATAGATAGAATGGTGGATTGACAGCTGTGTGTATTGTGTATGCGTGCACTCGAGGAATTTCACTCCTGTGAAAAGATGCCGCTGTTGAAAAAGCACTCTTGAAGTCTGCGAAATTTGGAAAAAAAAAAAAAAGGAGAGTTGCTGTGTCTCTTTCCAAATTCTAAAAGAAGTATTACCTTAGGGAGCGCGTGCACTTCCGTGTGTGCGTGCATGTGTGCGTGCGTGCGTGCGTACGTGCGTGCGTGCGTGAGTGCGTGCGTGCGTGCGTGCGTGAGTGAGTGAGCGTGCGTGCGTGCGTGTGTATGCGTGTGTGTGTGTGTGTGTGTGTGTGTGTGTGTGTGTGTGTGTGTGTGTGTGTGTGTGTGTGTGTGTGTCGTGGCGTGAGTAATGTAGTATGATGTTGTGTGAAGTGGTACGTTATTGTGTGTTGTGTTGTTGTTGTTGGTGGTGTGGTGCGGGGTAATGGTGTGTGTGTGTGTGTGTGTGTGTGTGTGTGTGTGTGTGTGTGTGTGTGTGTGTGTGTGTGTGTGTGTGTGTGTGCCCGCGCACGAGCGCGCGCGTGCGTGCAAGTGCGGGTACTTATGTCTGCATTTCACACACACACACACACACACACACACACACACACACACACACACACACACACACACACACACACACACACACACACACACCATTAGTGTGTATTGTTTCTATCCTAATTTGTGTGCTTGGTATCTTCATACACCAAACTGGATAAAAGGATTTAATTCAAGTTCGAGTATGTGTTTTGGCGAACACTTCTAAACATACCACGAAAGGTGTGAAAGGATTAAATCCAAGCTGAAATGTGCATGTCGGTGAATACTATATAATTTTGTAATCGATTGGCACTGAGAGCCTTTGGTTATCTGCTTGCATAGTGCGCAGAAAGCCACACAGTCCTGTTGTTTATAGCCCAGCCGAGCGCAGGGGACATAACAGCGCATATAGACATATTCCCAGCGGATGTCGGAACGTGGAAAATCAAGTCGTTATGACCCTCTAATGAGTCTTCCTCTTCTTCTTTTGCCCTAGTCGCTTATTTTCGTTCAGAAAATATATGCCATTATCTGGTAAGTGACTTACAGAGAGTTTGAATCTGAGGTGTTTATGACCAACTCCTCAATGAGTAAAAATGACTTTTTTTAAAATGTAATAATTGTCAGTCGGCTGTGAAAATGTCACAACTTTTTAAAAAAAAAAAAAACTAGTTTCATCTTCTCTGGCACCTTACTGCACAATCAGAGACGACATGGGTAACAAGAACATGTAACTTAGCATTTGGTCTGGATTCTGGATCACAACAACAAGCCCATCTAGTGCTACATCCGGTACTTTTCAAATCCTCCAATGATGCATTGCTCTGTGTAGAAAACCTACCGTACGTATACCACATTCTTTCCTCTAGCAAGACCCCTTATAGCAGCTTAGGAATTGCTGTCATATTTAACATTGAAATCGTCGTTGACAAAAGAGGAAAAAAGAGCAACAGACAATTTATTACATTGCCAAACGAAATAAAATAAAAAAAACATTTTGTAATTTGTTTGTTGCATGAGGCGGCGGCGCAGTGTCTGTGTGTCTGTTCTTGTTTCAACATCAGCTTGCATTCACTCTACTTTCAAATCAAACTGAGGAAAAGTGGAGTTCTGAACCGACCAATGATTGGGACAAAACGACTTACGAAACAAAACAGACATTGACTTGATTTTTCCATTTGTCTGGCGATCTGCTAACTCATTGTTGCTTTTTAGGCCTATTCACCTTCTGCAGTCACCCCACTCTGAAACTACCAGGAACAGGTTTTTGCAACTCTGTGTTGTACATTTCCTGACTCTCTAATATTTTGCAGTCTATTAGAGTCCACACACCGTTACGATGTTCCGCACCAAATGTGACGCAGGCCTGTTGACATTTCCCGCGTGACATTCTCGTGCTAAATGACAGGTGACGCCTGTGACAGCTGGGCCTCTACTAGCTATGTTTTAATGCTGTTCTCAAGATAATTTCATTTCATTTCACTCTGAATGTCAAAACCAGCGTGCAGGGAACATTCCGCAATCGTCTTAATATCCTTCTTTCAGTATTTCATTAACAGAAACTAGTGATTGTGTTTGGCTAATACATATATTTTTTTTTCGGCGAAAATAAACTCGTTTATGTGATGTGTTTTTCTTCGATTGTATTATGTTAAACCCCATCTCACACTCACAGACGCACACATGCCACAAAACCAAAAAGAAACAAGGGAACTGTTCTATCTCTAACTTTCATTTTACGATTTGTTGAAGATTGACACAAACATCTACATCCAAAAATATGATTGTGGCATGTACATACACAATTTAAATTGAATGACGCCAGAAACACACACACACACACACACACACACACACACACACACACACACACACACACACACATATAAGATGAAGCAGTCCCAAATGTCTTCCAGACTCGCATCATGAAAAATGCCAGTCGGTTTGGTTGAAGGTTGTCGGTGTGGTAGATTGGAGGAAAACGTTTTTTTTTTTTTTTTTTTTTTACATGCTATGTGACAACACGCTTTTGGAGTGATCTTCATAATTTCTTAAACGACAATTGCTCTTGTGTACATAAAAATATATTATCAAAGGAACTTGTTCTGTTTGGCACTGGCTCTCGATTAAAAACTGATATCATATTCGAATACATTATTATCTCTGCCAAATTCTTTGTATACAAATCCAGAGCTGAAAAGGTGCGTCCTGTCTTCAGGAAATATTCAAAAACCAAACATCAAGTTGAAAAATGCATTGCGAAAATGAATATAAACAATGTTGATTTTGCAAACAAATGGCGCAATTGTAAGCTTTTGATTGAGAACTAAGATCTGTATGCGCGTGCTTGCGTGCGCACGTTTATTTATGTGTGTGGTGTTGAAGAAAACCGAGGGTTCTCTCATGTTGGATAGATTTCAAGAAGAGCGATCTTTATACATGATTTCGAGCAGAGCATGGCAGCTAAAATTTAACCACCGGTTTTTTTTTTCTTTTTCTATAAGTAATTCATATGTGCTGCTGATGTCGATTCCTATGCTTTTGTAGTGAAAATTTTAGGAATCTAGGGTTCTCTCTCTCTCTCTCTCTCTCTCTCTCTCTCTCTCTCTCTCTCTCTCTCTCTCTCTCTCTCTCTCTGATTTGATTTAAAAAAAAAGGGACAACGATCCAAAACAGTACGGAGATGATTGTGTGACACTGACAGTGTAGACATGAGATTGTGCTTGTGTTGTACCATGTATATGTTAGATAGGATTTGCTGTTCATTCTGTAAAATCATTGCGGATTTGTAATATGTTCATGTAAGATAAGAAAAAACAATGGAGGAAACGGG
>JADBJO010000041.1:859057-861557 GCA_016801955.1 Conus betulinus | reverse complement strand
TGATCCTAATAGGTGCCCATGTCTTGAGCAGAGGCTTCTTTGGAGTGTGTTTTTCTTTATGGTCTACCGTCCTTGTTGGCATCGCTGGACTGCTTCAGGATTCTCTGGGCATCCTTTCCTTTCTTCAGTACGTCTGTTACCATGTCTCTCTTTGCTGACCCTTTTGCCATTGAACACTACTACCTCATTTTCACACTTTCAGATTATTTATAAAGGTTAAAGAAACTCGTGAACGTTCTTCAAGCATGATTTCGTTTTTTTTACCTTCTTCAGGGTGAACCTGACATGTAAGTTATCGTTACAGTTTATCAATACTCCGCGGAGGCATTTTACTTACACATGTAACTTGGGGGAGGGAAGTGGCAGATGGGAGTTGACTTGTTCATCTTTATTCACATCATTCATTCCCTGCATGATCGTTCAGAAAGGTTAGGAGTAGAACAACTTTTATGGAGAGTTACGGTAGATTGAGGGACATCAGGAGACAGTACAGCAAATGCCGAGAGACAAATTAAGGGCGAAGGTCATCTAAAGAGCACGCACCTAATTTACAGCCAACATCTTGCTCATTTGTTTCTTTATTTGAATCGATGGAGTTCGGCAAGAAAAAAAAGGCGCTTCAGCGAGTGGAAATTCGTGGAAACAAAAGGTCTTCATCCAGCGAGCTGAGCTAATAGGATGGCCAGGAACTCGCACAGCCCTCACTGTTGACCTGTACAACCTTCATTATGTGGGTTGACCATTCGCGGCAAAGAGGAACGAACTGCTAGTCATTCTCTCACTCATAGTTTCAACTACTGAGAGCTTTCCATGAACATGTTCCTCGCTTCGTCTCTCTTCTTTCATCATGGAGAGAGGAGAGTACTTGATAAATACTGATTTGTTGGGTTGTTCGTGAGACAAGCATTTTCTGCATTACGTAGATGTCACTTCATATTGGTCTTGAATTAAAAAAAAAATCTTTCCGTAACGATAAAAGTAGAGGAAACTGTAGAAGCTGACAGTACCAATTAGCGCATTTTCTTTATATTTATAGAAAAGAGAAGTGAAGACAGACGAAGGGTGTCTGGTAGCAATTACTAGTGCTTCCTAGACAACTTTGATAGCTACAGGAAGCGGCACTCCTGCTGCTTGCTGTCTGCCAAACAACCGCAGAAAGAATCGGCGACAGCGGTTTCGCCAACACCGGGCGATTTTCTGTATAGAAAAATCAGAAAATTCGCGGCCTGCAGCCAATTACATGATTGACAAGAAATTCCGTTTTCTTGTTCCTTGATAGAAGGTGTGCCAAAGATCGCTTATGTTGCATTCTTGTGATCGAGTGACCTTTCCTGTCTCCGGAATCAGTGCTGGACGAAAACGGCATATTTTCTCTCTCTCTCTCTCTCTCTCTCTCTCTCTCTCTCTCTCTCTCTCTCTCTCTCTCTCTCTCTCTCTCACCTCTATCGTTTCTATCCATTGTATATTGCTCACTATGCTTTCACATCGCCACAAAAACAACACCACAAAAAGACGTCTTCAGGAAGCACTAAATATCGTTTGTCTTCACGTCAGCATCGCTGGTCAAGAACTGGGATCTTGGCCAGAATTCCTGTGGGGATCTATTTCATTAATGGCGCCGTGTATCTTTCCATCAGAGTCATTTGGTCTTCTTTTCCATTCTTGTTACAAGTATACACGCACCCAGGCATACACATACGTCTGCGTGCACGCACACACAGAGAAAGAGAAAGAGACAGAGCCATTGGAAGAAAGAGACAAAGAGATACTGGATCGAGGCAGGATCAAATAAACCATTGTAGATTGCGTTTAGGAATGAGTAACATTAATCACGTTTCACACACAATAGACATTTTACTAGCTGATCCAAAGTGTGCGTGTGACCATCACCCCAAAAACGCAGAGCGCTGCCTGTTAGATTGTACAAACTACACACAGATAAGAATCAATACAATATTCATACTCAGTCATAACTGTACTGATACTCACACACTTCTTTTTGGTAACCAAACATTAAGCGGCGAACAAAACGAAAGAATTTTCAAAACTCTGCACCAGTTTATCGATCAGAGTAAACGTTTTTAATATCATAGCGATTTAGTTGTTCTTCCTCATCCTCTTGTTCTTCTTTAGGTACTTGTGCTTCCTGATCTTCTTCTTCTTCTTCTTCTTCTTTCGTCTTCTTCTCTTCTTCTTCTCTTCTTCTTCTTCTTCTTCTTCTTCTTCCCCTTCTTCTTCTTCTTCTTCTTCTTTCTTCTTCTCTTCTTCTTCTTCTTCAGGTACTTGTTCTTCCCGATCGTGTTCATCTTCTTATGCTTGTTTCATCTTCTTCTTGTTTCTCTTCTTCTTCTTTTATGGATCTAGTCGAAGGGGAACAAAACTGCACTTCATCAATGCTGACATTTCCCAGTGTGCAAAAGGAGTCTGGGAGCAGCGTGGGTAGACCTCCGTCTCGAAAACAAGCCTTGAAATGTCCATACATCCTGGAGGTGCAGTTGAT
>JADBJO010000041.1:851557-856557 GCA_016801955.1 Conus betulinus | reverse complement strand
AGGGATATCGTCCACTTTCACTATAAACCATTTTGTTTCATGCATGTAATCGTACATGAATTATACGCTTTGCTGCATAAGTGTGAATTTGTCCATGTGGGACGTTGTCTAACTGACCCTATACTTCTAACACATATGTAAGAATTTCCGGAACAAAGCCCCGTCGGTTGAATTCAATCTTTTCATTGTTCTCAATATCTCAATGACTCCTCTCTTTCCCTTCCTACACATTTCTTGACAGCATCGATTCAAGCTTAATTTCGTAGGGAAAAAACATCTCTAGATATTCTAACTATTTGTCACTTTAACTTCTGCTCTGCCATAAAATCATCTCTTATGTTGTGCTAGATGCCCACCATTTATATAAAAACAAACACATTATATTAGTCTTATATCAGATCCACTGTCAGTTGCAGTTTCGATCTTTTTCAAAGCGTCTAATTGGTTCTGCAAACCAACAGGTGTATCTACGAGAAGAACAACATCATCAGCAAACAACATTAAAAACAGCTCAGTAGACCCTGGTAACATTTGAATTCCATGCTTCCCATTTTCTGAAATGTAGACTGTAAGCTCATGGATGAAAAATGCATATAACTTGGGACTAGCAGACATCCTTGTTTCACACCGCGTGGGCTATTGAAATAGTCGAACAAGTACTTTTTTCACGAATACATGCAAGTACTAAATCTTACACCCCTCGCACAGCCGCATACAATTTCCCTTTCACACCCATTTTTTTGCATAAAATTTTCCACAAGACACTTCTATTCACAGAATCAAAAGCCTTCTGAAAATCAACAAAGGCAGCATGCAACTTAGCCTTTTAAAACAAAATTTCTGTACTAAAGCACACAATGTTAATATGTGGTCTACTGTGCTATGTCCAGATCGAAATCCGGCTTGAACGTCTACTATTTTCTTTTCTCTTCTTCCCAGGCAGTTAATGATGATTTACTAAGAATAAGAATATATATATATTTTTTTTTATTTTAAAACACTTGTAAGAGCGTTGCCTCGGTAATTTTCTGGATTGTTACTATCTCTTTTTTGTGAAGAGGGGTTATTATAGATTTTGACCATGCCTCAGAAAAGATTTCTTTATCGAACAGCCAGTTAAAAAGGCTCACTAAGAAATCTATAACAAACTGAGTAGGCGCATTTGAACATTTCACTAACCGCTTTATCCGTTCCGCGCCTTTGCCACATTTAATATGATTTATGCTGCTTATAACCTCATCTTTTGTTATTTTTCTTTTTTTTTTAATAATGGTTCTTCTGTGCATAGATCTTCGTTGTCCACCTCTGTATTTGATTCTTCCGGGTCGTCGTTAAAACAATTAAATACTTTAAAAGTGACCGTACCACTGTTTTGAGCTTATTTCATTGTAGCTGACTGTTTTTTTTTTTTTAACTGTGTCTAATTGTTGACCAGAACAGTCTGGAGAGTCGTGCGCAGATGCTCTTAACTTGGTGGTTTGGTTCTTTGATATTGTTTCAGCATCTTTTATCCATTCTTTTCTCTTTTTTTCACTCTTGCTGTCAAACCAGTCAGTCACTTCTTTCTTCCTTTTCCCCACAGATCTCACCATACAACCAGCAGCACTACATACAGCATTCGCAAATAAAGCTAAGCAATCTATTAACATCAACGTTAAGAAAATGCAGAGCTCTAGAGAGAGGAGAGAGAGGAGAGAGAGAGGAGAGAGAGAGAGAGGGAGAGAGAGAGGAGAGAGAGAGAGAGAGAGAGAGAGAGAGAGAGAGACAGAGAGACAGAGACAGAGAGAGAAGAGAGACAGAGACAGACAGGACAGACAGACAGACAGAGACAGACAGAGACAGAGACAGACAGACAGAGACAGAGGGGACAGAGACAGAGACAGACAGTCAGGAGGAGACAGGAATGGCGAGACAGAGAGTCACAGAGGAGAAAAAATTGAGAGAGAGAGAGAGAGAGAGGGGGGGGGGGGGGGGGGGGGGGGGGGGGGGGGGGGAGAGGGGGGGGGGGAAACAGGTAGACAGGGATACACAGATAGATACAGAGAGACATAAAAAGAGACAGACAGTTGGACAGACAGAGGCGCATGCCCACTATACACACACACACACACACACACACACACCACACACACACATCAACAGACAGACAGACAGACAGACAGACAGAGACAGAGACAGACAGAGACACAGAGAGAGACAGACAGAGAGACACAGACAGACAGACAGACAGAGACAGTGAAACAGAGAGACAGAAAAAGAGGAAGGGACAATCTAAAATCAAGGTTTCACCGATTTCATGCATGTATTTACATCTCCTTAAAAAGTAGGACAAAAATCAAGGTGATCGCTTTCTGTATGACCCAACACCACGCCTCTCTTTTCTTTCCTTCCTGCTCTCCCCTCCTCCTCCTCCCCCAACCCCTCCTTCCCCCCCCCCCCCCCCCTCTCCTCCTCTCCTCTCCCTCCTCCCCCCACCTCCTCCCTCCTCTCCCCTCTCCTCCCCCTCCGCCATCCCCCCCCCCGTCCTCCTCCTTCCTTCCCCCCCCCCCCCCCCCCCCCCCCCCCCTCCCCAACCTCTCCCTCCCCCCCCCCCCCCCCCCCCCCCCACCCCCCCCTGCTCCTCCCCACCCCCCCCCTCCTCCCCCCCCCCCCCCCCCCCCACTTCCTCCCCCCCCCCCCCCCCCCCCTCCCCCCCCCCCCCCTCCCCCCCCCCCCCCCCCCCCCCCCCCCCCCCGCCCTCCCCCCCCCCACAACGCCCCCTCCTCCCCCCTCCCCTCTCTTTCCCCCCTCCCCCCCCCCCCCCCCCCCTCCTCCCCCCCCCCCCCTCCCCTATCCCCCCCCCCCCCCCCCCCTTCCTCCCCCCTCCCCCCCCCCCCGTCCCCCCCCCCCCCCCCCTCCGCCCCGCTCTCTTCCTCCCCCCCCCCCCCCCCTGTCCTCCCCCCCCCCCCCCTCCCCCCCCCCCGCCCCCCCCCCCCCCCCCCGCCCCCCCCCCCCCACCCCCCCCCCCCCCCCCCCCCCCCCCCCCCTTCCTCCTCCCCCCCCCCCCCCCCCCCCCCCCCCCCCCCCCCCCCACCCCCCCCCCCCCCCACCCCCCCCCCCCGCCCCCCCCTCCCCTCCTCGCCCTTACTTGTCTTTTTTGTCTTTTTTGTTCCTTTCCTTCCCCCCGTCCCCACATACACAGGACAGTACCGGTCCCATAGACATGTTCAGGGTAGAAGGAGGTTACAGGAAAATACAATGGGTTCATGAATTTTTGTGTGGGTTGTTATGTCCCCCGCTGTTTCCCCCCAATGTTCCCCCCACCACCCAACCCCGGCCCCCCATCGCCTCCTCGACGCCCTACTCCCCTCCTGAAGTTTTCTCAGCGGAAAGCTCGGTGGGCGTATCTAATGGTTAAAAGAAAGGTATGGGTGTACCTCTCAAAGAAACAAACACAACCATGGTTCGGAATGCTGTCAGCACAAACGATGACCTTGATATCATTTACAAGCTCCTCTCTCGCTTCCATTTTTCTTTTCGCCCCTCCTCCCGACATCACATCACACCACCCCGTCCTTCCTTTCCTCCCCTCCAACTTCCACAACACTTTGTCCACCCGTCTTCCTAACTTCCCCGTCTTCCTCCCTCCTCCTCCTCCCCGCCTCCTCACATCCCTTTCCCTTTACTCCTTTTCCCTCCCTCCCGCCATCCCCCACCACACCCACTCCAATCACCCGCATCACCCCCCCGCCCCTCCTCCCTCCTTCCCTCCTCCTCTCCTGGATGTTTTTTTTTTTTTTTTTTTTTTTTCTTTTCGGAATTTTTTTGGGAAAAACTGTGTGTTTTGTGTGTGTGTGTGTGTGTGTTGGTGTGTTGTTAGTGCGCCTGCGAGCGCTGCGCTGCGCCGTGCGTGCGTGGTGTGTGCGTGCGTGTTGTGCGTGCGTTCGAGTGTTCGTGTGCATGTGTGCTCGTCGGTGCGCGCGCACGCAACGAGCCCGCGCGTGGTGTGATATGTGGTGTGTGTTTGTGTGTGTATGTGTGGGTGGTCTGGTCTGTATCTGTGCGTGCATGGGTCTGTGGTCAGCGCGAGAGAGGAGAGTAGAGAGAGAGAGACCAATAGAGAGAGAGGAGAGAGAGAGGCTGTTCGGTTGGGATGAGAGAGAGACTCGAGAGACGAGAGGAAAGAGCGAGGAGAGAAGGAGGGGGGAGGAGAGGAGGGGGGGGGGGGAGAGGGGGGCGTGACAACACTGAGAGCTAGAAAAAATGCTTTAAACGATTTCTTTCCCGGCCATGGACAGGTTTTCGTTCTTTCCACACACACACAACACCCTCGCACAACACTTGTGGAACGCTTCAGTCCTCTGTCACACGAAACCTCACCACAGAATGCCTTGTTGGTCCTCTGAACAGGCATCAGGTGATTGTGAAGCCTTCCGTCGTTCTGGCACAAGCTTTACACTGATTTTAGAAACCCTCCTCCCCACTACACTGGGACACGCGGGGGACCTTCGCTGTCCTTTGGTCCCCTTTTTTGCCTCTTTTCCTTTTGCCCCCCCAAACCCTCCTCCCCCCCGCTACCCACACACTTCCCCCCCTTCCCCTCCCCCCACTCCCCGCCCGCTGCTTTGTCCCGTCCCCCTTCCCTACCCCGCTCCCCTCCCCCCCCCCCCCCCCCCCCATTTCCCCTCCCCCCCCCCTACCCCCCCCCCCCCATTTCTCCACGTCCCCCTACCAAGTTATATGCAAATGGCCACTTCAGTCTTCTAGGCCACTTTCCCTCCCCACCCACCCCCCCCACCCACTTCAACCCGCCTACGTCTTGCTCTTGCTTCTTTCTTTCCCTCCAGTTTTTCTATGGAGTTTGTGCGTCTTGTGTTCTCAACTGCTGTCCAGCTTATATAGGCATTCCCACAAAAGGATCTCGCTTACGAACTTGTTCAGCTTTACAATAGTTTCTCCCGAAAGCTATGGACAACTTCACAATGGATCTCTCTTAAACTACAGTGTGGCTTGAGAAAGGT
>JADBJO010000041.1:839057-849057 GCA_016801955.1 Conus betulinus | reverse complement strand
GAGCGGAAAAACCGAAAGGAAGACCGCCAGCAAAAAGGAGTGGCGGCCCCTGGACTGATCCTCCAGACGGCGCTATGACTGTGCTGACGTCCCGCTGAGAAAGGTCAGGGCAGCGGAAACGGACCCCCCCCCCCTCTCCCCCCAACCTTCAATACCCCCACCAGGACTACCGCCTGCACTCATAAAGCAGTCGAGAACCGCCGCTACAGTCGTGACCTTTGGCATGAGTGACGGCCTCCCGTTGCGTCAAACCGATTGCAAACTGCGTTTGTGTTTGTCTTTGAATCTGGTCAAACAGGTCTGACCTTTCTTAGACAGTGATATACTATGCTGTTGAAAAGTGGAAAGCAGGCCATAGTTACACAGCTTTACAGTCGGATCTCAATGACACACAGTGTGAACATTCGGCTGTCTATGGATCAAGACTCTAAGCTTTGCGCAGAAACTCTTGCGCTTGGAAACAAACGCAAGTGATTTCAAAAATGAGTTTCCTATTGCCTTTTGTTATCAACATATATTTTGTGAAATGGGTAAAGAAGAGTTTTGGGATTTAAAAAGTCTAAGTATGAAAAAAAATACATGTAATCATGAATATTTTTGTATGTATCTTCAACACGGTTTTAACAATTCAGTGAGTGACCAGAGACCTCAAGTAAATTAAATTAAAATAAATTTAATAGTGTTCAAGTACTTCAGCTGTTCGGATGATCCCTGGAGTCTTTCAGCCAGGGTACGACAACAACAACAACGACAATTAACAGTGTGACACAATTTTAGGAGGACTCCGTGTGTGTGTGACTTTCATTCATAATATTTCCCAAAGGTTCAATGATAAGTGGGAATCTTTGGGTACTTTTTTGTTCGATGGTAGAACCTGAGCACGAGGTCCACATCTAGACATTTATAGTTCGCACTGGGAGATAACTCAGCTCTTTTTGTAACTTTTGGTCTATGTGATAAAATTCTTCCACAAGTTAGATAGTTCTTTCTCCTTAAGATACCGAATACGATTAATGGAAGGATCACATCTCATGTCATATCATACAGGCTCAAATGAAATGTGCGCCAAATGCACAGCAAAGATAAATCTTTATTAACTGAATGCAATACATGACTGAAACGTAAACTTACTTCAATTAAGACCAGAAGTAGTTATCGGCGATTTTATTTCGTCATTACATCTTAAAAGCACACTTTTTTTTTTTTTTAATCAATTCCTTATACACATGGTCGAAACCTCTGAAATGAACATTATATCATGTATGCAAGCATAGATTAAAACCGGTACGTATTCTGAAATCTATCAAAGCTATCATAGATCAAATATAATTGTACGAAAGCAAAAAACAATCAGCTTGGAGAAATCAGAAGATCAGCGGCCAGTGGATGACGGCAGATGGTGTGTACATCCCCAAAGAGCAAAACTCAAGTGACATCAGCCAGTTCAGGCCAATATCACTACTGAACGTTGAAGGGAAAATCTTTCTTCTCTGTCATGGCAGCAAGGCTGACCAAGTACCTCATGGAAAACAAGTACTTGGATGTGTCAGTTCAGAAAGGTGGCATTCCAGGCGTGGCTGGCTGTGTAGAACACGCCACAATGATCTGGGACGCAATCCAAAGAGCAAAAACAGAAAAGAGAGACCTGGACGTAGTGTGGCTCGACCTGGCAAACGCATATGGATCTGTACCCCATGAGATGATACAGTTGGCTCTTAAGATGTACCATGTGCCAAAGAACATCCGCGACATGCTCAAGAAAGTACTTCAATGGCTTCTCAATGCGGTTCTCTACCAAGGAGTACACAACAGATTGGATCAACTTGGAAGTGGGCATTGCAATGGGCTGTGCCATTTCCCCAATACTGTTCGTGTTGGCAATGGAAGTCATCTTGAAAGCAGCAACAAGCAACGCAAGACAAACAGACCTTGGCGATGGATACAAGATGCCCCCTCTCAAGGCCTTCATGGATGACACTACAGTGATTTCATCCAGAGAAGACGAGACACGTCACGTGCTGGAGAGGCTGGGAGACGACACAGTTGCCTCATCCAGAATGAAGTTCAAGCCAAAGAAATCACGGAGTCTCTCACTGAGGAAAGGAAAAGTGGCCGAATCTGTGGTTTCAGTGTTGCCAACCAGACAAGACCATTCCAACAGTAACAAGAGAGCCAGTCAAGAGCCTTGGAAGATGGTATGATGATACGCTGAAAGACACACGAAGAGCAAAAGAAACCAAACAGATGTCGGAAGAAGGCTTGGAGACCATTGACCAGTGTGGGCTCCCTGGCAAATACAAGGTCTGGTGTCTGCAGTTCATGCTGATACCAAAGCTCCTATGGCCTCTGATGATATACGACATCTGCACCAGCATATAGTGGAGGCAATGGAATCCAAAATCAACAAGTTCACAAGGAAATGGCTTGGTGTCCCCACCCTGTCTGACTGACATAGCGCTATACTGTCGCGCCAAGCAAAGCTGAAACTACCACTGAAATCCATCCTGGAGGAATATAAAGCAGGGAAGATCAGACTTCAAAGCATGCTGGAGGACTCAGGAGACAAGGTGGTTGAAGCAATCAAGCCCCAGCTGAAGACAGGCAGAAAAAGGAAAGTTCAAGAGGCGATGGATTCTGCAAAAGAAAGTCTCAAGATCAGAGAAATAACAGGACACACACAGACCAACAGACAAGGACTGGGGGACCAAAACTGAATGGTGGTCAAAGGCCAAAGGAAAAGCCAAAAGAGACATGATGATTCAGATGATGAGAAAGAAAGAAGACCAAAAAGACTCCAAAAAGCAGTCCAGCAGAGCCAGCAAGGGCAATGGACAACGTGGGAGAATGCACTCCAAAGAAGTCTCACTTTGGAATGACATTTGGCACATGGCCCCTCTCAGGATCAGCTTCATTCTCATCTGCATATGACCTTCTGCCTTCAAATGCAAACCTGGTGAAGTGGGGGAAAAAAAACAGACGATCCTTCATGCCCCCTTTGCCATGAAAAACAAACAACAGTGGAGCATGTCCTAAGCTCATGTAAAGTAGCCCTGGCTCAAGGAAGGTACACATGGAGGCACAACCAAGTGCTCAAAGAGATTGTACAAGTAGTCTGGGCTAGTACCAACACACACAAAAGGGAAAATCAGGACTCCAAAAGCACCCGCAACATTCTTCACGGCAGGAGGCAGCGAATCATGGCCAAGAACAACAGTGCCACTCGGAACATGCAGGCAGAGTCTGCTGGACGGGGGCAGATGACTGGGAGTGCACAGCAGACCTCCCAGAATGGAATAGTCACCCAGAGATTATCAGCAAGAGTGGCATGAGACCAGACATAGTATTACACTCTCAGTCAACCAAGCAGCTGATCATGATCGAGCTCACGGTGCCATATGAGAACAGAATGGAGGCAGCTCAGATCTACAAGACTGAAAAGTATGCTGATCTGGCAAACAGCCTGAGGAGAGAAGGCTATCAGGTCAAAGTCCTCACTGCAGAAATTGGAGCTAGGGGGTTTGTGGGAACGTCTGCATACAGCCTCATGAAACAGCTCTCAGTTGCAGGGAGGGAAAAACCAAAGCCCGAAAGCAATGGCAGAAGCGGCAGAGAGGTGTTCAAGTTGGATCTGGTCAAGGAGGAACAAAAGTGAACTTCATAAGGCTTAACTTTCCTACAAATATCAGGTGTCCCTGTGGCTCAGTGGTTAGTGCGCGAGTCATTAAGTGGAAATGAGCATGTCCAGAAGGGCATGGGTTCGAATCCCAGTCATGGCTCATCCCAAGATGGAAAAAAAAAAAAAGGGGGCAGCAGAGGGACATCCGGAGTCATGAACCGGGTGTGAGTTTCACCTCACGATTCACAGCAACAAAGACAGCATTGATGCACTGACGTCATCAGTGACAAGAAGCGCTGTGTCCTGTCACCACCACCAGGTAGTTAATGGAACAGGTGTTTTGCATGTTCTAGGAGGTTAATCTCACGGGATCAGGAGTTTACGGACAAAACCCTAAACAAACTCCCTCTCTCTCCCCTCCCTTCTCCTCTCTCCCCATCTCTCTCCGCGTCTCCCCAAACCTCTGTCGTCTCTCTCTCTGTGGGTGGGTTCGTGCTCAACGATTCTGTTTTTGGAAACTTAACCTTAATACCATTCAAAAAATGTAAACGCGTGGTATTCTATATAATATTACCATTCCTGCTCGTGACTATCCATTTTGTCCTGGCAGAATACAACGTAGCTGCACCTCGTCTTCTTCCGCCTGTGCAGTTTCAATCCCCCCTTTCAACGAAATATAACAGAAAGTAGTTCTGCAACCTCGTCTTTTGCCTGTGCAGTTCTCATAGGGGTCGTCAGAACACTTCAGTTGGTAGAGGGCTGTGCTGGTGTGAATGTCCTGAGGTTACGGCTTCGAATTTCGGTACAAGGGGATTTTTCCCTCGGAGTTAACATTGGTTCTGACTTCCATTCCCCATACAGTCCCTTCGAATGAACTATAAACCGAGGTTCCGTGTGTGTGTAATGCACGCACACCATCTTGCACACACGTAAATCCCATCACCAACTTTCGGAAGAAGAAGGCCAGTTTGGGCCGTTGGTATGGATTCAACGTTAACATTTAGCACCTTCACCTTCCCCGAATTATGGAGTATGGCTGCTCCTTAATGCGACTATGGCGGGATTGCAACACGTCATCACACAAACAGTCTCTGATTCTTCAAACTGATGAAGGTGAACACTCAAGAGAGAAGCCTCCTCCCCATTTCACAACAAAAAAATAATTAACACACGCACTGCACTTCGTCTTTGCCTGTGTCGAACTTCATTCCCACATTTTCTCCGAAATAATGTCTTTACGACCACCTAACGCCAGGTCATGGAAAATAACATAACTTTGGAGTGTGTTTCAAACACTTTCACATCTCATGTCAACACTTCCAGGAAATGCAATTCCGTCAGAAACCATTTTTTACTTTCTTTTAGGTTTTTGCCATTACTCTAGAAAAGCTCAGCGAAAACTGATTATTGAAAAAAAAACTGCCTCTCTAGGCAACTGTTAGTGTTTAGAGTAATGGAGCTCTAGATTCTATTTCGATGCAGAGAGAGAGGAGCCCGCAGATTAAAAGAGAACACCTTTGTCTTTTTTTCCAGAGTGTGTCCATTCTGTCTCACCTGAACAGTTGAACTACTTTCCCTGTTGTCTCTACGCCGTGGTAGGTTACCGTGTATTTCCCTGTGTGGACTTCCTTCCTCAGTGTACCTGAGCGTTCTCCTAGTACCCCCAGAGGAGGCCATCCCCTCAGAGGCCAACCCTCCTGGAAAATTGTCCCCCCCAGTTCTGAGTTCTCCCCATGCATCTTGCAAGCCATTCTTGCTACCCCTCTCTGGTGGCCGGTTTACCCTCCCCGAATCCCTTTCAAATTAACTGCTTGCGTTTGCCAAGTTGCTCGTGGGGTTTTTTCGGTACATTCTCTTCCTTTTTCTTCCCTCCTGTTAAATGGGTTCCTGACTCTTGAACCCCACTCCTTTCTTCTCAGCTCAAACTCATGTCCCCACATCCCCTCCCCTCAACTCTCTTCTCACTCCGGACTCTCTAAAAAACCCCCTCTCCCATCTCCCCAAAGTCTTTATGTCCTGGCCTTTCCCCCTCGCTCCACCCTCTCTCTCAGTCTCCGTAACCTTCCCTCCCGTCCCCTCCCTCACCACTCCCTCCTCCTGGCTCTCCCCCCCCTCCCTTTTCTCCTCCCCACCTCCTTGCTCCACCTCCCCCCTCTGTGGTCTTTCTCTCTGTCTCCATTGTCCCCTTTCCCCCCTTCCCCTCCTCTCCCCCCTCTCCCCTGGCTTTCTTACCATGACATCTATGGAAAATTCCTCTCCCTCCCCCTTCAATTCCCACCCTTGGCCTCTCTCTTCCCCTCCCCCAGCCCTTCTCTCCCTAATCCTTCCCTCCAACGCCCTAATCTCTTCTCCGCTCTCCCCTCCTCCCTCCCATCGTAGGCTCCCCTCCCCGCTGCCTCTGCCTCCCCTCTCTCCCCTTCCATGCACCGACACCCGTGTCCTCCTCCCCCCCCCTTGTTCCCCCCCCCCTACTCCCTCTCTCTTCCCCCTCCATCCTCATTGGGAGGGCTCTCTTCTCATGTCCCCCCCGATCTTTCCCCCTCCCCCTCTCCCCCCCCTTGTTCCACCCCCCCTCCCTGAATCCCCTACCCCTCCCCCCCTTCCGGTCTCTCCGCCTTCTCCTTCCCGTCTCTAAAACCACGCCCCTCTTTTCCCCCCCTCGTCCCCCTCCACCTCGCTCAAATCACCCTCCTCCCAACAAGGAGAGTTCCCCTCCCTCGGTCCCCCCTCCCTGCCTCCTCTCTCTCCCTCCCTCCCCCTCCCTCCTCTCTCTTCTCCTCCCCCCCCCTCGCTTCCCCTTTCCCCCTCCCCCCCCCTTCTCTCCCCCCGCTCCCTCTGCTCCCTTTCCCGCTCTCGTCCCTGCCTCTCCCCCCTCCTTCCCTCCCCACCCCCCCGTCTGTCCCCCCCCTGTCCCTGTCTGCTCTCCTCCTCTCCCCCAAAGCTGTCTGTCGTGTTCTTCCCTTCCTCCTCTCGCTCTCGTCTCTCGTCACTCGTCTCTAACTCCCCCCCCCTTCTCGCTCTCTCCTCCACCTCTCCTCTCCAATCCTCCTCTCCCCCCCTCCCTCTCGTCCCACCTCGCCCTCCCTCTCTCCCCTCTCTCTCCTCTCTCTCCTCCTCTCTCTCCTCCTCTCTCCTCTCTCACACATGTATACCCCACGTACAGACGTACACAAACACACACAGACCCACGCGCTCACAACTTCTCTCTAAAACGCGCATTCTACAACTTACATTTTTTCAGCCCCCCCCCCCCCCCCCCCTCTCTCCTCTCTCTCTCTCTCGTCTTCTGTGAGTGTGAGTGAGTGAGTGGAGTGAGGCGCGTTTGGGTGTGTGCGTGCGTGCGTGCGTGCGCGTTTGGGTGTGGTGCGTGCGTGCGTGCGCGTGCGTGCGTGCGTGCGTGCATGCGTGCGTGTGTGTGTGTGTGTGTGTGTGTGTGTGTGTGTGTGTGTGTGTGTGTGTGTGTGTGTGTGGTGTGCGAGAGAGAGAGACAGAGAGCGCGAGCGCACATGCACTCCCGCAAGTGTTCGTGACAAAGTGTGTCTGATCATGACTTGTTTGTTCGTTTCACTGAACACTCGGACACAATATGGAGCAATGCAATCTCTCTCTCTAGCTAGCGCACTGCTATATCAAGTCAACGCAGCATGGTGTATCATTCGACACTGGCAATGCAGGTCATAATTCATCAATATTCAAATCGGCCTGATTTTCAGGTCTGTCCACTCTACAACCTTCTCCAGCACTTTTGATCCTTTCTATGAGCTGCTTCATTGTGTTTTCGTTTCATCATGAACAGCAAACAGACAGACAGACACAAAGCTGAGATTAGGACAGAAAGTCGTACAGTCAGACAGACGGAAGAAACACACCCTAAACATAAACTGTGAGGTGACATTTTCTGCAGACAGAAAGATCGGGAAGATTCAGATTACAGTAGCGAGAGAGAGAGAGAGAAGAGAGAGAGAGAGAGAGAGAGAGAAGAGAAGGAGAGAGAGAGAGAGAAGTGTGTGTGTGTGTGTGTGTGTTAATACAAACCACCTTTGCACAGAGAGAAAGAGAGAGAGAGAGAGAGAGATGAGAGAGAGAGAGACAGAGAGAGAGACAGAGAGAGAGAGAGACAGAGAGAGGAGAGAGAGAGAGAGAGGGAGGAGAGAGACAGACAGACAGACAGACAGAAACAGAACAGAGAGAGGTGTAATACAAATCCACCATTGCAGGTATCAGCATGTCTTATATAACGAATGAGCCACCCACAAATACGTACAATGTTTCTTTCACTAGATCAGCTTTGTCTCCCGGACACGCGATGCTTTTAAATCATGTGCGCGTACAAAGAAACTGAGGGGTATCGAATGTACTTTTCAAATTCTTTATGGAAATGAAATGCAGATTGGAAACCAAACCCGACACCCATCATCACAAAAAAAAAAGGGTAAAAAATTGTAGGTGAGGTTTCGAAGATAAATGGGTTACCTGTTTGGGAAAGGAGAGAGAGACAAGGGGGGGAGAGAGAGAGAGAGAGAGAGAGAGAGAGAGAGAGAGAGAGAGAGAGACAGGACAGACAGACAGACAGACCACAGACAGACAGACAGAAGGAGAGGGCGCAGGGACGGGAGAGAGATAGGAGGGGAGGGAGGGGAGAAGAGAGCGGGGAAGGAGGGAAGAGAGAGAGAGAGAGAGAGAGAGAGAGAGAGAGAGAGAGAGAGAGAGAGAGAGAGAGAGAGAGAGGGATGTGGGGAGGGACAGAGGAAGAAGACCCCCGTGACGAAGTGGTCTGCATCGAGGACTCCCGGTTGAGAGATCGTTGGTTCGATTCCCATCAAAGTCATTGATCTGTGGATTTGGATTTTTTTTTTCTGCCCTCATTAACTCATCCACAGTTATTATGGCTCTGCTTGGAAGACTGCAATGAAAAGCGTGGGTGGTATGCTAGCAAGGGGGCACAGAACATAAAACAGTCAGAGAGAGAGAGAGGAGAGAGAGAGAGAGAGAGAGAGAGAGAGAGAGAGAGAGAGAGGGAGAGAGAGAGAGAGTGGGGAGGGGTAGAAAGAGAGAAGGGAGACAGAGACATCGCCGTGGCCAAGTTGTTAGCGTCGACTCCCGGCTGGGAGGGTCGCAAGTTCGATTCCCATCAAAGCCATACGTACAGAGGCAGACAGACAGACAGACAGATGCGTGGAAGAGCTCGGAGCTCACCAGCACCTCATTACTTTACATTTTCCCTGATTTCCTGCACTTTTTAGGGGTGGCCCGTTCTCTCAGATCTTTTGAGAGAAGGAGGTACCAGAAGTAAGAAGAAGAAACAGAACAATATATCCAAAAGGCGTAGTTGTTTTTTGTATTGGCTTTGTGCAGTGTCTACGGCTTTCATATGATTTATCAATGTGATATATATATGTATATATATATATATTATATATATATATATATATATATGTGTGTGTGTGTGTGTGTGTGTGTGTGTGTGTGTGTGTGTGTGTGTGTGTGTGTGTGTGGTGTGTTCAGATGGCTTGAGAAAGGATAAGAGTAGAAGGGCGGTAAGCTACGGAAAAACACGAGAAATGAAGAGTAGAAAAGACAGCTGAATAGAGAGAGAAAAGGACAGTAAGAGAGAGAGAGAGAGAGAGAGACAGAGAGAGAGAGAGACAGAGACAGGGAGTAGAGAGAGGGAGGTAAGAGAGAGGTGGCAGAGACGGATAGATAGATAGATAGATGGATAGATAGATAGATAGATAGATAGATAGATAGATAGATAAATAGATAGAAGACAGGTAGATAAATAGATAGACAGACAGATAGATTAGATTGTAGATATAAGAGGGCAATACAAGCTACACTTTAGTTAGTTATTGGTCTTTTGAAGGGTAAATACCTTTGTACTAAATACAAACTTCTGTTTAAACCAAGAAACAAAAACAAACTTTAGACAGACTTCATGAAAAGTACATGATCCGCACTGACACGCATACGTATGACAACATACACACATGCTAATTTGCATTTTTCACACACACACACACACACACACACACACACACACACACACACACACACACACACGCGCACGCACCGCGCGCACACACACGCGCGCGCGCACGCACAGAGAGAGAGAGAGAGAGAGAGAGAGAGAGAGAGAGAGAGATAGAGATAGAGACAGAGACAGAGACAGACAGACAGACAGGCAGACAGGCAGAGGCAGGCAGGCAGGCAGAGACAGACAGACAGACAGACAGACAGACAGACAGACAGACGGACAGACAGACAGACAAAGACAGAAGGTAACAAAGAGAGAGAGAGAGAGAGAGAGAGAGAGAGAGAGAGAGAGAGAGAGAGAGAGAGAGAGAGAGAGAGAGAGAATGGGCAAAAACAAAAGCAAAAATAAAA
>JADBJO010000041.1:834057-836557 GCA_016801955.1 Conus betulinus | reverse complement strand
GTTTATATGAGTGCACCAGCCACATGCCATGTGATGAATAGAACTGGGGAATGCTGGCGAAGACCAAATGACCCTTAAAAAATGGGTCACCGGGGAGTGAGTGTGTTACGCCCTAACCCTGGCGTGGTTTTATTGTTTATAGAGGTGTATCTATGTAATATCAGAAATCATTAAAATCAAATAAACTGATCGGTGAGGGAGAGCTTTTTTCATGGTTTCATTTTTACTTTATACCACTGATGAAAAGCAAAAATCAATTAAATTCTATGCGGGGGAAAATCCCCACCACCATCTTTACCACCACCACCACCACCACCACCACCACCATCAACAACAACTACAACGATAACTCGCGACCAGCCGTCTTGTAGATTCCACTCCCGATCTTTCCCTTATGCCCTGACTTTTTTGTTTGCATTCATTTTTTTTTTTCCCGCAGGTCTTAATATGTCTACATCTAGCGGAAAGCTATGTATTCTTGGAAAGGGATGCCTGATTCGCGGAAGCTATGTATTCTCCGAAAGGGATGCCTGATTCGCGGAAAGCTATGTATTGTTGGAAAGGGATGCCTGATTCGCGGAAAGCTACGTATTGTTGGAAAGGGATGCCTGATTCGCGGAAAGCTACGTATTGTTGGAAGGGGGTGCCTGATTCGCGGAAAGCTATGTATTGTTGGAAAGGGATGCCTGATGTTAAGAGTGCACGAAGCCTTAAGCTGATTAAAATAACGTGTTGCTGCATTTTGCACATAGTAGTGCTTCTCAGTGTAACGTGTTTGCTGCATTTTTTTGCGTATTGTAGTGCTTCTCAGTGTAACGTGTTGCTGCATTTTGCGTATTGTAGTGCTTGTCAGTGTAACGTGTTGCTGCATTTTGCGTATTGTAGTGCTTGTCAGTGTAACGTGTTGCTCCATTTTGCATATTGTAGTGCTTCTCAGTGTAACGTGTTGCTGCATTTTGCGTATTGTGTGTGCTTCTCAGTGTAACGTGTTGCTTGCATTTTGCATGCTGTAATGTTTCTCAGTGTAACGTGTTGCTGCTGCTTTGCACACATTGCAGTGTTTCTCAAGTCTTCTGGGGGAGGGGGAGGGGGGGGGGGGGGGGGGGGGGGGGGGTCCAAATCTAAGTAGGAGTTAAAGTACTGACAAGCGGAAATCATTCAGATTCTGCAACTATTCAGTTACGTCATCTCTGCCTTCCCCATTCCCCATTCTCTCTCTCCTCTGTGTGTGTGTGTGTGTGTGTGTGTGTGTGTGTGTGTGTGTGTGTGTGCGCGCGCGCGCGCGCGCGCGCACACGTGTGTCTGTACCAATCAAAAACGTCCTATCCATTTACGCAGCGTCTGACAAGGACGTGACGGGCAGATGACCCTATTGGGCTGTGTGACCTTAGAACGGGTTCCTTGATGCTAATCCCTACAATGTGTGCTGACCCATGCTGTCCTTCCCAAAGCTGGCTGACCAATCGGCCGGGATGAACTCTCTCTCTCTCTCTCTCTCTCTCTCTCTCTCTCCTCTCTCTCTCTCTCTCTCCTCTCTCTCTCATTCGCGTGAGTGTCCATGTTTTCCTTCTCTTTCCTCCCCCCTACACACACACTCATGCGCTGTGTGTGTGTGTGTGTGTGTGTGTGTGTGTGTGTGTGTGTGTATGTGTGTGTGTGTGTATGTGTGTGTGTGTGTGTGTGTGTGTGTGCGTGCGTGCGTGCGTCTGTGCGTGAGTGCGTGAGTGCGTGCGGGCGTGCGTGCGGTGCTACTGCATATACAAGTCAGTCTATGAGCGCGCTTGTGTACGGAAATGGGTCACACTATTTGTTGAGTCTGTCAATGAGTCAGACTGCTCTGTTTGTGTGCAGTAATGGCCTACTCTGCGACTTGACTATTAGTACCCCCTGTCATTTACGGTCCAAACTTTCCCAACGCCAGAAAAGTCCCCTGCCTTTCTCCTCCACCTCCCCCATCTAGCAACCATCCACATACACTGTTCAACATCAACACTAACGTGCATCATGCCTCTAATCCCCTGTCTTTGTCTGTCACCGGTTACAAAATATCCCCCTTCATGTCAGATTTGGGATTTCGCTCTTCGTTGTGTTCGCCATGTTCATTCACTTAATTTTCTTTTCGTATTTATATATCTGCCCCCCCCCCCAACTCCCCCCCCCCCCCCCCCCCCCCCGACCTCCCCCCCCCCGACCTCATTTCAATCGCACTGCTTCCACACCAGTTTGCCCCCCTTCCCCCACCCCCCAGCCAACCTTACCACCCACCTCCCCATCCTTATCTTTGCACCTCCCCTTTTCCCTATCCATGCCATCTTCCCAGTGAAGCCCACGGGGAGCTATGAATGTCACGTCCATTTTTACTCTCACTCTCCTTTCTCTTTTTCTTCTTTATCATTCACCCTATGAATGTCACGTCCATTTTTTACTCTCATTCTTCTTTCTCTTTTTCTTCTTTATCATTCACCCTTATGAATGTCACGTCCATTTCTACTCTCACTCT
>JADBJO010000041.1:819057-824057 GCA_016801955.1 Conus betulinus | reverse complement strand
CTCTCTCTCTCTCCTCTCTCTCGTTCTCTCGTTAAAGAACCAACCTTTTGTAGACTATGATTCAGATACTCTCTCTCTCTCTCTCTCTCTCTCTCTGCTCTCTCTCTCTCTCTCTCTCTCTCTCTCTCTCTCTCTCTCTCTCTCTCTCTCTCTTTCTCTTCTCTTTTGTGTGTATTTCGAACCAATTGTTGGACACACATATGTGAGTGTGCTGTATATATATATATATATATATATATATATATATATATATATATATATATATATATATATATATCTGTGCGTGTGCGTGCTTTGTGTGTGTGTGTGTGTGTGGTGTGTGTGTGTGTGTGTGTGTGTGTGTGTGTGTGTGTGTGTGTGTGTGTGTGTGTGTGTGTGTGTGTGTGTGTGTGTGTGTGTGAGTGTTGTGTGTATGTGTGTGTGTGAGTGTGTGTGTGTGTGTGTGTGTGTGTGTGTGTGTGTGTGTGTGTGTGTGTGTGTGTGAGCTTGCCTAAGAGAGAGAGAGAGAGGGGAGGGAGGGAGAGAGAGAGAGAGGGGAGGAATGGGTACGTCAATATTAAAGATCATAGATGAATGCCGGTGGGTGCCTATGGTCCGATATGCAGGAACCCGTGCGCGCATGCAGGAACCCTCTGTCTGCGCGCATCACCTCAGACCACTGCTGTCTCTGTCTGCCATGTCTTCTTTGCCCTCAGAACACTTGACCATGCTGTCTCTGTCTGCCATGTCTTCTCTGCCCTCAGAACACCCTGTTCTCTCCACACCTGACCAGGCAGTCTCTGTCTGCCATATGCCCTCTGCTTTGCCCTCCAAACCTGACCAGCCTGTCTCTGTCTGCCATGTCCACAAAACACCCTGTTCTCTCCACAAAGACCGTATACAATCCCATGTCTTCTTTGCCCGCAGAAACACAATATTCTCTCCACAAAGGACGTATACAATCCCCAATTATAACACACCACCAATACGTCATCCATATATGTCCTGCATTGTTTCATTTCACAGGGCATATTTTTTCTTTGCTATTCTCTTAAGTAATAAGGGAGACAGATCGCAAACGGAGGACAGAAATAAGGAGTGGTCTTAGAATAACAAAAGAAATAGAGTAAAAAGCTAGAGGAATAGGAATGAACAAAAGAAAGACAGCCGAAAGAGGATGACAGGATAGCAAGAAGAAAGACAGACCGACCGACGACAGGCAGGGGACAGATACATAGAAAAAACAAAAACAAAGCAGAACCACTCACCTAGGTGTTGTAGTCTGGACACACGCACAGTGGGCGGAAGGTCGAAGGTTCAAGTCCAATCAACAGAAAGAATTTTATTTCGGGATATTTATAGTCCAGCTCGTTCACATCCACATTTGTTGAACGTCCTGTGTCACGTAGCTGGGACAAACCTGAAAATAGAAAGATATCCAGTTTACACATCACATACAGTATAACAAACAGTCTGACTAAAGGTGCAGACAATGCGTAGACAAACGCCTTAACCTGTATCAGCGTCCCAGTGATGGCAGTTTATACTTCGATAATCGTGCAATAATGTTATATAGATAGTATCAAACGTATTTTATTTTCCCCCAAGGTAGGTTCAAACCTCTCACCACCCCAGACAGAGAAAACGCAACCTTTAAAACATCTTGAAGTTATGTGCTGCTCAAGCGCATGGTTGACACATGCTGTAGTTCACCTGAGGTTGTTGCAATGACTTTGAAGTGAGTGAATCTATTGTAATTATATTGACATAACACGGTTTTAATGATAGAAAACATGTCGTTGTACGGGAGATAATAATACAAGAGAAAAGGGGTTTAAGGCCCGAAACGTTTGGTTAATCTTTTTCCTTGGATTAACGATTCCACCCTGTTTTTTTCATTTATTTTTTCCTTGTGTAATCTGTGTCAAATTCACCTTGTTGTTTTTCAATACAAGAGAACATCGTTAACAAAACTCGTAACGGTTTTTAAGCACTTTCTGACATTTTTGGAGTCAGTCGTTATATGCAACAATGCAGATGTTCCATCTGTGTGTCGGGTTTGGAACACAGAACCAATTGCTGTTGAAAATGACTGACCCGTTGTCAATCTATCCGCCACCTTGTCCTTAAGATTTGTCGCGAAGAAGTTAAGACACGGCGCTCAGTGTTTGCTGCCTAGCTGCATCCAGTTGTCTGATTTGATGTTCTCACACTGATGCACCTGTACAGGGCCAGCGTTTACGCACCTTTTCTTTTATTCAGTGTCTTTACCACAGTGCTCTGAAAGCGTCTTCCCGTTAAAAGAAACCCGCTCTGACTGTCTCTTCGAAACCTTGCCGCCGAAGGAAGAAAGAAAACTTCAGATATTGTCAGGGAAGTGAATTGATCGAGGTACTCAAATTACAAAACCCTTTCAATTGATCGAGGTACTCAAATTACAAAAGCAAATGTTGACACACTAAGCCTCCAAATGAAAGACACAAGCACTTAAATAAAGATCTTCCGCCTTCGTCGTTTTCTTCAGGCAGAACAAGAAGAAACAATAAGAACAGAAATAAACGTATGGTATAGCAAACAACAGCAACAACAACAACAACAACAACAAACCAGCAGGCACACAGGTAAACAAGTCCCCTGTCATTATAAAATAATGACTTGATTGGGGACAAGGTTGGAATGAGGGGGAGAGGACAAGGAGAGATCAGCGGAAAGGGTGTGACAATAAAGTGTAAACATTACATCCTTCAATGATATCGATGAGAACCATTGACGTCTGTCTTCTGAATAAAACTATTTGCTTATGCAGACCAGTTTCGGGCTGTGTCCCCTGGGTGCGAATGTTCAACAGTCACGGCTGTTGCCGTTGTTGCCGTTGTGATGGTCCACCCACAGTATCTGACAGAACACCACCTGTAATTAATACTTTGTCACGCTGATCTCTGAACGTCGTATTACTCTTCCATGAGTTGAAACTGAAATCAAAAGTGTTATGATTTTTTGTTTCAGTTTTGTATATTGCCAACAGCTATCTCCTTTTTTTTTTTTCCTGATGAAAGCAGCAGCAACATGTTGTCTAGCACACGCATCTGGAGATATTGTCTTACGGTTTACAAAAATGTCCTGTATATTTTTCCCCTGAACTAGGACACGCGTCCTAAGCTTTAGAATTTTCGGAAGAAACACTGGTAATGCTGTGCTTGTCATCAGCTCCAAAGATGCTACTTTGTGCTGAAGAACGCTGTAAGGAGTTCAACTCTCCACAGCTCCAAAGATGCTCTCTCTCTCTCTCTCTCTCTCTCTCTCTCTCTCTCTCTCTCTCTCTCTCTCTCTCTCTCTCTCTAGTGAGCGTGCGCGCGCGTGTGTGTGTATGTGTGTGACCATGCACGCACATATACAACCATGCCTGAGTGTGTGTCTGCGCTTCCCAGACGTTCATGTGTCAGAGAGAAAAAAACAGGACGGGGAGGTGTGAGAGAAAGCGCATGTGTTCACACTACTTATCAAACTCCGTCTTTCTGTTCCAAACCCTCTTTCACGTTTAAAAACGAATCACAGTTAAAAATCTGAAACCTCATTCCTTATTCATTCCAGAAAGCACGACACAGACTTGAAACTGAAAGGAAGACCGCCAACAAAGTGGAGTGGCGGCCCCTGGACTGATCCTCCAGACGGCGCTCTGACCGTGCTGAGGGTCCCGCCGTGAAAGGTCAGGGCAGCGGAAACGGTGTTTCCGGACCCTCCATTAACGCACCAGGACTGTCGCGTCAGCCGTCTCTACCCTCATGACCTTGATCGATGAGTGATGGTCTACCCTTCTGTAAAGCAGATGGCAAACTTCACTTGTGCTGTCTTTGACTCTGATCAAACAGGTCTGACCTTTCCCCAGACAGCGATGACCAATGCTTGTGAAGAACGTGGTAACACAGACTGACAGTCACACCTTGACATCACACGAAGAGACAAACACACCATGCGAGCACGCAGTTGTCGATGGAATAGATAAGAGAAAAGTCTTATGTGTGTGGTAACTCACAAAAGCAATTGATTTAATGCGAGTTTGTTTCTCACTGCCATTGTAATAACAAAAATGTCCTAAATCTATAGCAATACAGCAATAACATACAAAATAATAGTCAATGGCTAATGTTAATGTGTAAAAATATGAACAGTTCTGAGTAAGGTCAAAACTCGGGTGTTTAACTTTTCAATGCGTCTTCGAAAAGATTCAGTACATTGCTTTGTCAAGTACGCACGTCCCGTTAATCTCTTCCGAAATAAGATTTCATCTGCAGAGGTGCAGGAGGGGGTGGGGTGGGGGGGTGGGTCATACCATATTTGGGAGAAAGAGGGCAAATTTCAAAGTCCCAATGGCACACGCTTTTAGGAAAGTTAAAGCATTTGAAAGGAAGTAATGTCTCTGTGAAACCTTTCATTCATGTCGTTTCCAAAGGTTATGGTCTGTCAAGAATCTTTGGTCACGTTTTTCTAGAAGGTGGGCATGTGGGCATATTTTAGGAATCTTTGGTCACGTGTTTCTAGAAGGTGGGCATGTGGGCATATTTTAGGACGCTTGCAGCTCAGCCACACTTGGAGCCGTTTTCCACTTTTTTTCCCCTTAAATAACATTTTCAATTTTTTGTCTGCGCAGTAAGAATACATTGGTCAAATTATCAAGGTCAAAAAACAAGATTAAAAAAAAACAAAAAAAAAAAAAAAAAAAAACGGACAGTCAACATTTACGGTACCTCCCCACTCTTCCAATTATTTCCGCTCTCCACAATATTCCCTCCCTTGCCCCTTTTTACTGAAAGAATTCATGAGAATTCATTTTACACAGACATCAGCAAGACAACATTCGCCGGTTTGGACAGACTGCAATACAAAAGAGTTGTTTTTATGTGGAGTCTCACGCGACCAAGAGTTTCCCAAAATCACAGACATCAGCAAAGACACACAGACATTCGCCTGATTCGCCGGTTTGTCAGACTGCAATACAAAAAGTTGTTTTTATGTGGAGAGTC
>JADBJO010000041.1:804057-811557 GCA_016801955.1 Conus betulinus | reverse complement strand
TGCTCTTTTCATAATATTTTCAGAAAGGATCAAAATGATGTCTGCCAGGATGACGAAGTCACTCCCTACATTCTAATAACCTACCTCAGTTAAATGAGTTCACCAACCGTCCGCCGCATACTGCTGCTTAACTACAATTTTACCTAATACCAAGCTGAACTTCAGTTTAAAAAAAAAAAAAAGTCTGGAAAACTTCCAGAGTGTAACCATTGTAATTGATTTGAAAACGTGGAAAGTTCAGGATGTTATTTCCTTTAAAGTGTTCAAATATCGCTCTTTTCATACCTTATCCAAAACTCCGTACGTACGAGTGACGTTAAGAATTGTCTCTTTCTCTACCTGAGAAGCGTAACTTCGTTTAAGATAGGAAAACATTCGAAATTTGTAACAGTCTTTCTTGTCCAGTATGCTGCCAACAGAAGTTCTTCCTAGATCGTTTTGGATACACGTTGAAGAGGCAAATGGAGCCAGAAAAAACTTTCTTTTTTTTGTGAGCGTGGTTGCCCATTTACTTTCGATCTCTTTTAAAGTTTAGAACTGAGATTCAAAGGGACGTGGCTAGCGTTCTTGAAGTCGGACGATGCAGGAAACCAGTGCCATTGCTGACGCAATCATCAGGTCTGAATAAAAACATATAAAGCTCTGTGCTTGTGTGTTTGCAGTCAAACCGACGCACAACATCGTTTGCCCTCTTATTAGAACCTACTGAGATAATAGATATCAAATGTTGTTTAAGTGCGCTCTCTCATCCACTTTGGCCATGCATACGACCACATGACATCATTATTTGAAGGGGGGAGGGGGAAGGGAAGTAAACACGAACTACATAGGCACGGCAACTTGCACGCTGTTGTTCAGAACGGTAGGCCTCCAGTCGTCATAAAGGTCATGACTGTGGTGGAAGTTCTCAGCGGCTTATGAGGGGAAACCTCGGGCCTTATGGGAGAAAGTAGGGTCAGGGGGCACGCTTCCGCTGCCCTGGCCTTTGACTTTGGGGATGTCAGCACTGTCATAGCGCCGTGTGCACCATGGTGGCGGGGCAGTCACTCTCACTGAGCCTCGGCTCACCGTTGTTAGGTTCCCAGCTTCAAAGTTGTCTGTCTTTGACAGACACATGCGTCTCTGTAGCTGGTGAGGGTTGTGGTAGGGGGAACTGAAGTCAGGTTGCAGGTTGTGTATTGTTCGCTTTTGGTTCAAGTGTATGTGAGTGAGTGATTGTGTGTGTGCGTGTGCGTTCGTGCGTGCTGCGTGCTGTGTGTGTGTGTGTGTGTGTGGTGCGTGCGTGTGCGTGCGTGCGTGCGTGCGTGCGTGCGTGCGTGCGTGCGTGTGTGTGTGTGTGTGTGTGTGTGTGTGTGTGTGTGTGTGTGTGTGAGGGGAACAAAGGAGAGAGAGATAGATAGAGACAGACAGACAGGGAGACAGACAGACTGACTGACGAACAGACAGACAGACGGAAATATAAGTTTCATATGTAAATTGATATGGGGAGTGTGTGGTCTGGGTCTGCTGGGACTCCTGCATACAATCAAGCAATGCACTCTCTCTCTCTCTCTCTCTCTCTCTCTCTCTCTCTCTCTCTCTCTCTCTCTCTCTCTCTCTCTCTCTCAGCTAGCCTTCCCTGCCCTCACAATACAGTAGTCTCTCCATGAAGGACGTATACAATTCCCAATGTAATACGGGGGATAAGTCGCCAATATTCAAGTCTACCCAATTTTCCAGTCTTCCTCCTTGAATGCGCACTGGCTTTTTTTTGTCCTATTAGGGGGGACTTTTTCCGATTTTCTACAGGAAAATGAAAGCAAGAAGTCAGAAAAAATCAAAGCAAAAGCAGAAAGAGAGAAACGCATGAATAAAGAACAAAATAAGAACATGAACATGTAAATGGAAATAGGGAAGGAGCGAGAGATGAAACATCATGAAAGGAAAAAGGAAAAAACGGAATGAGGGGTAGAAAAGAGCAAAAAAGACAGAGCGACAAAAATCAGAGGGACAAAAATCATGAACGAAAGAAAGAAACAAACTTAAAATAAAAGTTTAGATCAAAGGGACAAAGGAATGATGAAAGAAAGAAAGACACAAACTGAAATTAAAAGCGAAGATCAAAGGGACAAAGGAATGAACGAAAGAAAGAAAACAAACTTAAAACAAAAGTTAAGATCAAAGGGATAAATGAATGAACGAAAGAAAGAAACAAACTGAAAATAAAAGTTAAGATCAAAGGGACAAAGGAATGAACGAAAGAAAACAAAACAAATAAACTTAAAAACAAAAGTTAAGATCAAAGGACACACATGAATGAACGAAAGAAAGAAACAAACTTAAAACAAAAATGACTATGCCTGCCGAACGAAAGGAACAAGCAAATTACTAGACAAACACGACGCGTTTCGACCTCTTTGGTCTTCTTCAGGTACGGTACAACAAACAACATTCAAGACAATGAAAACGAAGCACGAGCAGACAGTCACGTATCCCCTAAATTGGGCGCCAAAAAATCTGGAAGAAAGGAAGCCCCAAAGGAAAGAAGGATGGAAAGAAGGAGGAAAAGACAGACAAGACAGATAGGCCGGTAAACAGAGAACAAACAAAAACAGGCACACAAAGAAAAAACAAAGCAGGACCATTCACCTAGGTCATGCGATTTCCACCATGGTCTGAGAACTGGGAGAAGGGGGGTGGGGGGGGGGGGGGGGGGGGGGGGGGGTAATGGAGGGGGGGGGAAGGGGGTGGCATCAAGTCCAATCAAGGATATTTAAGTTTGGATTATTAGACCCCAGCTAGTTCCTGTCCACAGCTGAGTGTGCTATGGGAATATAACAGGAAACAAACAGGAAAAAAAAGGAGAAAAATATTCAGCTTGTAGAACAGAAGAATATAACACAGTCTGAACCCAAATGTTGAGCGACACGTTTACCTACCTCAGTATGCCAGTTCGGACACGCAGTAGTTCAATAACAGTGCAGACAACAACGTCAGAGCAATAGTGTCAAAACTGATGTTTTTTTTTTTTTATGTATGAAATAAGATTCAAATCTCTCGACACTCTTAGACAAAATACACAAACTTCCAAATAGATTTAAAGGAGCGTTCTTCAAATTTTCTACAGCTATAGCTTATGTTTTCAATGAATAAAGAAACTTCATCGTATGGGAGAAAAACTTAACAGAAAAGAAAAAAAAAATTCTAAAAGGCAATCGTGCAGGTCCTAACGCTTTAAGATTCAACCAATATATGCAGCAATGCCGGTTTTCTCCTTAGTAGCCGAGATTTTATTCATCATCTTGAAGAGGCTGTCAGGATTTCTTCCGCCCCCCCCCCCCCCCCCCCTTGTTTTTTTTCATCTGTCACCTTACTTCTCTCCTCTCTGTCTCTGTCTGTGTGTGTGTGTGTGTGTGTGTGTGTGTGTGTGTGTGTGTGTGTGTGTGTGTGTGTGTGTGTGTGTGTGGCGTGCGCGCGCGCGCGCGGGGGGGTATCTATCTGCCTGTCTATTTGTCTATGCGCTGGATACAGAAGATTAGGGTGTGATACTTGTGTATTTTTTGTGCATGCAGACGCACGATTGTACGTGCGTGTGCACTGCATGCGTGTATGCGTGCGTGGGTGTGTGCGTGCGTGCGTGCGTGCGTGCGCGCGCGCGCGCGCGCGCGTGTGTGTGTGTGTGTGTGTGTGTGTGTGTGTGTGTGTGTGTGTGTGAGTGTGTGTATGTGTGTTGGTGTGTGTGTGTGTGTGTGTGTGTGTGTGTGTGTGTGTGTGTGTGTGTGTGTGTGTGTGTGTGTGTGATATTGGACTAAAAACTCCTTGTACTTATTCGTTTTTTATAATCAAAATTAAACGAATCTCAGTCAAAGATCTACAACCAGATTTCTATCTTTTACTTAAAAGAGATAAAACAAAACAATCAAACAAAAAAAGAGGCGACTTATTCGTATTTTATAATCAAAATTAAACGAATCTCAGTCAAAAATCTACGACCAGATTTCTATCTGTTGTTTAAAAGAGATAAACAAACAAACAAAGAGGCGATAGATGCAAACCAAGTGAAGATTGAAGGTCTAAGATCATCTTGTGATGAAAAGACGTTAAATAAAACTACTGAACTGAACTGAAGTGAAGATTGAAAACAGGCATGACGCCGCCAACGTAAGAGACTGACTACTTCTTCACTGATCGTTCAGACAGCGATCTAACGGTGCTGACGTCCCGCAGTGAAAGGGTCAGAGGTCAGGGCAGCGGAAGCGTCCCCCCCCCCCCAATCCCCCCCCCCCCCCCCCCCCCCCCCCCCCCCCCCTGCATTACTCCCACCAGGACTGCCGCCTGCACTCATACGCCTTTCAAAAGCGTCACCACAGTCATGACCTTTGGGAAGGAGTGACGGCTCACCCTTGTGTAAGACCGACTGCATTCTGTGCTCATGTTGTCTGAACTTGGTCAAACAGGTCTGACCTTTCTTCAAGCCGCGTTGTCCAACGCTAGAGAAAGTGGAGAGCAGATCGTCGTTACACAGACTTTCAGACTGATATCGACCTTTCATGGAGAAACCACACAGACCCTGTGAGCATTCCGGTGTTTGAGGAATAGATTCCACTCACGAGGAGGAAACCTCCTGTGTTTGGAACACACAAAAGTAAGTGACTTCAAACAAATCAGTTTCCCACTGCCATTGCTGTCAGTATAGATTTCCAAAATATACGGAAAACAATTCCGAGATTTTAAAAAATGTAAACAACAAAACATATATACATGTAAAGTAATCAATACCTTTTCTGTGAGTTCGCCACTCGATTTTTTTTTTTTTAATTTCAATGCGTCTCTTAAAGAGATCTTGTGATTTACGTTGTTTTGACCGTCAAGCACAGAACGAAATACTTTCAAAGCTCTCAAAAAGAGTCCTGCTATAAATTTTAACATAGAAAAGGGGTCGGTTGGGAAGGATAGTTGTTCTATATTGAGAGACAGACAGAATGAGAGAGAGACACACACAGAAATATATATACAGATAGACAGAGAAAGAGATTTTTTTAAGTCACAAAGTAAGACAATGTCAGAAAAATAAGAGCAGCAAACAGAATACTGACCAGCCAAACAAAGAACAAAGAAGATACAAAACAAACAGACACAACGCGTTTTGCCTATTGGTCTTCTTCAGGCGGGACAAACAACATTTCAAACAGCCACTTTTCCCTTCGATCTTGGAGCAAACTGTGGCGTGGGTGAAGAACTCAAACTACGGAACGGAACTGAAGAGAAAAGGGAGAGAGATACACACACTAACATGATAACATTTAAAACAAAAATGATCTAGAAATGATAATAATACGAAGAATGATAGTATTTCAATCATTTAATAGTAATGACGATAGTTATAGTAATAATCAGAACAAAAATAATAACAGTAATAGTTATAACAGTAATCATGAGAGAAGAAGAAGAAAAACAGTAATAACAACAACGACGATGATCATGATGACAATGATGATGATCATCATGGTGCAGCACTGAAAATGGGAAAGATATAAGTAGTGATCTAAGAAGTATTTAGTGACAATTGAAAAATATAAAGAAAATCATAATAGTAATTATATAGAAAAAACGTCAAGATAGTAATATGGAATCTAAGGAATATACAAACGCATAGAGATTTACAAAATACAAAACATGTAAAGTTCATTATAAAGTATAAATAGAGATCAGCAGCAGCAGCAGCAGCAGCAGCAGCAGCAGCACTATAATTATCATCATCATCATCATGACAAAAATTTTAATTATAATTTTGCTGCTTCTGCTACTGCAACAACTACTGCTACTGCTGCTACTACTACCACTTATATCTACTACTGTTACTACTACTACTACTACTACTACTACTACTACGACTACTACTACTACTGAAAGTAATAACATGGACATCGTAATGATAAAAGATAAGGGGGTAAAAAGGGATAAAAGTGATAGATGGGTTTAAGGGCTAAGAGAACTACTGAAAAGATACGGGGTAGAGGAAAGAAAGAAAATAAAATATATATAAAAGAAGAATATGTATTTGGAAGAAAATCATCGTAGAAAAGAGGGTGAATAAATGTGTAAGTAAAGAGCAGCCCGATAGAAAACAAAAAAGCAAAAGGAAGAGAGAGAATAACTGGAACATATACATGACGTAAATGAGTAATATGGTAGTGTCTATGCGGAGAGTACTGTGGGCTGGTGCTATGGGGGTGGATAGGTACATGTTGTTCTTGTAATGTTGTTGCCAATTGTCAGAAGGTCCCTGGCAGTATGCTAAAGGATTCCAGCATGCTATACTCAGAGTTGTCATTCTGTGATTGCCACAACGCCAGAACTTCGACATGATTGTTGTTATTATGTTGGGGGTTGCTGAAGCGCAAAGCGCCTTATTTGGGTCGGTGATGGTGGATGTTTGCCAGGTGTTTAGAAATGCGCATGTCAAGTGTGCAGGATGTCTTACTCACATGGATCTTTCCGCACAGTTCGCAGTGGATACTATACATAATGTAATGGCTCTGACAAGAGAATTACTTTTTTTTTGAACGGGTCTTTGAGGCCGCGTGGAATGTTGCCTGGCTTGGTGAGAGTAGATTTTTTGCACTTGGGTTTTGAGCAGGAAAAAAAGTATCGGGTGACCTGAGTGTGGTGGTTTGTTCAGTCAGTAACGTACTAAGTGTGGGTGGAAGATGAGACAGGCGGTGGATTTGTCCATTTCTTCTGGAGATTGAACTTCCGAGGCACTTTTTTTCTGGAAACAGCTGTGATGTGGCTGAGTACATCATTAATGACAGTAGAGGGGCGGTAACAAAATCAAACATTTTGCCGCTTAGAGTGCCAAATCTTCATCGTGGGAGTCTGCACAGACAGAGGAATTCCGAATATGGAATGCTGTAGTTTGTGAACAGCTGATGCCAAAACGTGAAGTCCAGATATGAATGTGAATCAGTGGGTCTGTAGACTTCTCAGGTTTTCAATGTACATCTTTGAGGGAGATGGAGACGTCGATGTGAGAAGACCCCATAGTGATAGCCACAACGACACCACTGACTTGTGAGAAAATGTGTTTTTTTTGATTCGAAGGTGTTGACGGCGAGTAAAATTCTTCTAAGAGTAGCTGTGGGTGGGTATTGTAGGTTGGGAGGGGGGGGGGGGGGGGGGGGGGGGGGGGGGGGGGTCGAGAAAGTAAGTATGGACCTTCAGACCGTGAGCATGAAGACTGGAGGTATAAAGAGAGACAACGTCTAGTGCGATGTTAGGGTTGGGTTTGAACGTGGGGGTTGTGTTGAATGAGGTGATCGTATTGAGTGTGTGAGTGGTGTCTCTGAGGTGTGTGAGGAGGCTTTAACATAAGGTAGAGGAGACAACCAATGCACTATGAGACGTGTTCTATAGGGTAACTACAACAAGGGTGTCAAATTTATGTATTCAGCGGAAGTACAAAGTAGTTTGTTTGGTGTCTGACATTCTACGAGGAGTCTGGTTTTCTTCGGTAAGTTA